>PVJH01000116.1:0-468992 GCA_004026705.1 Nesogale talazaci
TCAATGGCCTTCTAATGTCACCATGGCCTGTCTTAGGTTGGTAAAGAGTGCTCCTGATCTTACCTGTCATTGGCTGTCAAGTTCAGCTCACGGAGGCAGAGGGTCTTATCACATACTCGTCGTGTGTGCCACTCTGTTCGAGATCGCTCATCTCCAAGCGACAATAATGAACTTGCAGGGGCCTTGCTTGAATGGTCTCTATCTGTTACTTAATAAATGCCATGAGGTTGTTGAATAATACTGGCCGTAATGAAAGCAAAAGCAATAAACTAACGAGGGGTCCAGGTCTCTTAAGTAGGGAGCTGCAGAGGCTAGAATCGGACTTGGGATCTTCTGGCTTGGGTTCTTAGCCACCCTTCTCAGTCATCTCCCCAAGGATGATCCATCTCAAGACGTGCTTAATTTCTAGGGTTGAAGGAGAGGCAAGGAAGATTCCAGTCCTGGTAATTCCCATTGTCAAACTATTTCTTCCTCTTTCCAGCTCTGGGCCCAATGTGGGGACCCCCCTCTGGGGGTCTTGGTGGAATTTTAGAAGACTTCCTAAGCTACTGAGCTGGAACATTGTTTCTCAGGCTGGGTCTCCAGATGTGACTTCAGGAGACTTGAGCCCAATTTGGAGATGGGGGTCATTGGAGTAGAGGGTGGCACCCTGTGAAGAGAGGAATTCCTGGGACAGGGAGATAAGTTTCTCAGCAAGTAGCTGAATTGCAATGGCAAGATGGATCACATGGATGCCTAGAAGGAAGCTCCTGGACCCCATTATTTAGGTGGGGCTCATCTACTGAGCTGGAGAAAGCTCTGGAAGCAAGAGAGCTCAGCCAGATGCAAGGCATATTAGCCACAGAAGAGCTCAGGATTGCCCAAGATGCAGAGATGTGAAAGATGAGCCATACTCAGTATGCCCAGCCCTACCCAGCTTCCTTCTACTTTGGGGGAGTTAGTTTAGCAGAATTGATTGTCCCGTCCTCTCCTGCTTCCCCAGCCTCCTCACAACATTTCTATGGTGCTGTTCCAGTGACCAGGTTGCCATTAAAGATGAGGTTTTGTTCTCTCTGTACTGCTTCTTGGAGAGACACCGGTTCCTCCTGTGATTTTCCTGCTCCTGTGATTCTTCCAAAGAATGACAGTCATAAAGCCATAGCCACAAATCACCCGGGAGTACTTTGCAGTGTACAGGGCACTTTGTGTCTGCATCACCACCCCGAATCCTGATGACAGCCTTAAGGGAATCGTCTCCTTTATTGGAGATGAGGTCTCCGAAGGTCAGAGTGCTTCCTGGCCCTGCCTGATGCCACTGGATGAGGAAGCAGCCGCGCAGGAACTCCATCCTTGTGGCTTGCCTCGTCCTGGTCCTGCCACGCTGTCTCTCCAAATCATGTCCTAATTAGTCTATTTAACCACTCTCTGTCAAGCTGGCTTCAGTTGCCCTCGCAAAGCCAAGCTTGAGTGAAAGCAAATGATTTCGCTGAGGAACGAAAACATTTGCACGATGCTATTTTTCCTGGCCATCCGCGCATATGGTTCTCTTGGCTCAGGACGCCACTCCAGGTTGGGGCCCTGCTGTCGAGGCTGCGGAGGGAGGGATGGGATCCCTGCCTCCTTGTCGGTGAGCCTGGTAGATGTCCTGGAGCCCGGCGGCCTGTCCCTCGCTGAGGAAAATGGGTCTGGGAGGGACAGGGTTAAACGTCAGCAGCTGACGGATGATGTTGACTTCCTGTTGCCGGCATCGCACTGCCAGTGAGTCGATTGTAACTCAGAGTGACCCTTGTGCAGGTTTCTGAGACTGTAAATCTTTGCGGGACCAGACAGCCTCGTCTTCACCCTGCTGAATGACTGGTAGAGTTGAACCACTGACCTTGTCCTTAGCTCGACGCTAACCCCCCATCAACATCAGAGTCCTCTTTCTCTGTGGCCTGGCTCCTACCCACCAGTAACCGAAACAAATAGAATTAACTGCTAATCTAACCCACTCACAGTACTTCAGAAAAGAAAGCTGGCCCTCCTTAGCAAAGCAAGCCCGCTGGAATACCTCTCTTCTATAGCACAAGGACACATGGGCTCCCCAAGAATCCAGATGAACTCTCTGACAACTTTCAACAATGTCCACACTACTAGCACATTAGGAGACAATAAGACAGTGGTTCCCAACCTTCCTAATGCTGCGACTCTTTAATACAGTTCCTCGTGTTATGGGGATCCCAACCATAAAATTATTTTCGGTGCTACTTCATAACTTTAATTTTGCTACTGTTATGAATAATAATGTAAATAGCTGATAGAAAGGCTGTATTTTCATTGTTACAAATGAAACAGAATTGAAGCATAGTGATTAATCACAAAAACAGCATGTAAGTATCTATTGTGAAACATTCATTTCTAAGGACGAATGAATGACATTTTGTCTTGAAGCATGGTGTAGCATGGGTAAGAGTCTTCATGCTGGCTACTAGGAGGCGGGAATATCTGCATGTGGGCAGGCCTGCCTGGAGATGATAGAGGAGCCATGTCTCAGTTCTTAAGACCATTGAAAATATGGGTTTTCTGATGGTCTTAGGCGATCCCTGTTAAAATATTGACATATCCCCACAGGGGTTGTGACCCACAGGTTGAGAACGGCTATAATAAGAGACATGAAACACTACTATTGAGTCAGTTCTGATACCAAGAGAATCTATATGGCAGAGCTGAATTGCCCCTTAGGGTTTCCAAGGATGTAAATCTTTATGTGAACAGAAGGCCTCATCTTTTCCCCAGCGAGTGGCTATTGGATTTGAACGGGTAACCTTGCGATGAGCAGCTTTAACTCGTATGTAATTCACTATGCCACCAAGGCTCCTTAGTGCTCTGGAAAAGAGGAAAATAGGAATTTGTGGGACTGGCAAACACTCTCAAAACTCCCGGCCATTGAGCTGATGCCGACTTACAGGGGCCTGAGCGGACAAGGATGAACAATTCTGCGTTTCTGAGGCTGTAGCTGGTGTGGTCGAAAGGCGGGTCTTACTCTACAGATGGAACTTGCTAGGGGTGTGATTTGGTTTAATTTGAATAGCGTCTTATTTGTTGTTTTTTAAGATACATGTGTTGTTAAATAAAATGAAAGCATCAGAAGCCTGCCCAAGGCCAGTTCTTTCCATACACCCAAACAAAACTGAACAAAACAGAAGTCAGTTTGCTGTCCTGTTGGCTGTATGCATCTTGGAACCGAACTGTCCTCTCCTGGGTCTTCAGTGTCAGATTTTTCTGAAGCAGATCACTGGGATTTCCCTCTGAGGTGTCTCTTCAGGACCCAACTGCCAGGCTAGCTATTAGTAGCCCAGGGCTGGTGCCCCTACTGGAATCAATCGCTCACTATGTTCAACCCCACCACCCACTGTCATAACCTAGTTAATTATGAATCATAGGGACCCTTTGGGTTAGACTAGCACTGCCCGTTTGTATTTCTGATGGGGTAAGGCTTCATTGGAACAGATAACCTTCCTTCCACAGAGGTGGTAGTGGGTTTTCACGGCTGATCTTGCATTTAGCCTTCCAAGTGGGATAGCTTTACTTCCGATACGACCAAGATTACTTCAATTGTATTTGTGTGTGCACTTGTAGACCTGTGCTGAGATGAGAAGGAAGGAGCTAGTGTCTATGAAATGAATACTTGCAAGCTCTTCAATCAAAAGCCACTTAGGAGTCAGTAGGTCAATGCCACATCACCTTTTCCCATCTCAGCCTTCTCTCTCCACAACATCATTATCATGGCGAGTTTAAGGGGGTTGAAAAAAATCTGGAGGGAAAGTCAGCCTTTGTCCTTTAAGTGGGAGCTAACTCTATCTCTGCCTTCTTAACTTGCAACATCATACACATCTGCCCATCCATTGTGCAAGCTAATGATCCCACCCTCTTCCCTGTGCCAGATCGATACTAACTTGATAATAATTCTGCATGTAAGTGGGTACAAAGGCTCTTCAAATTCTAGTGTGCATAACATCTCTGGGATGCTTGTTAAAATACAGCTATGAAAAAAAACACAGCTATATACCCAAGAACTGAAAAACTGTTTCAGGGTAGTGCCCAAGAATATGAATATTTTGATAAGCTTTCCTTAGGATTGTGGTAAAGGGATAGGGTGTCATAAAAACACACTTCCGGACATCTTGAGCTGACAGTCAGTGGTGACACTTTCTAAGAACCAGGGAAAGGGGTCACTCAGGGTAGTTAGTATGTGATCTCTAAAGGCATCTATGTTTCTTTCTGGTTCACCTAGATGATATTGGAGTGTTCAAGGCACCACTCCAGTTTTGATTAAACTATTCTGACATTTATCAAATATGCTTTTTACTAGGTTATCCAAGCTAAAGATAGTTTATTGTATGATGTCAGTTTCAATTTCAAATTGCAGGTATTTATGGCCCATATGTAAGAAGTTGATTGACTTTTTAATATTGACCTTATATTCTGTGACATTGTTATACTTAAGAGTTCTAGAGGGTGTGTGTGTGTGTGTGTGTGTATGTGTGTGTGATTCTTCAGGATAGGATTTTTCACACACATAATGGTGTCACTTGGGAAAAGAGACAGTTTATTTCTTCCTTGCCTATGCACATACCTTTAGTTTCCTTTTCTTTTCTTATTTTGCTATCTACTTTCAGTAGGAAGCTGAAAAATAATTTCTAGTTTCTCACTATGAAATATGAGGTAAGCTAGTAGCTTTCTGTAGATGTTCCTTATGATGCTGAGGAAGTTTCCTTTTTCTCCAATTTTGCTCAGAATTAAAAAAAAATAATTTTATTGGGGACTCAGATAACTCTTATCACAATCCATCCATCCATCTATCCATTGTGTCAAGCATATTTGTACATTTATTGCCCTCATCATTCTCAAAACATTTCCTTTCTACTTGAGCCCTTGGTATGAGCTTCTCATTTTTTCCTCTCCCTCCCAGTTCCCCCCTTCCCCATGAACCCTTGATAATGATTTTGTCATGTCTTATGCTGTCCAACATCTCCCTTCACCCACTTTTCTGTTGTCTATTTCCCAGGGAGGGGCTCATATGTAGATCTTTGTAATTGGTTTGCTCTTTCTAACCCACATTCCCTCCATCCTCCCGGCATTGCCACTCTCACCACTGGTTCATCTATCCTGGATTCCCTATGTTTCCAGTTGCTATCTATACCAGTGTACATTCTCCGGTCTAGCCAAATTTTAAAGTAGCATTGGGATCAAGGTAATGGGGTAGACTAAGCATTAAAGGACTAAAGGAAAGTTGTATGTTCCATTGTTGCAATGCTGCACCCTGACTGGCTTGTCTTCTTCCCGTGAGTCTTCTGTAAGGGGGTGTCCAGTTGCCTAGAGATGGGATTTGGGTCCCTACTCTGCACTCTCCCTCATTTACAATGATAAGATTTTTTTTGTTCTTTGATGCCTGATACCTGATATCACCAACACCTCATGATCATACAGCCTGGTGCCTTGGTTCCATGTGGGCTTGGTTGTTTCTGAGCTAGTATGACCGCTTGTTTACCTTCAAGTCTTTAAGCTCCCCGATGCTATATCTTTTGATAGCTGGGCATCATCAGCTTTTCTTTACCACATTTTCTTATGCACCCATTTGTCTCCAGCAATTATATCAGGAAGATTGTATCATGGAATGCCTGTTTAATAGAACAACATATTTTTGCATTGAGGGAACACTTGAATGGAGGCCCAATGTCCATCTGCCACCTTAGTACTAAATCTTGCTGTTCGGTTGCACACCCGAAGTGTTTTGCCTTGACATGGTGGCATCAGATCAGGTACAATTCCCACACTGTGTCTCCAGTGTTGTCCCTGTAGGGCTATGGGTCAGTAAGAGATGTCATGTCTCATAGTGGTGCCGGCTATATGGTCCTCTCTGTGCATTGACTGTTCGGAGCAGGGATATCATCCTCAAGGCTTGGTGGGCCAGGATGTACTCTATTCTATTCCTCTCTCTTCACTTACTCCCATGTGCTCTGAACAGACGTGTCCCTCTCCCTGAACTATATGTTCAGTGCTCTCCTCTGAAGTAAATTTTTCTGGAGGAAGGGGTGGTTGTCCTTGTAGCTGGGATTAGGGCTGGCCCCAAGACCTCTCTATTGGTTCCCTGCTTCATATCGGTGTGTTGCTTTCACATCTTGGTACCTGCGAATTTTTATCAGTAGCAGATGCTTTATGTTTTCAAATGGTTTCCTGCATCAAAACACATCATTATACCACCCAGAAAGCAAGACACTGACAACAGTATCCAAAACAATACAGATCTAGTGAGGAAATGAAGACAGGAATAAACTCCATACACATATACTCACCAACCCATAAAAGGGGGAGGAAGGAAACTATTAAGCACAAATAATACAAGATGACAGTGACTAATCTACATTTAGATTTAATTATACTGAATGTCATTGGACTTAACATACCAATCAAAAGACAGAGAGTAACATACTGGATTAGGCAACAAGATCCATCAATCTGCTGCTTTCAAAGACACATCTCAAATTCACAGACAAAAATAGTCTGAGAGTCAAAGGATGGTTAAAAAAAACAGCAGAAGGACTGGCAATATTAATCTCTGGCAAAATACCTAAAGATACACAACAAATGAGAGACAAGAATGGCATTAGCTCATGAGATCAATAGCCGTTAGACTAAACACATGACCATATTAAACGTATATGTAACCCACCAAAAAACCCTCAAATCCCCAAAGAGATGAAAAGAGAAACCACCAGAGCAATGATAATCATAGGATACTTTAGTACATCACCCTCAAAGAAAGATAGATCAAAATATGCCATCGTATATTTTTCTTCTTTATCCTACTGATGTGAAAAAATGTACTGGCTGATTCTCTGTGATAGAACCATCTTCAAATATCTGGAATTGATCATTCAAAAACTCAAACTCAATACAATCAAGTCAACGCAAGCTCATAGGGACTGCAGGACAGTAAAAGGGCTCCTGTGAGCTTTCAAGATGGTCATTATAAGAGTAAAAACCCGGTCTCTCTTCTGCAGAGTGGCTGGTGGTTTCAACCTTGTGGGGTATAGGCCAACGAGTAACCATTTCGCCACCAGTTGGTTTACTATCTTGTTGAGAGTTTTTGTGTCTGTGTTCCTAAGAGAGTTGATCTTGAGTTTTCTTGTAATGCCTTTCTCTAGTAATCCCAACTTCCTGCCATGCATGAGGAAATATATGTTTTTTTAATTTCTAGAATAAATTGTGAAGAATTTACACTATTTCTTTGTTAAATATTTGGTTGAATTTACCAGTTAAAACAATCTGGCATTTCATTGGTGGAATGCTGGTGCTTCCATTTTGGGGCTGCTTTAAATTATTTTTTCAATTTCTTTGATACATGGAGGCCTTAGAGAAACATACATTGGTTGGCCTGGCTAGAGACTTATCAATTTTATTGATCATTTCAAAGAACCAACTTTGGGTTCCATTAGTTTTTCTCTCTTGTTCTTAGTATTTCAGTCTTATTGATTTCTGATCTTTATTATTCTTTTTATTCTGCTTTCTTTTGGCTTATATTGCTGTTCTAGTTTCTTAAGATGGAAACATGAAGTTTTTGACCTAAGATCTTTCTTGTTTTTTTTTTTTTTTCCTTTAGTTGTTATAAAGTTCCATCTGAGCACTATTGAATAGAGATAAATCCCCTCTAAGCAGCCAGGATAGTAAGTCCCTTAAGGAGATGGATTAGCACCGAGGCTACAACAATGGGTTCACGCATCAACACTCATGAGGATGGCACAGGGCACAGCAGTGTTTCATTCTAGTCTGCTTTGGGTCGCTATGGGTTGGAACTGACACATTGGCACCTAACCATACAACAGGCAATATATTTGCTACATCCACAAACTTGGATCAATTATCTTATCATTTTCATTTAGTTAATGTTTGGGGGGTATTTCTCCCACAATATTTGCTCTGACTCATGTATTTAGAAGTACGTTGCTTAATTTGTACCTGTTTAGGGATTTTCCAGATATCTCCCTATTACTGATAACTGAATTAATAACACCGTGGTATGAAAACACACTTTGGGATGTTTCTCATCCTTTGACATTTGTTGAGGTGTGTCTTATTGCTCAGGAGGTGGCCTATCTTGATGAATGCTGCATGTCAGTTTGAGAACAACTTTGGTCTACACCACAGGCTTCTCATTCTCTCCCTCTCAGTACAGAAGATGTTTCATTCAGTAGGGAAGCCTTTATGATGTTTGCAAGGTCACACAGACCAGGTCAGGAGAATTGGGAAGAGGTGAGTAATGGTTCATAGGTAAGTTGCTATAGGGTGGATAGGAGCAACGAATACAATTAAACATATCCAGTGTTGTCACACTTGGGTCTAGTATTTTATGCCCATTATTTTGCATCATTCAAATAAATATTTTCCAAAGTGGGTGCAGACGACATTCCATTGGTAGGGAAACATTGTCTTGCTCCCCTTGAGAGGATTGCTTGGATGCAAAGGTGACGAATGAACCTTGACACGGCATCACTGTTGGCATGTTCCAGGAGCTTGGCACCAATGGTGTGTGAAAAGGAGATTCTTTGCTGCAGACAAAAAGAACTCCATCAGGTCAAAATGTGCTCGCACACAAGAATGTCTCTTAGTGTCACAAGAATGTTCATTGATTAAGAATCATGAAAACACCTTGAGTCTGAAGTCAGTGTGCCCTAATATTTCCCTGCACTTGAACTTAAGCAAACTTTGTCCTTCAGCATGCAAATAAAAGTTCAGGAGGGTCTTCTCTCCTTTGAGTCCCTCTCCCTTTCCCCCTCAGGATACATTCTCCAGTCTTGAGTAGTTCTGTTGTAGCATTCAACCGGCTGGAATCTTGGCTCTTCTGTTTTTCTTTTTTTTTTTTTAAAGATCTTATCCTTGGCTCTTTCTATTTTGGGATACACTGAAACTATATATTATATCATGGCCCCAAACTACAGGGAGATATGGATTGACTCTCACCATGGCAACTGCTAAAGCCCTGTTCTGAGCTTTCCCCTCTCCCTAAGGTTCCTGCAGCATCAGCATCTTCAACACCCCTGCTTTATTTTGTGTCTCCTGTGATTTCTGGACATCTTATCAGGTTCTATCTTTCCTTTGTCCCCTCCCTTGGTGTCCATCTCATTTCAATCATAGCTACATTTTGTGCCCGAGGATCCCTACCTCCCTCTCAGCAACCCATTCATACTCATCACTGCACTGTGTCCACCTCAGAGCGGTGGCACTTGGTGTTCTCTCCCCCCAAACCCCATGGCTCATTCTCCAGATACACTTGGATGATTTCTCAGTCTTTTCCACGCTCGCTGAAGGGTGCAACCAAGCACACTTTCTTTCCGTTTTCTACCTCACTTTCCTCATAGCATTGTTCCCTCTGAAACAAAGAATTTACTTCATCATTTCACTTCTTGACCATATTCCCCTCACCTGAAGACATAAGAGGACACGTCCTTGTTGATTCTGGCACTGCTGATATCTCTGGTATTCAACTTGGATGTTGAAGGTCTCCAACAAATCAATGTTGGAGGAGTGGGAGAACACAGTGCCAGGGGTAATAAGTTTTGTGAAACACTGAACAGTTTCAAGGAAGTGAGGTCATCTTATTGGTGAGGAGCAATGTTGAGACTCACGGATAGGGCTCACTGATGCCAAAGTCTACGTCACTTCAAGAGGAGAGGTCAGAGGGGTTTGAAGGTAGAGGAAAGAGAATGAGAATAAGCAAGAAGGAGAATGATGCTGTAAGAAGTCAAAGGTTCAAGAAACACGAAGAGTGATAAGTTCGGCCACTAGCCAGAACTTCAGATGGTTTTTTCGGGATAACTTCATCTTTATTCCCCCCACCCCCTGGCCTTTATTATCCCATGTCTGGAGTACTATTCTTCTTTTAGGGTAGGAGGACAGGCATGCTGGATTGCTTATCTCGTTTTAGTCTCCTGAAGTTGTCTCTTCAATGGAGTGCTCAGTGGACTCACATCTCTCTGACTCTCCACTCATGGCTCAATGCTATCATCATTCAGTGAGTTAAACTTAGGTAGCTGCCAGTGAGTTCCAGGACGGGTGAAAACCCTCAAGTCTGCCATTTAAAGAGGAGTCCACCTCCTTGTCCCCCTCGCTACCAATGAGAAGCACTGTTTGGATTTGAAAATGACAGGAAAACAAGAAAACTTGAGCCCCCTCCATGTGGTCTTTATTCTTGTTCCTCTTTCTTACCAAGAACATTATTATTTTTTATTTTGAGTCTGCTCCCCTACTTACACACACATACACACACACACACACACAAACACACACACCTTTGCTTATGAGCAGCGTTGGCCTGAGGGATACAAAGCAAACCCAGGAGCAGTGATCATCAGGAAGCCCTCCAAGGTACCACCTGCATGTTGTATTTGTGGGTTCGTCACCGCATCAACTGAAGGCGATTTGGATGGAAGAATGGACGCGAGAGCCGGATAGTCTGATGGTATTTGAGACACACACAGGCCTGGGAATATTGGATTATTATACCCCTGAAAGAAAAGTTTGGGAAGTATTTGTGAGAGATAATTAAGGATCAGACTAATTTGATTTCACTTGCCTCTCCCCTGATGGCGTCCACTCCAGTACTGAAAGGAGGATCAGCCAGCATGTAGTCATGGCCACTGGCTTTGAGGACATGGACATGGGAATTTCTTCAGAGATCACACAATGATCTGCCCAGCATACATGGTTTCTGAAAAGGAGGTTCAAAGGGTGGATAAAGTTGATCAGGAGCCTGGGGAAGTCTAAGAAAGTGGAGAGAATGTCAGGAAGAGTGCAGGAATAAACCATTGTATAAATAACTGGCTACACAGTGTTACAAGGTTATTGTGGACAGTAGAAAACTCAGGTTTTAGTCCATTTAAACAAAGAAGAGAAGATTCCAGACCTCTGTGGTGCAGTAAAGCATGAGAGGCACAGTTCGAACCACATATGAAATTAAAACTGGTCTAGGAGCTACATAACAAAGACCAAGTTAATTTTGATGATACAATTCATTGTACAGTACATCAAAATACTATCATATCAACATATAATCAGTGTGGCAGTCATGTATTCGAGATGTCACTTTCATGATTGAGATGTAGGGGTGGAGTCTAGCCTGTTAATCTGGAGATAGCCATTGAGTAGCCAATGAGGCCTCTGTGTGGGCATGGCTTTCTTTTGAGACTTATGGGAAATCTTGTGACATTTCCCTCATGGATATGAGAGACCCTCTCCCCAGTTGTTGTGAGTCAGTCTCAGAGATGATGAACTATGGACAAGACAAGATGGCAGCGTCTGAGGAGCTGGAGTAGCTGGAGGAGAAGCCACATGGCTTTACCCTGATGGAACCAGACCTCTGAAGCTGGAGAAACCACCTGGAGACCCCTGCTAGCACTGAATTGCTTCTATCACCATTGGATGCTGTTGATGGACCCTGAGCCCTGGAAGCGAGGAGCCCTGGGGAGACCCCTGCCAGCGCCAGGACTCTGCACCCACTGGCCTGTGTCTTCATGAGTTGGAAGAAGACATTTTAGACTGGTATTGGACATCTGGGCTAATATTGGACTTATGACTTTGAACTGGAATGGGATGGGATGCTTTCTCAATGTTGCATTCCTCTTGTATATAAACCATTCCCTTATATCCATATGTGTGTCTATGAATTTGTTTCTCCAGTCTACCCGGACTAACAGAATCAGTAAAGAATATCACATGTGTTATATATTGATTTTATTTTGTTTTTTTCACTCCAAGTCTTAGGAGGAATTTGGTGTGTATTTGATACCTGCCCAAACCAAAAACAAACCCACTGCCAATGGATCTGTCCCAGCTCATAGCAACTGTAGACACGGTTTGTGAGACTGTTATAGGATCAGCGCCTCACCTTTCTCCCACAGAGCAACTGGTGGGTTTGCGGCTCCACTCAATTCTGTCTAGCACAAGAAACCAGTGGCTATGGGGTTGGACAGTACAGGTCTAGAAGACCCTCTTTCTTTTTCTAAGTTTTCTTTTCTTTATCCCATCATTGTGCACCCTCCCTGGTTTTGCTTGCTCATTACACTTGGCCATGTAGTATAGTCTACATGCTGATGTGTGACATGAGGTAGTGGTTTCAGCAGTGTAAATTGTGTCTCTCCAATTGGATGTAAATAATTTGTGGATAGAGCTACATACCTTTACTTCTGAATCCTCTGAGAGAAGGCAGAAAGTAGGATGGTGGTGGTGGTGTGTGTGTATATTGGAGGGGAATAAATGGTGAATTTCACACAGGGACAGGCTATAACACTATAATATGCATTACTGTTGGATTTTTACGGAGCCCAGGTGGTGCATGCAGTGATTAAGTGGTTGGCTGCTAACCAAGATATCAGTGGTTTGAGCCCATCAGCTGCTTCTTTCAGTTCTGTAGAGGATTCACAGCTGTGGAAATCCCAGGGGGCCATGCTCCTCTGTCCCAGAAACCACCGTGAGTTGAAATGGAGAGGAAGGGAACAAAATGGCTATGATTTGGGTTCTGATCATAGGCTTGAGCATGTCGCTTCTGGGTTCCTCTGCCCTTTCTCCCCTGTTGGGGACAATTTGTTCACTTACACCCATGCCTGGGTTTGCGGTGAGGCTGAACAAGTGCCGGCTGGAAAGGACATTTATAAAGGTAAAAAATTTGACACTTATGGAAGGCATGGTGTTTTTTATTTTTATTATTTTAAGATCAGTGGAATCAGCTGGCTACTCTTCTCTTTGAAGGTGACCTCGTGGGCGGCGGGGACCTGGGGGAATTGTGCTCGTGAAAAAAGAAGAGTCTGTTTTGTCACACGCAGGCATCTGCTGAGATCCGAGAGGTGTGTTTTGTGTGTGTTGGGGTGTGGGGAACAAATGAAATGAGACCTGAATGATAAGGCTGAGGAAGATAATTTCTAAAAAAAAAAGGCTCAGTTTCTGCTCGCTCTCTCTCTCTCTCTCTCTCTCTCTCTCTCTCTCTCTCTCCCTCTCTCCTTCCCCCTCTCCCTCTCTCTTAAAACCAGCACTGGGACCTTCTCAAGCTGTTCCATGGCCTGGAATTCAAAAGCTCCCTTTACAGTGTTACAACCTCTGCTGAGGAGAGCGCTTCCCCATGGGCAGACTCTGGAACAACAGCTCTTCTCCTCTCCTGGACACTGGTGCCTGGACACTGGGGCTTTCATGCCCCCAGTTAGAAATCCCTGGGGGCATGGTGGCCAAATGGCAGGCCTTCCAACTGAAAGATTGGAGTCACTGCCAGAAACTGTGGCCAGCAGAGTCTCTCTCTGAGGATCTTGTGTCCTCTACATCCTCCCTCAGCCAATCCCGGAGAACTCCTTGGTGAGGACTACCCAAGGGGGCCTTAGAGAAATACTCCCCTCCCCCAAGCGGCTGTGTGTTCCAGACAGCCTCTGCTCAGGGATGGCCTCTGACAAATGATTCCTGGGGATATCAGGGCGACCTTTTCAAAGGGTTCCTTGGTCTCCTGCCAGAGACAGAGCTACAAATTGATGCATCTTCTTCACCTGTATCTTCATTTACTGAGCCATGTTCCCTCTGGAGAAAAGAGCAGGACTTGAAGTTTAGTTCTAAATCATCTCCTTCTCAGGAGCCACAGCTTGGGATTTTTTCCAGAAAAGGCTCCCTAACCTCTGGTTCTTCCCCAGTGCCCATACTCTCCGGTGACCCGTTTGCGTGCCTCAGTTGGCCTGTGACCTTTAATCCAGACTCCGGGCGGTCAGCCCGGCATCCTTTCCCTTGGCGGGTGTCTCAGAGACCCTCCATGTATCCGAAATGCATGCATGGTTATGGATCCTACCCTGCTGTCCTGCAGAGCCACAGCTGGGTGGCAGTTATATCTTGGGCTGCTGTCAGAAGCCCCAGCAGCAACTCTGGACAAAGATGGGGCTTTGTACTCCCGTAAATAATGAAAGCCTCAGTGCCTCACAGGGGAGTTTCAGCTTGTCCTATAGGTCGCTATGATTGGTGTTGACTGGATGGCAGTGCGTTTGGTAGTTGGATTTACTTTGCAGTCCAGAGGGGAAGAAAGATAGGTAATCTGTTTCCACAACACTTTCTGTGGAGAACATTCTATGGAGCGGTTCCACTCCATCTGGCAGGGTTTACTATGATTTGGCATGGACTGGATGGCACACCCAAGCTGCGCCTACTCCCTCGTCCCTGTGGACTTGCCCCTCCAAAGATTCCCAGGTCCTTAGTTAGGACAGATCTACCTAACTGTCATTTAAGACTCTTGCTAGAATGTGTCTGGTGCAATTCTGCGCCTTGGGTACCATTAAATGAATGAGTAAGAACCAGGGCAGGAATGACCACCGCTGGCACCGTCTAGGCTTTCCTTAGCTTTTGGTTCATGTTGGCAGGTCTTGCTTGATGCTGCCTTCAAGTTGAGGATCCAGAGGCCTAGCTTCAAGTCTCAGGCACATCAACTGATTTGGGCACCTGGATTAAATTCTGTGAACATCCGTTGTATCCCCAGCGAGGACTCTCCTGCAGGGCTGTTGCGAGGCTTCAATCGTCATCAATCAAAACAAGTACAAAAGGAGAACTAGCTCTTGTGTGTCTGTCAGGAAGACAGGATGCCTTCTCTTAACCTGCTACTGGTTTGCTGTTTAATTGGTCCTTAACATCTTTACTGGATTAAAAAAGTCAAGCACACTGCCTTCCAGCAGATTCTGACTCAGAGTGACTCTATAGGACAGACTGGAGCTGCTTCTATGGGTTTTAGAGACACTACATCAGTGGTTCTCATCCTGTGGGTTGCGACACCTTTGGGAGTCGTAAGACCCTTTCACAGGGGTCACTTAAGACCCTTGGAAAACATAACTCTAACAAAATTACAGTAGGAAGTAGCAATGAAAATAATTTTATGGTTGGGGGTCATCACCACAAGAACTGTCTCAAATGTTGCGGCATGAGGGAGGCTGAGAACCACTGCTTTATATCTTTATATATCTTTTTCCCCTTAAGGATCTGGTGGGTTCAAACTTCCAACATGTGGTTAGTAGTCCTATTTATAACTCACTGCACCATCAGGGCTCCTTGCTGACTGGATTGGAACCCTCCTATATAATGACAAGAAAGGGGTCACAAGGGGCTTGATGTGTATGTAATAAAACATGAATGATTTTGTTTTCACAGTAGTGCCCTAAGTCAGAGGCTTTAATTGCAGCCATTTGGGGGGTACAAAGAGAGCCACAGAGATCCAGAGGTCAAGGCTGTGGTTTCTTCAGTATTTGCTGTTGTCTCTGGACAGAAATGTGCCTTCCCTTGCAGCTTCTATCCCAAAGTGGCGCTGCCCTACAATCTCAATGCTTTCACAGCGGATGCTGGAGGCTGACAGAGATAGGCACACTGAGACCACTGTGTGGCAGGATGTTAAAAACTCCACATACTGCCGCTGCCATCACCCTCCAGGACGTGGGGGCACCATCTACTGACGAGCAAGATGAACTCCGGCTCATTCTCCTTGAGTCGATCTCTGCTTTTGCATGCCATACCGTCACTGCCACTGCCATTTAGAATCCTTTATCTTAGGTGACAATGTGCATATGGTGGTTCACGGAGGGTTTCTCTCCCTGAGTCCCTGGCATTAGCCTAAGCTGGAGAAAAGAGGATATTTTGATGGTGGAGTTCTGTGTCGCTATTCTTAGTACAGCCTGGTGGAAGTACAGAGGTTGGGGAGAAAAAGGGCCTCTTCTAGGACCCATGCATGGAGCCCGGAGCCTGGTCTCAGAAGGTGGAGGAGCAATGCAAAGGGTGGAGAGGGTGCAGAGGGGTCAGAGAGGGTGCAGGTCAGCCTGCAAGCAGCCTGATCAAGGAGGGATGGATTCAATTTCCTGACAGGAAGTGCTGTCAGAGGTCCTCTCTAGAGAGTACTAACAGCCCTTGAACTTTCAGGACATGTAATGCTTCTGACATTGAGCTTCTGGAGCCCCGGATGGGTGCTTCCAGGAGCCCTGAGTGGTGAAGGGGACAGGGTCTGATTTTCCCTCCAGCTGCACAGCTAGGTCCAGCTTTGTTTCTGGAATGGGCTCCTGTGGCCATTTCGGCATTCATTTACCAACTGTTTGAACACTTTGTGTTCCGGGGTGCCAAGCCTTGTATTAAGTCCAGGGACCAATAGCAGACACTCAGCATATAGCAACTGCATTGGGTTGACTGAGGTGTTAGTGTTTTCAGGGTGTTAGTGTGAATGTGTGTGTATAAAGGTGTTGGGTTGGGCCAATCGAGCATGAAACATAAACAACCCCCCGCCCCCATGTCTACTTCTGCTCTTTTTATTCAGGGATGCCAGAAAGAACCTCCCCTTAGAAATATGACCAGTGTGTTAGAGGGATGGATGGACATCTTTCATCCTGAGTGTGCACTGAGTATGAAGTAGTCGGCGTTTTCTTTCTCTTTTAAGCTTCAGCAGAAATGACAGCAGTGTCGAACCCCTGGAATTAAGAGGAACTAAAAAGGGGAAGGGGCAATTGTTGTTGTTAGGTGCCATCCATAGTGACCCCATGCCCCACAGAACAAGGCACGGCATGCCCTTCTGCCATTCTCCCAATTGTTCCTCTGCTGGAGTCCCTTGTTAAAGCAATGGTGTCAAGCCATCTCCCCGAGGGTCTTTCTTTCCTTACCAGCCATGATGTCCGTCTTCAGGGACTGGTTTCTCCTGACAATAGGTCCAAAGTATTTCAGCCCAAGACTAGCCATCCTTGCCTCTAAGGAGCACGCTTCCCATACACCTTACAAGACTGAGAGATCTGTCCCTTTAGCAGTCCACAGTACCATCAACATTCCTCTCCAGCATCACCGTGCAAATGCATCTATTCTTTGTCAATCTTTCTTATTCAGGGTTCAATGGTCCCATGCAGCAAAGGGCAGAGAAAAAAGGAAATGCTCAGAAATCAAGGACAAACTGCTGCTTGTGGAATTCGGAGGTGTGACGTTGGCCTTAGCTTCCCAATTAGACGGCAAGCTTCAGGGGCTGAGCCTGCCTTTCTCCCTAAGCAGCAATTACAGAGCGCCCACAGCATGGAAGATGGCACGCTGTGCACAGGACTGTGGGTCCTGCTTTGCAAGTGCCAGTGGCTCAGTCTGTGGGCTGCAGCCTCACATGGGCACCAGGGACTAACTGAGATCTAGCCAGCGGGGGCCTGCACGTGGGCAGAAGGACTCACTTCTGATAATCCTTCATACACTCAAGTCCTCTCCACGGGCAAGACATATCCTGCTGTGAAAAGTCCAACTGTTGTTGTGCCCAGAACCTGCCAGACCCAGGTTTGATCTTAGTGCCCTTGGCTGAGCCCTTGAGGCTCTCTGATCATTAGATGCCAAAGCAACACAGATCCCGCCCATCAGACCCAAGTATCTCGTGTGATGGCAGGAGATCTGCAGTGTGGGCATCCATGAGCCTGATAAGTTAGGTAGTCAGGTTTCCCTCTTCCCCCTTTTAAAAAAAAGTAGCTAATAATCATTTTGAAAGGTGGAAAAACCTACCCTGTAAGGCATTCTGTTTAGAAATTCTTTCCCTGGAGCAGGAGGCTTACAATGTTAAGAGTTGTCCAAGAACATCAAGAAAGCCCTGGGCTCTCCTAGGGGCTGTCCCCCACAGCTTGCCTTTCCACTTGGCTCCCCTGCTTCCTGAGTGCCCACAGGCAGGGGGTAGCCTGCTCCTGGGGAAGCTGTGCCCCCGCCACATTGTTCCTGGCACTTAGGCCCGCTGTTCAGGCAGCTCCAAAAATTGGCTTAGGAAATAGTTTGAAAGTTATTACTTGGGATTCAGGAAACTCCAGGTGGCTTTTTGAGAGCTGGCCCCAATGCAGCCTGGGATGCCTCCTCAGCTGTTCACTTTCAGGGCTTTCATTATTTTTCATGCTTCTTTCTGACAGAGCAAAGGGCTGGGGTATGCATGAGCTCTTGTTCTGTTTATTATTATTATTATTATTATTATTTTATTTTCACACCTTCATGTCTTTAGGAGAGCATGGAAGCTTGCTCCCCTCCCCCACCACCAACCTCTCTGCCCCACCACAGGGTTCAAGGAAACTGGCCCTTGTAATTGTAAATTATCTATGAACAAGACAAAGCCCTTGGCTCCCTTCCTGGCAAAGGCTTCCAGATCAGCAGTGATAGCGGAAATTAATGAAAGCTGCTCCGGGCTCCTGGTCTGTTGGTGGCTGCGGAGATGAAAGGCGGCATTTGAAGTTGGCTTTGGGGATGAACATTCCGATAAGGATTTTTGTTTTGGATACAGTTATTACAAAGGCTCTGGGCTCCAACCCCAGTTTCGTGGAATCTGGTTTGGTTCAGCTCACTAATCATTAACTTGCTTTTCTTTCAAAACATAAGCCCCTTTCCCCTCTTCTAGCCACCCTCTCTTCTCTTACCCTCAAAGAGCATGAGGGGGTGGAGAGACAGCCCTCTCAACACTGTTTGTCCAGCAGTAGTTCAAGGGGAAGTCAAATATCTGTTTCACCTTTCCATTGCTGATTCTTTTTTAATATATATATTTTTATTAGAATGAGGCTGGGTGGAACTCATTTTCTCTTTCATCTTGGCTCATCCCCTTGGGCTGGTGTGAAACAGCTGTCATACTTGGGCTGCCCAGGAATCCACTTATGAAACAAACCAGCAAAGGCTTCTTCATTGTCCTCCTGAGAGTAGGCTAAATGTGTTCTTCTCAGTCCTGAATGCTTGGCTTCCTTGGCCTCAGGCCTTCAAGTGTCTGCTGAACCTGGCCAGGCATTTGCCCTCAGCCAGACCCTCTTGCATGTTGGTTGGATGGCATTCAAAAGGCCTTTGATTGGGGTTCAGTGGCAAAGGAAGGACAGGCGTGTATATATACGTATATTTCAGAGTGTTTTTTTTTTTTTCAGGAGGAAGGGAGGATGTTTCTTTGTAATGCTCTAATGCAGCGGTTCTCAACCTGTGGGTCATGACGCCTTTGGGGGTTGAACAACCCTTTCAGAGAGTTTGCCTAAGGCCATCAGAAAACATATTTCTGATAGTCTTAAGAATGGAGACACTGCTTCTCTATCCATCTCCAGGCAGGTCCGCCCACATGCAGACACCGACAAATGAGGACCCAGTGGGAAGACTGTTACCCATGCTACACTGTGATTCCAGACAAAACTTCATTTATTTGTCATTAGAACTAAATATTTCACAATGTATAATGACATACTGTTTTTGTGATTCATCACTGTGCTTTCGTTATGTTCAATTGTAACAATGGAAATACATCCTGCCTACCAGATATTTACATTACAATTCACAACAGGAGCAAAATTAGTTATGAAGTAGCCATGAAAATAATTTCATGGTTGGGGTCACCACAACATGAAGAACTGCCTTAAAGGGTTTTGGCACAGGAAGGTTGGGAACCACTGCTCTGATGTCTTCCCCAAAGGACACAGTCCAGTAGAAACTCGCAAGAACCCAGTCAGCGTCCCCCTGGACTCGAGTATGAAGGGGCTGGGTTGCCTGCCCGGGTTGTGTCTTTGGGAGCAGAGTCATTTCAGTATACCGGTAAGGATGCAGGCATCTATTTTCATTTGACACGTCCTATAGCGAATACATATTCAAGTGAGTATACATTCAACTTGAAGTCATTCCACCCCATGACTTTGGGTAAGGTTGGCTATAACCATCCCTCCCTCATCTGCTTGTTTTTGTGGTTGATTTGCTTCTGCCACTTTTCTCTTCTCTTCTCCAGGAGAGGGTCTTTCTGAAGTCCGTTTGCAGGGAGGGTGGGGAGGGGCTTGCGCTATTCAGACAGCTTCCATCGCAGCGGCTTCTTTGTACTTTTTCAAGTGGGTGCTCCAGTCAGCTGTGTGCCATCTTGCTCGTTTGTTCAGGTTTCCAAAAGGATGCTCTCTCCCTCTTCACTAACAGTTCCCATACACAGCCATGGCATTGAACACCATGGAGCCAACCCAGTCTCTCCAGAAACAGGCTCCCGATTCATCCTGAGACAGCAGTCTATGAAGGTGGCCCTTTCTAAACACCTGCTTATATCCCGAGAGAGATCAAATGTAGATCCATGGATACAGAGCATAAAATACAAAAGTGTATTGGGAACCCCCCCCCCCCCGCTTTCTGTTAACTAGGATTCATTCGAGGTACAAGTTATGACTCTGAAACTGATGACAACTCTCTACGATCCCCAGAGACTCACAGGACAGAATACAGAATCTTGAAGCTATGCAAAATCCCACAGTCCATTGAGTTGCCACGCCTACTTTCACATCCAAATATTGGCAGCCTGCAGCAAAGTCAGGGAAACAGTACATAAGCTATCGAGAGGAAGATCTCAGGGGGTTCTGCCAGGACATACGTGCTCTTCACGTACGATGCTCATTAGAACAGAGAAGAAAGGCAGTGAAGGGGCTCGATCCACACTCCCATTCAGTATTCGGTGACAGATACTGAACCCAGGTATGATAGCAAATGTTTTCTTGGGTGGTGATGAGCTGGCACCTCTGCATGAAGACATTGGGGAAAGTGCAAAACCCATCTGAATGCCCACGGCAGTGAAGCTTGCCAAGCAAGCTTTATCACAGTTTATGCAAGTGGGGCGGATGGAGTCTTTTCCTTGGGTTACTACCATAATCACCTAGACATTCACCTTCCCAGGGCAAATTCTTAAAGCTGTGCTCATTGCTGGCTCCTGTTCTCTGTGGAAGCTGACCAAATTGTCCTGTCTTCCTGAATTTACTTGTTCCAGGAGAAGCACCGGAAGCATGCTACATGGATGAAAAACATGTTGTCAGTCTCTGTCACCAAGGGGCAAGTCCCCTGAGGGGCAGACTCTGTACCCACACATCATAGAGTGGAGTCTCATGCTTTGATATGGGAACAAGTCAGGGCCTCGGCCTATTACACAGGGTCCAGCCCATGGGCAGCAAGGCCTGGAGCCTCATGCAACAGAGAACCCAAAGGAACAAATAGAACCACACACCTTGACCAGCCGACAAGAGATGGGCGTGTGTCACCAAGAGACTCACCCGATGCTCTGAGCGCTCCCGGCAGCAAGTCTGCTTGAGAGATTGGGACAGAACTAGACTATCTAAGTTGGCTTAGGGCTGAGACTACAACTTGTCCAACATAAAGGGACTGGAAGGATTCTTACACTATATTTTCTCTTAGTGTTCTGGGAACATACCTAATGTAATCTTAAAATCTGCTCAGATGTGTAAATATAGTGTGGAAAGTATTATTACATTTTTAAATTTTCACAGTAATGCCATGGGTGGATAGACAAGGTATTGTAATTTCCATTCATTGATGTTGACACTAAGGCCCAAAAGAGATTCTTGGATGCACTTGAAATTGGGTTTGGAAACATGGGTCTGGTCTCTAAGCCTATACAGTGCTTCAGCCTCAGAATCTCCATAGCCTCTATTAGGTGCTTTAGTACTTTTACACATCTCACTGCCAGAATCTGTAAACCTGAGTAGCCTCAGCCTGACTGGCTGTATCTGACATGAGGGGATCAAGTCACACCTCACTCTGCTTGTCTCAGAAAATGCACAGATGCTCCTGCAAACTACTATCACCCACTCAGGACATACTTATTCAGCACATCTTCCTCCCTGCCCTCCCCAAAGCCCTGGTGGCATAGTGGTTACTCATTGAGCTGGCCACCACATAGTCGACCATTCAAAAACACCAACTATTCCACTGGAGAAAAAGTTACAGTCTCAGAAACCCACAGAGTTCTACCCTGTCCTCTAGGATTGATCTGAGTTAGCATTGACCAGATAGCAGTGAGTTGAGTTGAGAATATGCTAATAGCTGATGTTGGAAACAAGTCCATTTCCTCATTCCAATGGCTCCTTGACTCAAGAGTCTTACAGTAAGAGGTAGAGTATGGTGCAAGGGGAAGGGGAGTTCAATGTTTACATGATATAACAAACGGCAGGATGGGAGATGTGCGGGGAGGCACTCACCTGGTGTTAGGGGTGTCTAATCAAATGGATAGCCTTCGGGTGAGGAACGGTATCCTGTCTCCATGCCAAAGGAGTTCTTCATGTTAGTGGTACTGATTCTCTCTCAGGACTGTCTGCGTACCTAGTTCTCTTTCTAGAAAAGGAGATGGCATTCTTCTGAGCCATGCATATGGCCCTCCTCAGCCCAATTGTGAGACACCAGGTTGGGGCTTGGTGACCCGGTGAGTCTTCCTACTCTCTACAGATGTGGAAACGAAGGCTCAGAAAAGGGTTTGGGAGAATTGAAAATGCTCTTTTTATTTAGTCACAAATAAAAGCTCTCTCAAAAGTGTTTCCAAATGGACTTCCCCAAACTTTCATTCATTAATAATGATGATGAAGCTAATAAGACTAATAATAAGAATAGACAGATAATAGTATCACCTCATTTGAGGTGGGTACTTTCATCATCTCCATATTGCAAACAAAGATACTCCATATTAAGATACTCCATACTAATGGGCCACCCATGTGGCATGGCAGGAGGGTGACTGAGTAGTCTTCTCACTCCCACACTCTTGTGCCCTCCCCAGCCTCCTTCTGCATCCCAAACCCCATGCTCTAATGCAGCCTCTCTAGAAACAGGAAAATAAATGCACTGTGAGAGGTAGCTTGGTCACTGTCTCCCACATTGTTGAATTTGCTTAATCTGGGCTTTTCTGAATACCCCAAATGCATTGTGAACACTAAAAACAGGAAGCCCAGTCCAATCAATTCCTGAAGTCCTCCTCTTGCCTTTGCCTCTATTCAGGGTGCTGGTTCAGTGCTTCCCAAGACGTGAGTAGGGTGTTAAATCTGAAGACTTGTGGAGACTCATCCTTTGCTTCATGGACATTAATCAATGGCAAATTAGAATGGAATTGATATATGCATATGACATGCACATTAATTCTAAATGTGTTTATTGTAATTAGTGCTATTACAATGATTACTAAAGGAAGTGGGGAATGATTAGCTACACTTAGTTTTTGTTACGGTTTGTTTAAAAAAGTTACATGTAAAATTAGTTGAGGTTTGAGCAATACTGTCTTATTTGCATGGTGAACCTAGCTGTAAATTTCAGGAGACCTGGAGGGAATTTCTAGTGCAAGAGTGTCCAGGGAATTCAGTTACCAAGGCTATCAGTCAATGACAGTTTTCCTTTCTTAATCATTTGCTTCTCACAGCTGCCCCCTATTGTTACACCAACATCGAAAAGCTAATCAACTCAGACAGAGGGATATGGGGTGGACAGAAAAACAAATAAAATCCCAAACTTTATCTCCTCTGATCAATTCTGACTCATAGTGGCCCCAAAGGACAGAGGTGTTCCTCTCGGTTTAATACCCTGTGAATCTTTACAGATGTAGAAACACCTTGCCTTTCACTTTCACAAGTACTGGGGGAGGAGGGGGATTCAAACTGCTGATGTTGTGATTAGCAGGGCAGTTTATAAACCACGGTATCACCAGTGATCCTTGGAGATAGAATGGTAGACTCTAAACATCTCCAAGGATCAATTAGGAATACATCATCTGCTAAGAGTTTGCCCTCACTCCCACTCCAAAGGCAAGTCAAAAATGATAAAACCTTTATTAATCAAAAATTTCTGAGTGTGACGTTATTTCCTGATATATACTCCCTCTCGGTCTACACAGTTCTTAAAGTGATCTTTCTGTCCTCTAACCCTTTCCAGAGGAATTCTGGATTCTTCATCAAAATGACAGCTTTGACATCTTTAGGGCACTCAAATAGTATTAGAAATATTCTTGGACTTTGGGGAATAAAAAGATGTCTCAAGTCCCCAGTGCTGTGCTCTAGGGTCGTGAGGTAAGGTTTCCCAAAGACATCCTCTTGGAAAGGTCAGTCGTTGCCACCCCTGAAGGAAGAGTAGTTCTTAGGTCCCCTCAAGTGGGGAGTGGGTTCTAACCCAAAGTGACCAGAGGCACACCTGAATGAAACACAACCCGGTCCACTATCATCACCATTTTCCCAATGCCTGAACCCATTGTTTCAGCCACTGTGCCAATCCATCTCATTGAGGGGTTTCTTCTTTTGGGCTGCTCTTCCACTTTACCAAGCATGAAGTCTTTCCTTCCCCAGGGACTAATCTCTCCTGACATGTGCTGATATGAGTGATATGTAAGATGAAGTCTTGCCACCCTTGCTTCTAAGCAGCACTCTGGCTCTGCTTCTTCCAAGCCAGATTGGTTTGTCTTTTTAGCAGTCCATGGTACTTTCAATATTCTTCTCCAGAGCCACAATTCTTGTGCATAGATTCTTCTTTAATATTCCTTATTCAAGGTCCAACTTTCACACTTGTATATGAGACAATGGAAAATATCATGGTTTGGGTCAGGCATACCTTAGTCCTCAAAGTAACATCTTTGCTTTTTAATAATCTAAAGAGATCTTATGCAGTAGATCTGTCTAATGCAACTTGTCGTTTGAGTTCCTGACTGATGCTTTCATGATCATTGTGGATCCCAACAAGACAAAAATCCTAGATAAGAAAGGGTAGATGCATTGCAATGATGGAAAGTAATTCCATGGCATAGCTTTCCTGGCCTTTGTCTCACTGATACACTTTTCAATTTTCTTTCAACTTCTTTCTAATAAACCCTCATGTTTATCCTATATCCTTTGAGAAAATCTATCAAAATTATCCCCTTTAAATCCTTCCAAATCGTGTCCACAACCATTTGAGCTAACCTCTCTGCTTTGAATTTAAACCACAGCCATTGTTTTGATTAAAACTTTTACTTTGGAAGGCACTCTAATAAGACAAAAACCTGTGTAATGAACATGTCTGCAGCCATCCGTTGATCACAGAGACATGTTTAAACATATTCATTTGGAATAAACCCATGTACCTATGACTGACTCCTTAGGAGCAACATTTTAAAATTTGCTTTTGTATGTATATGCACTTGTTTGCTTGTTTATTTTTTGACAGAGGCACTTTAGTTGTGTCACAGCACCCTAGTAGAGTCGTGGGTTACATATTGGACTGCTGTGCACACAGTCAGCACTTCAAACTGACCGATGGCTCTGTGGGGGACACATGAGATTATCTCTTCCCCAAAAGATTCACTGCTTCAGAATGCAAATGGGAAGTTCTGCTCTGTCATACAGAACTGCCATGAGTTGGGATTGACTTGGTGGAGGGGAGTTGGGTTGTTTGGGGGGTTTACTGGTCTAATGGTTTAGAGCAGTGGTTCTCAACTCTATTAATGCTGTGATCCTTTAATACCATCCCTCATGTGGTGACCTCACCAACCATAAAATTATTTTCTTTGCTACTTCATAACTGTAATTTTGCTACTATTATGACCCCTGTAAAAGGGTCATTCAGTCCCCAAAGGAGTTGAGACCCAACAGTTGAGAACTGCTGATCTAGTGGTTCTTTGGCACAAAAGCCTAGTGATCCTCTCCTCTAAAGACTCCTCTAGGGAGTATTTCTATTCTGTTACATGGAGTTACTGTGAGCTGTTAATCAACTCTGAGGCACTTAACTACAACGACATAGATTTCTAAGGACAAGACTAATGAAACCACTATTCTTCCTTCTAATTTTTCTCAGTGGATTAGGTCAGTTTTTAAAAATTAAAAACAGCAGAAACCATCTGGGATTAAGTTAAATAAGAGAAATCAATTAGCGATATGCTGCAGGTATTACAGAGAGCAACCACGGCTCAGAAGTGGTAGGGACTGGGGACTACCCAGGGTCTCAGGGCACCCGTCTGTACATATGCCCTCCAGATCTCCATCACTCACACATCGAGATTCCTAACAGATGCCCAGGGGAGAGACCCAGACTCCCCAGCTGTGTTCACATGCCCACCACTGACAGTCAGCTGAGACCAAGGGTGCAGGATCATACAGCCAAAAATAGCCATGAGAAGATAACTACGGAATGTGGGGAAGGTCTCAAAGCAAGGCGACCTGGACACACAACCTATAATGTCATTTTGTATAGCTTGGTGTGGTAGTTACAAAATTTCAGGCCAACTTAAAGAATGAAGGGGTGTTTAGCTTGTCAATCAGGTCACAAGTCTGATGATGACTCCTTGTAACGTGGTCTAATCATGAATATTCTAGGAACTTCCCCTCTTTTTCTGAGAGATGGACTAGGCTCTTTCTCAGCTTCTCCTTCCTTTTGACACCACGTGGAGTCACACTGGTGGCAGCAAGAGCCCTAAAGATGCATCCGAGGCCATTGGATCCACAGGACTTTCTCCTCCTCCTCCTGTGATCATCATGCATTCAGCATCATCACATATGCTGTGTGAGTCTGAAGAGGAATTTATGGACTGGTGTTGAATATATGAGCTAATAATGGACTTATGGACTTGATCTGGACTGGACTAGGATAGATTCTCAATATACATGCTTCTTGATGCTTTTATGATATAAAGCTCTTTCCTATATATATATGAATGTCCCTGGCTTTGTTTCTCTAGTCAACCTGCTCTAACACGCTTGGGGGACTATCAATGTTGGTAGTCTTTCTGACTCAGAGGAGAACACTACTCAGTTGAGCATGGCTATCAAGTACTTTGCATGTACCTCATTCTGTGTAAGTTATGGTGTTTGTATGTGTGTGTGTGTGTGTGTGTGTGATTAGTGGCAGTGCTGGTGTTGGTATTGGTCACAAAGATTGTTTCATATACCATACCTCGTCCTTACGAGGTTGCTGTGCAAGACCCTGGCCATAGAATGACTTTACCAGTAGAAACATGATTGTGACTTCTGTGTCAGCTGTTTCCATTATTCCTTTTCTCCTGAGCTATTTATATCCTGCTCATTTATCATGTTACATAAAAATTGGGACATCTTTGACCCAATACTAAGGGTGGATTTTAAGTGGAAGCATTCATATAAAATGCTAGAGAGTTTATGGCATGCGTACTATATGTCAGTGACTGCCAAATTTTATTATTTACTCTATCTCATTTGATCCTCCCCGCCACCCTGAGAGTAGGAACTAGGGTGGTTCATAATGAAGGAGATGAGATTTGAAATGAGTAGTAGCCACCTCAAAGTTATACAGAAGGTCATATGTTAGATATAAAGCACTTAGTCTTAATCCTCTTAACTTCAAAGCCCAACCTTCTTACTACTATACTTGTTATAGGATTTAATAAATTATTTTGTCCATTTTCATGTATTGACCATACTTCAGTTTTATTTTTTTTATTTGTGATAGGAAATATAATAAATAGGTGGGAAATGAGCAACTGTTTAAAACTCCCTCAAATTTTAGTTTTTTTATAAAGATATCCTAAACTTATTGAGATTTTCTGAGTTTGCTTTGCAACTAGTCATACATCCTTTGTGGAAGAATGAAAATGAGTATTGCACTTTGAAAATCAGCAAATGATACAAATTAGATCATTAAATGACGCTATCACTTCATATTTTCATCTTGGTTCAGATAATTTTTAAACAGTATGTTTGAAGAAAAGATGAAGGGCGAAGTGAGTGCAGTTTAAGCTAGTGTGTGGCTTTGGCTTAAGATTTAGAGTTTGAGAGGCAAAATTCTAGAACGGTGTATCATTTTCAAATATCCTATTTTTAAATATGTCTGGAACCAGGAGATCAAAGAAGGGCAGTCCTTTTGATTGATGGATGATAGGGAGAAAGCCAAGCACTTTCATTTCCACTTTGATTTTGTCTGCTGTGTCAAGGAAAACAATCTTCAAGCTGAGTAGTGTAGAATGAACATCGCCAACTGAGAAGAGCCACCTACGGTGTGTGAAAGAGTTTGACAGAAGATCATATTTGTCTAACTAAATTTAAGTCTCCTATCGTGGGGGGTTTAATGCCAGGGCTGTAAAAGACATCACGTAGGAAATCACTGTAACAGAAGCCAAGGAACCTCAAGAATGAGATTGGCACTGGGAATCTGAAGATGGGCTAATGTTTCCATTTTCAGAAGTGTCAGTTGCTGGGTGTCACCACCATGGAACAGTGGACTTGAAAATGATCCAGGGTGGGGCTTTGGGAGGAACTTTTAAAATAGTGATGAGAGGTGGGGGTCAAGATCACCAGGATGCAGGGGGAGATGGATGCCAGCAATCCAGCCTATCTTGCTTCTTTGGCAGACATCACTAACCTACCATGAGGGGAGAAATGCAAAGATCTCAACAACATGTGTACAACTTAATTGTGATATACCTATGGTGAATATGGCATATGCTTGGATATAATGACCATGGATAGTTTTGTAACAGGTTAAATGGTTGTGTTCAGAGAATGCCAACGAATCACTGAAAAAATTTGGAGATAGCCTACTAGCCTTTAGCTCTGAGGCGCTGTCCGTGGTACTGATCTCCAGGCTGCAAAGGAGATGCAGGCATCTCATTTCTCAGTTTAAAAGAAATGGTAATCATGGCTCAAGTGACATGAAGATAGGGAGGACGGTGAATACTAATATAAAGAGTATGCAGAATGATATTTATAGACTGGAGATCTGGGCCAGATCTAGGGGAACAAAATGTAGCAGAGTAAAGGTCTGTGAGTTCTAAAATTAAACAGCCCAGAATAGGTGAGGGAAATATGTCTGAGAAGTAAAGGTATGAGGGAAATATTATTAAAAGTCTTGGGCAACAATAAGCCTAAGGTTCATTGTAAGTCAACTGAGGCATTTAGTAAACCAGAAAGCTCACGAGATCTTGGTCTTTTGTTAATAGACACACCCTCCTTTGGAGAGCTGTTATTTTTACATAACGTGCACTTTGTAGTTTGGAAT
This sequence comes from Nesogale talazaci, assembly GCA_004026705.1. Taxonomy (NCBI): domain Eukaryota; kingdom Metazoa; phylum Chordata; class Mammalia; order Afrosoricida; family Tenrecidae; genus Nesogale; species Nesogale talazaci. The sequence goes on from PVJH01000116.1 coordinate 28,750, forward strand.
CTTGTGTTGTTATTGTTGTTAGGTGTCATTGGGTTGGCTTCAACTCATAACAACCTGAGGTACAACCAAACAAAACACTGTTCCCTCGTCATCCTGGAATTGCTCTTAATGTTTGAGTTCATTGATGCAGTCCTCTCATCAAAGGTCTTCCTCTTGTTCACTACCCCACTACTTTACCAAACATGATGTCCTTTATCAGGGCCTGGTCTCTCCAGCAGTATGCCCCAAATTGTAAGATGAAGCTTTGTAATCCTTGCCTCTAAGGAGTACTCTATCTGTATTTCTTCTAAGACAGGTCTGTTTGTTCTTTTAGTAGTTCAGAGGCATTCCAATAATCTTCCCCAGTACCATAATTCAAATGCATCAATTATTCTTGTGCCTTCATTAGTACATGTCCAACTTTAGTAGACATATGAGGTGACTGAAAATACCATGGCTTGGGCCAGGTGCACCTTAGTCCTCAAAGTAAACCCAAGCTTTTTCAACACTTTAAAAAAATCCTTTGCAGCACATTTATCTAATGAAGCGTGTCATCTGGTTTATTAACTGCTGCTTCCATGAGCATTGGTTGTAGATACAAGCAAGATAAAATCCACGGCAATGTCAATCTTGTCTTCATTTTTCATTGGTCCAATTGTGAAGATTATGATTTTCTGTACATTGAGTTGTCATGCATACCAAAGACTATGATTCTTGATCCCAGACCATGTAATTCAAGTTTTCACTTTCACTAAGCAAAGTGTGTCATCTATATATTGCAGATGGTTCCTCCAAGCCTTCCTCCAGTCCTGGTGCCCACATTATTCTACATATAATCAAACTTCTCTGATATTTGCTGAGGAATCTTGTTGGGGGAGCATTTTATTTGGAATATTTTGGAGTGTGCACGTGGTGCATGAGCAAATTGGAATACACATGTAGAGGGAGAGCTTGATGGGAAGACCTCAAACTATGCCCTATCAGAAACTAGTTGAAGTAATAAGCAAATTCTCATGAACATTTAGTTGATTCCAACTTTTAGCACACCGCATAGGGCAGGTGAGAACTGCCTCTGTGGGTTTCTGAGACTCTACCTCTTTATAGGAGTATAAAGCCTCATCATTTCCTATTTGAAGTAACAGGGTTATTGATATGAAAGATAAAGCCAACAAGAGAGAGGATGGCAGCCCTTAGGTATGAAAAGTGATGGCAAGTTCTAGAGATTTGTGCAGTTGTTGACTGCTGTCCAGTGGACCTCAACTCATGGTAGCTCCACATTCTTAATGGCAGCCTTCATGAATAAAATGTTGTCTGGTCCTACACCATCCCCATGATTGATTAGTGTTTGGACTCTTGTGATCTCTAGAGTTTTCATTGGTTTATTTTCAGATGCAGATCATCAGGTCTTTGCCTAGTCTGCAGGCTCTGCTATAACCTGTGGAGCATCACAGTTCCCAGAAGCACCCTCTGGAGCTGGTGGTGGCAGCAAGCGAGATGCATTATTTAACAAATCAAATGTGGCCTGTCATGGAAGGCAGGGATTTTACCCCAATCACTAGTACTAGAAGAAGTATGGTAATTGGTTTAACAGAACTTTAAGTTGTGGAACAGATTCTAATCTATGGAAGCCACAGGGAGGCAGATTTGGGATTACAGCATAAATTCCTAGTGGTCACCTGCCTGATCAGGAAAGGAGTGTCCTTCGGATCTCATGAACTTTCTAATCTGGGAGGGAGAAGACTTAAATGGAAGATGAGGCAGTCAGTTCCCAGAGGATATTCCTATAGAATACTGTTGTGTCCTTCACTAGTGAGAAAAGAAAACGAGCAGATGAGAGCCACGGCTTCTTAATAACTCATAGAAGATTTGCTAGCATGGGATCAGGAGTATTCGTGAGAAGGCCATAGTTGTTGTCTGGATGAAACAAAACTTGGCTACTGAGTGGATGTAGGGGCTAGGTAGGTGCAGAAGAGTCTATGCGGCAGGCCCATTTCTGTAGGTCCCTTGCAAATCATAGGGAGTAGATGCTGCTGCTCATGGCTTGCTCTCTGATCTGGGAAGATTATTAAAATGCTCCCATTTTCAGTTTTCTTAATTGTGAAAATAGGTGCTAGAATGAGGACCTTTTCCACTCATGCCATAGCCATTTAGGATGAAACATTCCATATGAATTTTATCTTTGGGAAAATGTATCTCTCCCATTTAAGCAGTATGATATGAGGAAGAGGAGGTAGTTTCTAGCTGGGATGCATTCTCTTATCTTCTCCCAGAATAACTTTACACAGTACATGAACTCCCACCATTCAGGATTTATTTATTTTCTTTCAGTCATCCTCCTCTCCTTGAAAAAAAAAATGTAGATGCTGATGGAGGAGACATGGTTAATGCTTTAAATCTAGTTCTTCTGGTTAGTTTCCTTCCAAAGCTCCAGCTAAGCAGAAGGTCTTGGGAAATGTCTGGTGCTAAGGAAAAGAAAGACCATTTTAGACTATGGGCATTGTTGGAACACAAGCTAAGGAAACGATACCGTGGACAAGTTGGGACTTAGGCCATTTAGTCTCTGATGACTCACAGTGATTCTTTAGAGGGTTTCTAAGCATCTAATGCTCGAGGGGGAAAGGTAGCCTCAACTTTCTCCAGAGGAGTGGCTGGTGGATTTGTTCCACTGACCTTGTAGTTTCAGTCCAATGCTTACTTACCTGAAAGTGCCAGCAGGGCTCCTACACCTAAGGGGTGTAGACCCTTGAGTTGATTGTGACGCATGGAGGCCTTAGAGCATAAAGTAGAACTACCAATGAGGTTGCATATGCTCTAGTCTCTGTAAGCATGGATTTGCAATTCTTTTCTCTCATGGGGGTTCAGCATGCTAACCTTTTGGTTAGTAGCTGAGTGCTTTAATTATTGTACCATCAGGGCCCCTTCATTGAGGAGTAAGTCCTTCTTCTTCTTCTTCTTCTTCTTCTTTTAAAAAGGGAAGCAGCTTCAAGGACAAATTAAAAGTATCCCACCTCTGTGGGCTGGATTGGTGCTCATGTCGTATTAGCGATTCATTTGGCATTTTCTGTTTCTTCGAGAAGATCACAGGAATTTTAGTTCAGTTCCACTGTGCTTGTCCTTGTTTTAACTGCTAGGTGACTGAAGCACAACTTCCTTTCACCAGTACTCGATTCGTTTAAATGGAATGAATTACTCTCATCTGAACATTTCACATTAGAAATAATAGATTGTGGGATGGTCTGAGGCAGTATATAATAGTTAAGTTACCACCGGGGTTCTGAAAGGATGATGGACTCTAAAATAGAGAGTTTAAATATTTTCAGTCTGTGAATTGCTACTTCTCCCTGAATGTCCAACAACCTCAGGGAGAGTTTGTGAATGGAATTCAGTGAGAGAGTTTGGGATGTGAAGAGGCTTCATGAAAGTAGAGATTGGCTTCTAAATGACTTCTAATCCAGCTTCTTCTGGCAAATATAGGGACATCTGTGAGGACAGCACAGAACCAGGCAGTGTTCCCTTCTATTGTTTACAGAGTCACTGTCAGAAACCAACTTGAGGGCACCTAACAACAGCAGTGAACCACTAAAGAAGAAGTATGTCCCCTCTATTGCCTGCCTTAAAGAGTTTAACTCACCAACTGTCTGGGTTTCTTATACGAATTTGGCATTGGCCTTGTACTGAGGGACTACCTGCACACAATTTATTTACATCTTCCTCACAGAGAAAGGGCACCTAAACCTTTAAATTAAGCATGAGGAATACATTTGATGGATGGAACTGAGCTACTTTGGGTGCTTGAGAAAGGTTAACTGATATTTACCAGCACATTTGCTAGCCAAGAAACATAAAGGGAAAAGCAATCTCCCTCCATGTAAATTGATTGCTCCAGGTAATACTAAGAGGAGAGCTTATGCACTGATGTCCTGGACACATCAACTTTCCCACCAAGGCTGGTGCACCTAGGAAGTGCAAAATACAGACTCTGAAACAAGGGCAGACTGAATGCATGCATTTGCTGATAGCAACACTTGGTTTTAATCAAGAGCCCATTTCCTAATACAACCCAACTGGTTAACTTTGAAAACAGAAGTGCCGTATGAGAAGGTTGTGAAGGTATGGTTTTGTTGATGGTGTTTCCTTCTGTCTCCACTAAATGTGACTTGAGAAGATATTTCATTACTCTCTTGTAGACTTCACAGGACTTCCTTTATCTATCTTATTTCCTAGTATGACACTGCTCTTGGTGTTCACGATGCTATGAGTGAGGCAGCAGGACTGTGATCATCTTCAGAGATCAATGGGTGAATATCCCAGGCTTGACTTATAGATAGGAAATTCCATGCTCACATCATGTTGTGCTAGGTGCCTTCAAGGCTGTTCCATTTCATAACTGCTGGATGCATCACTAAAAGAAACACTGTATAAGCCTGCCCCTTCCTCTCCCATTGCCACAATGTTTGAGCTTGATAGTAGATGGACAGTGAATGGTAAAGTAGAAGTACTATGACCAGGGATAGGGGTCTTCTTATAACCTTTTCAAAGTGCGTGAGATAAAGTCTTACCTTCTCCCCTTTTCATCATCCTCCCTTTTAAGGAGCAGTCTGGCTATTCCTACAAGACAGGTTTGTGTTTTGGGCAAGTCCAGTACTTTCAGTATGCTTTGCCAGCACTACGGTTCAAACGCATTAATTCCCTTTCAGTCAGGGCTGCTCAATACTTCAACCGCGATCGACCTAACTCTTAAGTCTAACCCTAACAATAACCCTAAAACTAGCCCTAACCCTAACCAAGTCTAATACCAATCATCACCCTAATTCTAACCCATTTTTCTGAATGTCACACGATCTACCCACACTATATCTGTGATCAACTAGTAGATCGTGGTTGACTATGGAGCACTCCTGTTGGGGGCTTTCCTTATTCACTTGCAGATGAGAGCATTGAAAATCCCAAGATTGGGCTCAGGCTCACCCTAGTCCTTCAAGTGACATTCTTGCACTTCAACACTTTAAAGTGCTGCAAATTTACTAGGTGTCATGTGTCATTTGATTTTTTTTTCCTGCTGTGTTATCATGATCATGACCATACTTTTAGAAACTTTCATTTTTTCCCCTGAATGAAGAATTAATAAATACAGAATTATTAATTCACTTTACAGCCAGATACGGAATCTTACTTTGGGAGTCCTAATACGATTAATGAAATTTGAACTGGATTAGGTCTTCTGAGAGGTCTAGCTGCAGGGATTCTATTTATATGTAGCTCAGGGTATCTGTGTGCTGAACCATGGTGACATAGTAGCTTAAATACATTGGGTTACTAACCACAAGGTTGGTGGTTTGAGTATACCAGCTGCTCCGTGGTAGAAAAAGGAGGCTGTCCACTCTTGTACAGATTTACAGTCTTGGAAACCTGGTGTGGGGTTTCTTTGGGTTGGAATCATCTTGAGAGCAGTGGACTTCGTTGGTATTTATATGGGGCGGTCCCTGGGTGGCAGAACAATTAGCATGTTTGGTTGTTAATTAAGAGTGTGGTGGTGGTTTGAGTCTGTCACACTATCCCTGGTGGGATAGTGTGTTAGGAGCTGGGCTGCTGAGTACAAGGGCAGCAGTTTGAACCCAGCAGCTGGGTTTGCGACAGAGACGAAGCTGCTATTTACTCTTTGTCAAGAGTACAGCTGTGGGAAACTCAGAGCATAGCCGTACTCTGTCAGAGAGCTGCAGCTGGTGTAGCACTGCTGACAATGAGTGTTGCAGTCCAATGCCTAGCCACTGCACCACCAGCCCTCCGAAAAGCTGTACGTTGACATATAGAATGTCAGAAGTGACTTCATGGCAGTGGGTTTGGTTTTGGTTTAGAAACATCTTGGGAGAAACATATGATAATCCACCTCTGAAAAATCAGCCATTGAAAGCCTTAGGGAGCGGAAGTGAACTGTGGCATACCAGGGGTCACCAGGAATCAGTATTTACCTAATAGTCCCGGGTTTGGTTGGGGTATTTAAGAACTGTCACTGTTTATGCAAGACTTACCCACTACCAGCCACTGTGCTATGAGCTTTGTGAGTGTTAAGTCCTCCAGTCTCCACAACAGCCCTCCGAAGGTGCCATATTTACCAAAAGTGAAATAATTTGCCCTGGATTGCAGTAAATAGCAGAGTTGGGATTTGAAGCCAGGCCCTCTTGGCCACCAAGCACATGCTGTTTATATGACAGTGTGTCCACAGTGCTTACCAGGCCATCGCATTGGCAGGCTACATCATGAGCATCTGGGCTCTTTATACAAAATCAGGTTGTCAGAGTCACCCATAACCCACTAATTCAGTACCTCCTGGGTGGGCCCCAGCTGTTGCTAACCAGTTCTCAAAGTGATTTGATATCTCACCAGATTCAGGAATTATGGACTCCTTGTGGCCTCAGATAAGGCTGGCTGCCACCCCAAGGATCTAGTCTCAGTAAGCCTATAGAGGGTTCCTTATGGGTCATAATCCACTTGATGGCTGTGGGTTTGGTTAGGGTTGGTTTGTGCATTATCAAGGAGTTCTGGTGATAGTATGTAAAACGTTGGACTGCTCACCACAAGGTCATTGGTTCAAACCCACCAGCTCCTTCTGATGAGAAATATGAGCCTGCATTTGTCTGTACATATTTGTAGTCTTAGAAAACCTCTGTGACAACTCTGCTTTGACTTATTAATCGCTGTGTTTCAGAATTGACTCACCAGCAGCAGGTTAATGGGTTGGGCATTCTTTGAAGTAACTGAGTGATTCCAAAGATGGCTTCTTGGCCAATGAGTATAAAGGGGGCTGGATTAAATTCACCTAGAAGTACCTCAGAAGAAAGGCCTGGCAATCTATTTCCGACGAATTACAACCACTGGAAACTCTACGGAGTACAGTTTGACTTTGGAACAGGTGAGTTACTGAGTTAGAATAAACACTATAGCATCTGGCTTGATGTGGGATTCCTGGTGCATTATTTCCTGCCTGAGACCTTTGCATACCTCTAGTTACCCACTGCTGTTCAGTCTGTTCTGACCCAAAGACACTGGATACACAGATTACTGCTCCTTTCTTGAAACTTTGGAGGCAAGCAACCTCATCTTCATCCCACAGTAAGGCAGGGAGGATTGAACCACCAACCTTGTGGCATGCAGCCCGATACTGAACCCACTGGGCCTCCACGGATTCTGTATCATCAGACGTCGGAGACAAAGTCCAAAGTGTGAGAGACAGACCCAACGAAACCAAGCAAGAAAACCGCAAAACCTGTGTCTGGGTATTTCTGACCTTAGGGGCTATTTACTGGTCAAGGTCAAGACAGAGATCAGAAGATATCTTCAGTTCCCTGGCCCTTGTGGTTGAGGCCAGCGTCTGACCGTGTATGGTCCTGGCTTCCTATTCTCGGACATGGAAATTTACTCAGGGAGTGATTCTCCACAGCCTGCATTTGGCGTGGGCTATTCATAGAGAAATGAAAGCTGATTACTGAAACCAGTCCCTGCTGGGCCCTACCAGGCTGGGCCCTGACCTCCATGCCCATGTATTGGCATCTTGTTTATTAACATCGATAAAGATTTATTCCACTCATTAGATGATGGCAATTTCAACCACAGAACTACATCCCATCCCTGGCAGCTTGTTTACATATTTTCTCCTTTTCCCCAAGCACAGAAATCATCCAGGTGAAGTCAGGGCAGGTTAGAGGGAGATGCCAGAGAAAAAATATTAGAAAAGCTGCTGTTGGAATAACCTGAGTCATCTTGACTGAAATCTGTGCCTAATACATTCCTGATGAAAGCATCTTGGTGGACTGAAAACTGCACTGTGTGTTTGGGTGTGCCATCAGGCGCAGGGAAGACAGAGACTAGAAGCAACAACCGACAGTTGAACTTGACTAATGATCCAATGCCAGGATTGAATCATTTATACATTCATTCTCCAGGAGATATTTGCCTATTGAACATGTGCTTTTCACCTGGAATTTGCTGGGGCCCATAATTCAGGAATTACAATTTTGATAAATAACACCAGCGTACAAGAATTAAGAAAAGACCCAAGAGTTGAATGAGAAATACAGAAAGGCATGCAGAAAGGCATTGTTATAGTTATTAAGGAGCTCCTGGAGGAAAAGAATAAGTTAGCAGGCCAAATTTAGGGTTCAACCTGGAACTTGAGTTTCAAAGATGAGTTGGGCTTGCCTAGGAATGAAAACACACCAGGCCGGGGGAGTAATGTAAAAAAACAACCGCGAGGCAGAGGCAGGCCGGGGGGCTGTGATGTCATCAGGCCAGCTATGTAGTGGTCGTGGGGAACCTTGCTGGAGAGAGAGCCAATGTTCCATTTTGCGATCTAAACAGCTATTCCTGTGCTGCTTCTCTGCCAGTGCACTTATCACAGGGCAGCACAATGATTTGTGTCCTGTCTGTTTTCGGCACGAGATTGAAACTGCTTGAGAGCAAGGGCTGTGCGTCGGGTATCTTTTGACCTTCAAGTACTATCACCCACAGGAAGCTGACAAACACATGCTATGCACCTCAGGAGTTTGTGGGCCCTGAATGGTGATATAACGGAGTGAAGAGAAAGAGACCAGACCCCGCTTTTCTGGCTGCTTGCTCCGTGTTGGGCATCAGCCAAAATGGTTTGCTCTTTCTTCAAATTGCTAGATTCATATGGGACTTCAGACCAAGGTGGAGAGAGACAGAAGAGACTCCCCACCATCAGGCTCACAATCCCATTGTGAGAGGGCCAGTGAGGTCATGCAGAGAACAGGTGATAAGTAAGGAACTTCTTTTGCCGGGGTTGCATGCTTTTGAATTGCTTCTGAATTATCGTGTCCCCACAGGATGGAGTAGACCTGCCCTCCTGGGTTCCCTAAATTGTCATCTTAGAGGAAGAGACTACCAGGTTCTTCTCCCTGCCCTCTCCACCGTGGAGCCCCTGGACGACTCAATCAGAAAAGCCCCTAGCCATTGTGCCACCAGGTCTCTCCTTTCTTAAACACAACCAGTTCCTGTCAAGTCCATTTCTGTTCATGGTGACTCAGTGTGTCGGACGGCGCCCTTCCAGGCGGTTCCGGGGCTGACTGTTTGGAAGTTGATTGGAAGGCCTTTGCTCTGTGTTGCCTCTGGGTAGACTCAAACCACCGACCTTTCAGTTAGCAATTGAGGATGTGCATTGAGGATGTGTACTGGCACCATCCAGTAGACAGTATGCAGGGATACAAAAGAGAAACCTTTGAGGGGGCTTTGAAAAAACGTGTAGAAAAATCCTGTTATCTGTTTGTTCATGTTTTTTTTTTCACACATATTTGTGAAGCCCCTTTGAAGAGCCCTATCTTTCCAAAGCATATATCTGGGGGCTCAGACCATAGTTTGGGGGGATGTCAACATCAATTGAGATAACTTAGTCCATGAAGACAAGGTTCTGGGTTGTGCTTTGGTGAGCGGTGACTGGAGCCTTCAAAGCTCATGGGCAGCCAGCTAAGTGGCAGTGGTGGCCTCCCAGCCTCCTAGACAGTGAAAATGAATGGCTGAATCCCTGAGTATTAAAGGGACTCCAGGTGGTTCTTTGGTTACTCAGCCCCAAACCAAATTCACTGCCATTGGGATTCTGGAAAAAAAAAATCACTGTGTACAAGAGTGAAAAGCCTAGTCTCTCTCCTGAGGAGCTCCTGGTGGATTTGCACCGCCAACCATGAGGATCGCAGCCCATTTCATAAACGTTACACCACCAGCGAGCCAGACACAGGTATTTCTAAGTAACGAAGGCAGTCAGAGTTGCTGTGGTGGCATAGCCTGGGTTGCTCATTCCAAGGTGGGCAGTTCGAAACCACCAACCGTAGCTGTCCCATGGGAGAACATTGGCCTTTCTACTCCCATAAAGAGTTAAAGCCACAGGGGCAGTTCTGCCCAGTCCTGTAGGGCACACTAAGCGTTGAATCGATTGGATGGCAGTCAGTTTGGTTTTAGAAGGTGGTTGCGGTTCCCGATGTGTATGTTGTGTGCTGATGTGTGGGGAAGCCTCTAGATTTTCTGATGAGAGAGTCTGGGACAGAAGGTGACTGTGTGACTTTCTAGCAGTCCTACCTGCTTTCCAGATCCCCTGAGAAGAGCCCTTGGCTCCTCTTGAAGCCGGGTGGGCTGTACAGACAGCCAAGTTCAGCCATTGTCCTTGGACCTCTAATCCACTTCAGCCCCTAACAGCTGTTTTTGCCTAAGTTCATTTTTTTTTGTCCAATTAAAGTTTGTGCCTGTCCTGTCCAGGTGGGTTGCCAGAGCCCCCCCGCCCCCCTGTCCACTCAACCCCAATGGTCTGTCCCCACATCCTGTGGCAACCCAGTTCAATTAGAAGTGACCAGGGCAGCAGCTCACTTAATTTTATGCAGTTAACACCTAACCCTTGGTTTTCTTGGCAAAGCAATGGCATTGGCCTTTTGGCCTCTGCCGGTCTGGTCAGCAATTACCCAGTTATTAAAACTAAATCATCGCCATTAGCTCCTGTCCTCAGAGCATCCCAAGTCTCACTACAAGCTGATTTCCAGCTTGTTTGCAAAGCTCTCCCAACTCGGCTTGTCCTTCAGAACCCAGGAGATGCAGCCACAGAATGGGCTTGCGAGGGGCTGCATTCTCTGCTTTTGTATTTATTTTTGAAAAAATATTTTTTCAAAAATTTCGTACAGACACCAGGCTTTTTACTCCCCGAAGGAGTTAAAGTCTCAGAAACCCCTGGGGCAGTTCCCCTCAGTCCATAGGGTCACTGTGAGTTGGAACCAATTCAAAGGCACCGAGTTGGGTTTTAGAACAGCGGTTCTCAATCTGTGGGTTGCAACCCCTTTGGGGGTCGAATGATTTTCTCACAGGGGTCACCCAAGGACAACAGTAGCAAAATGGCAATTATGAATAGCATCAAAAATAATTTTATGTTTGTGAGGGTCACCATAACATGAGGAAGTGTATGCCAAAGAGTCGTGGCCTTAGGAAGGTTGAGAACCTCTGTTTTAGGAGGTGAATGATATACCAAAGCTTATCATTCAGCAGTTCAATGGGCCTGCACATTCAGGCTGCTTCTGTCCTTAGACAAGTGTCCCTAGGCAGAGCAGAAGGGTTGGCAGGTTCAGGTCCACCCCAGGCTCCTTGGAGCTCAGTCCTACCTGGACACACACACACACACACACACACACACACACACACACACGGTCACTGGGAGCTAGGATGGACTCTCTGGCAGCTGCTTTTGATTTTTTACTCTTTGAGGGAGAGTAGCATATTCTGCACCCCTTTGTGCTGCGGCCGGTGTGACTGCTTTCTTGTTTGTGGACAAAGCGTGAGCTTTATTGCCAGGGGAATAGGCTTTCCTCAGGCTGGTTCTTCGCTGGGTATGGCTTTGTAGTGATGGCATGAAATCCAGTTTGGGGGGCGTGAACTCTCTCCCCACTTCTTTCCCTTCTCCTTTCTTTCTTTTGAGTTCCGCTTTTTGAAGAGATTTCTTAAACTCCGGCATTAAAGGCAGGTTTCTTATTTTCTGCCAGAGACCCTCCCTGCACAGGTGTGTGCTTGATTCCCCCACTTGCAGGTTTTTTTTCCCCCACCCCCCCCTGCCTGCCACCTTGATGCTGATGGCGGTTGTCTGAAGTACAAAGGGAAAGTTAAGATTACAGGTTGTCCTTCCCTTTGATTGTATTCTTGGCTGCAGCTTCTCAGCTTTTGCAGGAGGAACTCACGTCAGCCTGGGATGTAGAAGCAGGCGATTCGGCCCCAGAAATAATTGCTTCTCAGAGTCGATTGTTGGGAGCCTGAATGCTGACGAATATGGATTTCGACTCAGCGCCAGCAAATGAGGGGTCTACTTCGGGGAGCAAAGGTCCAGGATTTTGGTTGGAAGACAAGGACATGTGTGTACATGAGTTCAGGGGGCTAATGAGGCCCTGGGTATGTCTGCGCTGCCCTGTGGCAGTGGGTGTGATATCTATTTTTTATTTTCAGTACTTCCACAGGGCAATGATATTTACCATAGATTCATTTCTGGCTTTATCATTTCTTTCCTTTTTGGGGGTGGGTGGGTGGTGGTGATGATGGGGTGGAGGGTAACCACAGCCACTCCATTTCAGACTCTGGGAAAATCCACTTGTCCCTTCATTGAGCGATTTGACACATGCTTATCAAGGGCCTGGGCCAGGTAGGGATGGTCAGCCTGGCATCCTAGATGAGGGAAGCAGGGAGGGCCCATTGGGACTATTGTTTAATCTTTTGTTTTGCAGGCAAGCAAGGGAACAGAGGCTCCCGAAATGGAGCTCTCCTGTCTTTACCAGGTCTGGGGCTCTGGAACACGGTGGCTCTGAGAAATATTCTGGAAGATTCTGTCTCCAGATGCTCATCACCTTGTAATTTCAGCTGGGGCTGAGGAGTGGAGGTGTTGTGTCTTCCAACCTAAGGAGGGATCTGGCCAGTCCTCAGGGGGAAGTGAATAGGACTCTATCATTCTCTTCATGCTTCTTCTTCCAGGCTGCTTCTCTGGGTGTCCCATTGCTCCCCTGCCATCACCCCCAGTGGCCTGATTGGTCAATCTCTCCTCACAGTGCTCCCAGCTCATTACTGCAGATCTTTCCTGTCCTGTGGAAGCAGATCCTGTTTGGGAGCTCAGGTACCCAACTGATGCTGCAAACACAAAGTGGAGAAGATTCAAAAGACTTTGCAGAGGCCAAGTTAAAAACAACTAAGGAGGGGATGATGTTGGAAATCTCTCTCTCTCTCTCTCTCTCTCTCCCTCTCCCTCTCTCTTTCCCTCCCTCCAGCCAACTCTTGGACAACATGTAAATCACTGTTGTTAAGTGCTCTTGAGTTGGCCCTGATTCATAGCGACCCTGTGTAGAAGAGTAGGAATCCCTGCCTGGAACCGTGTCATCCTAAAATCAGTCCTGTGTTTGAGTCCGTTGCTACAGCCTGGGTCTATCCATCTGGCCATTAGCCTTCTTTTGTTCCCTCTGACTCTCACGGTTACAAACTTCATATCCTTATCCAGAGACTGGCTTCCCCCTCCTCCTAACACGTTAAAGTAAGCAAGAGGCTGAGATTTTTCTGATGGGTCATTTGAATATATCTCATTTGCTGTGTCCATGATAGGTAGCGTTTCTTTCTGCGTCGGTGTGAGAGAAAGGACTGTGGGCGGTGGTTAGGCACTGAGCTACTAAGGGTAAGGTCAGTGGTTTGAACCCACCATCGCCTCTGTTACTGCTCTGTTCTGCATTGAGTCGGAAATCCACCAAACGGCAGCAGGGCACCCTCCTCTTCCTGCCTCCCACAGCGAGGGGCTTGAAGCCGACGAGGTGAGAGAAGGGAGGTTTTCTGGAACACAGTTGATTTTTTTCCTGCCTCCATGGGGGTGGGTGGAGCTGAGTAACCCAGTGAGCAAGGCATGCAGGTGAGCTGGTTTTGTAGTTAATTGCTGTTAAGTCATCTCCGCCTGATGGTGGCTGCAGGCTTGATGGAACGTAAAGTCGCCTGCGCCTGCGTCGGCTTCATGACTGCTGTTAGGTTCCAGCCCCTTGCCTAAGGCTTTTTGTGTATCGAGGTCATTGCAAGAGACCCTCATCTTCTCTGACCTTTCACTTGATCACCATGACGTTGTTCTCCAGGAACACAGTCCTTCTTGATGACACATCCCAAGTCTATGCGTCTAAAATCTGAGCTCCATCGGGTTTCCTTTGACTCATTTTGAAATCACTACTTTATTCCGAGCCTAATTTAGTCCAGACAATCCACTGAAGCATGTCCACCTCGGGGACCCTACAATATGTTAACTGCCAGTGGCATAGCTTCCAGCATTGTAGCAGCAGTAAGCCACCCCGGTCCAAGAAGCTGACAGTGGGTGAGGGCACAGGTGAGGAGAGGTGGCGCCAGGTAAGGCTATGCCTCCCCGTGGACAATCACCGGAGCAAAGAACCATGAGACTGTATAAATGTTCACTAAAGATCAGGGAAAAATAGCACTTCTTAGATAAATGAAGGTCTTCATGGGCAGACTCTGTTATCCAGAGATAAGGAAGTGTGATCTGAAGCCCTCCAGACAGATGTCCAGGGTTTCATAAGGGAAAGGTTGTACCATCACTGAGAGCTTACACCGCCTCTCTGAACCTTGTTAACTCTTCGCATGCTAGTATATGAAGTTGGATAAAGTTGCTTAATTCCCAGCACACTTGAAGCCGTGCCTTGTCATTGAAGTGGGGTGTGATGAAGAACTGGTAATAGTGACCAACTCCAAGGCAGGATGGTGGACAGACTGACAACCAGAGAGAACATAGGTGATTGAAAGCCAAACCAAACCAATGAGACACCTCAAGAAGGGCAGCAGGGTGAGGCCGTTTTGAGATCAGCAGTCCTAGATATGACGATGAGCCTCCAAACTCTCTTACAGCTTGGTGCAGCTGCAGCCTGCTGGCTGTGCTTTGCATGGGGTTACACTTTCCTCTCTGAGTGGCTCAGAAAAAACGGGGCAGTGGCTGCCGTCTCAGAACAATTTCCACTTCAAATGAGGTGACGAAAACAGCCAAACCCAAAGCGGCCTGCTCCTGAGGAATGAGCTTCATTTATCTGGAATGCGTGCCTCCATGGAATTTGACCTGCTTTCTGAACGATGCCCGATAAATGACAAGATGATTGCTTACCACTTTGATCATCAAAAGCTTTCATACAAGGGGTGGATGATATCCTGTGGCCTCCTAAAAGAGCAAGCAATTATCATTTCCTGGGTTTTTTTGCCCCCCACTCCTAGGTAGAAAATGATGAACTCACCGTGCCTCATATTATTACAGTGGCACTCGGATGGGAGTTCAGGAAACTAAGAAGTCAGCAGAAGCCAGGCATGAAATCCTCATGGATATTCTTCTGTTTCTTGGCACTCAAGGTCTAGGAGTCCAAACCATCCCAGATCCACCGTTTGAACTCCGAAAGGGTGTCCTGATGGCTCCTGCAGGCCTCTCTTTCCCTCTTGCAGAGACGCCAAGACAAAACTTCTTCCCGCTCCACGCTCTTGCTGTTTTCCTCATTCTGCTGCCTTGTTTCTCCAGGCAGCTCAGGCCCATCTGCGTCCCACAGAGCATCTTAGGTCCAGAGTGGAGATCAACAGCAGCATGTCCTCTGAGGAATTAGCACAGGGTTTTGAAGATCCACGTGTCCCTCAGTCCAGGAAACTGGGATCATATGGGCTTGGTTCATACAAGGGAGAATGGGCTGGCCACATAGGTCCTTCCTGCAAGCTATCAGGCGATTGAGTTGGCGTGAAGACCAGAAGGTCCTTGGGAAACTCTGGTAGGGTTGGGTGTAGCGTCAGATCAACAGTTGCCTGCTACTGACAGATGAGTTTGGCCTGGTCAATAAGTCTTAAAACAATTTGTGGAAAAAGGAAATGAAAAGGTAATCATATTTTCTCATGAGCTTTTTGAAGCTCCCCCAGAAGCGTTCCTATACTGACTGTGCTTTTTTTTAAAAAAAACATGGAAAACTCGACAGTGTGAAATTCTAAACTGCTGACATCATATTTTCAGGAAAAAAGCACCCCCTTTGCAGAAAAAAAAAAACCACTTCTCTTGAGCATATTCCTTCTTCTCCCTCTTCCCAAAGGCATCTTAGCCCTGCCCCATCATAAAACATGGACTCACATTGTTTCTTCCATCCTGATCCAGTGATTCTTTTCATTCCACCCTTGGCTATCTCTTAAGGCCCAGATCCACTCCCACCTCATCCATGAGATGAAGGGTTTTCCAATGCCTGGGGTGGAAAGCCTACCACCAAGCGTTATTTCAACCTACTGGTGCAATGTTGCCAAGTGCACATTGGGTTCCTGGTACCAGAAGTCGTCAGTGGCCACAAGGAGTCAGCCCCGTCACTGCTTGCTGAAAGGTTGTTCATTCAAACTCTCCCAGAGGTGCCTCAGAAAACTGGCCTGACACTCTCTATCTAAAAGGTCTTGCAAACCGAGTTCCGCTCTGTAATGCCCGAGAACACCACAAGGAGGTGCTGACTTGACAGCAGGTAGCAAGCAGCAAGCTGGCACTAAGTGGCTTCATCAGAACACTGTGGGCCTTGCTCAACTCTTACATGTCTGTCTTCCTCCCCCTGCCCCAACCACTGAACTACTAGAAGCCCCTAGGGAGGTTGTGAAAGACCCCTGTCTGCCGGTGACCTAGGCTTTACCCACAGATTCTGCTTCAACTGGTCATGGGTCAGACTCAAGTATCTATTTTACAAATGGGTTCTCTGGTGATTTCCATGTGCAGCCAGTGGTGAGTGAGGACCACGGCCTCAGAGGCATGGAGGATGGCCTGTGCCAATAATGCTCAAAGTGTGGCCCTGGAACAGCAGCATCCACATCACCTGGAGACTTATTAGACAGGCTACTTTTCCGTCCACACGTCAGACCCACCGACTCAGGGAAGCTGAAGTGGGGCCTGAAACCCAGCCATCTCTGTGTTAATAAGCCCCTCAGGTGAACCTGAAGCATGCGAAGATGGAGGACCACAGTTTTCTGTCTGCTGAATCCTTATTAAAATTAAAGACAGTTATAGGCACACAGCTGTGCCCAATCAACACTTGTTGATTAAAATCTATCAGGGAGGAAATTGTCATGAGGCAAGATATCCTCCCCAACCTTTATGAAAGTATTTAGTGCACAAAACCTTAAAATAGAGATCCCCCCCTCTCTTGTCTATTCAAACGTGTGATTTTACAAACATGCAGGAATCATAAGTTTAATGTTCATTTGGCTAGGCAGAAATACACCCTATGATGTAAGACAGATCCATTGCTGTCTAGCCGGTTTTAATTTCTATCAACCTTCCAAGACAGAGTCACACTGCCCCCCTGGGATTTCCAAGGTGGTGATCTTTATGCAAATAGACTTCCACTGCTTTCTCCAGGGGAGCAGCTGGTGGGTTCTAACAGTGATATTTGGGCTAGCCTTATATAAAACAAAGCCGTTCAATCATTTTGAAAATATGAGAGGGTGTCAACAAGTTTGTGGAAAAGTTCCATTATCTTTGAATTCCATTTTTTACACGAATCTTTTGGTGCCCCCCTTTGTGCATTCTGACACAAAGGCTGGGAGACTCCTGCTGGGTGACCGTGGACAATTTGTGTTGACCCATCTTCCCCACTAATGACCACCCAGCCATCAGGGTGGCAGAAGCATGAGCTCCTGCGCTTGCTCCATTGCAAGACTGCTGATCTATGGCAGACACTTCCATTCTCTAGGGCTTCATTTCTTCTCTCATTACTATTTTCATACATTTTTCCGTTTTATCTGGATGCAGGGTATCTATCAAGAACCAGTAACAGCTGTCATAACTATTGATAACAATGGAGACACATTCTCCTTAAAGTGAGTGCAAAAATAGAAATGTGCTTTGCTACTTCTGTGATTCCACAGGTAGAAGGGCAGTGATTCTCCGACTTTAATGTGCACATGAGTCATTGGGGGATACTATAAAAATGCCTGTTCTGATGCTAGTGGAAGGCCCGAGAGTCTGCATTGTGGGGCAGGTGCAGTGTGATTTCGGTGCTCTTGGTTCTTAGCGCCCACAAAAGGATGCGCTGAGGTTCTAGCAGATGCAAGGTAATACGCGGAAAGAAGTCAGGCCGGAGGATTGCACAGGAAGTTATTTGCAAGAAATGCCTTCTACAATCGAAAATCTACAAACACCTAAAGCGATTGAGGATTTCATGCATCGTACTTTACAAGGGACCTTTGCTGCCTTAAAATTTAAGAGTCAGATGATGGGGATTTGTGAAATGTTATGCATTTTACAAATGCAAACTAAGGAAGTAATGAACTATGAGTCGCTCGGTGCACTGTTAATCATAGTGCATTGCCCTCAGATGGTCATATTGAGGTCATTTCTCCACCAGAATTCTTCACTAAGGTTCAGCCTGCAGCCTCTAGGAATTTCTTTCTTCATAATTTTCCTCTGTCCCGTGATTTGAGTCGTTTTCCAAAGTAGACCAGCCCTTGGAAGACAGGGCGCCACTTAAACTTACACGAGAAGTATGTGAAGAGAAAGATAGCAAGTGGTTTTTACCTAGTAGTCAATGCTGAGAGATTGGCAAGGCTTCCTGAGCTGGTACACTCAGGAATACGGAAACTGCCTCCAGAATTAGTGGGAAAGAGTGTTGTGATCGATTAGTAATGCCTGTCGTGGACAGGCATAAAAGAAAATCAATGGCGGCTTGGTCTCCCGTGCCACATTGATTTGGGCTAGACTCTCCCACACCATTGAGATTCTTCCAGAGACTCCACACGTTAAGCCCCGGTACCGCTTGCCAAGCCCAGGGCAGGTCCTTGGGTTCACCTTCCTTTGTGCAGACCTCACCTAGTCTCTCCACCTCCATTGTACTTTTCTATCTACTGTGATTCCTCTCTCTACAGACCCAAAGAGAACAAAGCAACACATTCAATGGAACAAAGCACGGCCTGGTTCTGCACTTTTCTCATAATTGTTAAGTTTGAGCCCATGGTTGTAATAACTGTACCAAGTTAGTTCATCAAGGATCTTCTTCTTTTCCTCCCATGTCCTTTTACAAAGCATGGTTCTCTCTTAATGGCATGTCCTAATATGTCCTAACAGGCATTTTTATAGGAGCCCCAGAGGACAGTTGCGTTAGGCTTTCTCTTCTCTAAAGAGCTCATTCCACTAGAGCCCAACTCTTAACCTTTCTGTGAAAACAGACAAATGCCAGGGTGAAGAAATGGTGAGGATTATGGGTGCTACACCAAACTCTATAGTGTTGGAGATAATCTGAAGCTCCTGGTGTTCCTCTTGTTGTTGACTTACAGGAGGCTCTGCATGCAATGGAATGAAACACCTGGTGCCTGCTTCTGCACCTTTCTCACAATTGTTATGTTTGAGCCCATGGCTGCACTCACAGTGTCAAGTTGGCCCATCAAGGATCTCCCTCTTTTCCACCGACGTCCTTTCACAGAGCCTGGTTGTCTCCTAATTGCATGCCCTGATAGGTTTCTAATCAGTCATCCGGGCTTCTCAACCTATTTCCTTCTCTATAATCATGAGGGCCTAGCGTTTAGTGAGATTAAATTGCATAACTTGCGTAGATGAAGACAACCATCGAGCCCAGGGGTTGGTGCTCAGCTGGTTCTCAGTCAACGTCGCTTCCTCCTTCCCACAGCTCCTCTGCACAGGGGTTCTCATGTATAACCACATTGCCTCGATAATGGGAGTGCGGCTCAATACCTTACTTAGACTAGAACACCGGTTACCTTCTGATAAACTGTTGGATGGGGAAAAAGAAGGACAGTGCTTATATTTAATGAAGCAGCTCTTGCTTTGTGCCAGGTATGGGTGTGAGTGTGTTATACACATTTGCTCACTTACCTGTCATACTAATCCAGTGAAATAGGTATGACTTTACAGATGAGGAAACCAAGCCACTCACTGAGTAAGTATATTGCCCAAGGCCACCTCGCTAGTAACTGTCACAGCTGGGTTCCCACCCAGGGATGAGAGGGAAGGCTCCTTTGCTCCTGACTTTGAGGACCCTGCTTTAATTTCAGTCACAGTGTCATGACCCAGCCTCCTGTAGGCCTCAAGTAGCCTCCTCTCAGCAGCTGTGCACTTGCCCTTTGGAGATAGCAGCATGAGAGGTTTGCTTATTCTGGCTTTCTTTGTTTGAAATTAACATCTATGCCCTTAAAGACTCAAAGTCCACTTCAGTGTTACTCTTCCTCTTTTTTTTAGTCACCCAGACCACTATTTACCTCCGAGGGCTAGGAATTTGGAGGTTTTCTGTTTTTCTCCATGAAGCAATATTCATTCATCTGTGTTTATTTAATTTACCCTAGTTTTTCTAAAAACAGAAATCTCTTTGTCCCTACTGTTATGTTGTTGTGTTTCATCAGATTCTTGCTCATTACCCAGGAGAAGGCCTGGATGGGAGACTGGGACAATTTAATGCAACCAGAGAACCCCAGAATGGAAGGCTGTGGTCTTCCTGCTGGGGTACTCAGGAGAGGAGCAGAGCCAGCAGGACAGCGAGAGCAGGTGGAATGGACACATTCCTTCGACTCTGTGGCTCTCCATCTAAGAGGTTCCATGCTGAAGCACCACTCTGACCCCCATGCATGGAGTCATAAGAGGAAAAAAGGAAGGGGGGAGCATATGGGCCTTCTGGCCTCCCTGGGGCTGACATAGCCCACTGCATTCATACTGCTTGCTTGCATTCCATGGGAGAGGAGGAGGGCAGGTGTCTTTTGGTTCCAGGCCCAAGCCCGCACATGTAGTAGGTAAGTGGGTTGTGAATGACTTAGTGAAGGAGAGGACTTCCTACTACTGACTGCTGGAGGAAACTCATCCCTCCTTCCTTGAGAATGGCCATTTGTCATGACTTCCTCCATCAATTGCTGGGGTGGGGAATGACCAATCTGAGAGCCAGATCAAAAGTTGATCTCATCACCAGCTGTCAGCACTTGGGCGATCAAAGAGAAGCAGTTCCAGCCACCGTTTTTTGTGGTTGTTAGGTGCCCCTGCGTCACATAGAATCCTTGGGATGCCATGTGGAATCTATAGATGCAGTCACCTTGTTACTCTACATTCTTAGGGCTCTTCCTCTTTCTCACGGCCCTACCACTCTACCAACCATGGGGTCTTTTGTTTTGTTTTGTTTCCCAAGGACTGTTCTCTCCTGATAATGTGCCTAAAGTGAGTGAGACAAAGTCCTGCTCTCCTGGCTCCTAACGAGCAGTCTGACTGTGCTTCTTTCAGAAGAAGTCATCACATCAAGGGTGGGTTCATTAAATGTTTGATCAGTATGGTCCCTGCATGATATTATGAATATATACATTGTCCCTAGGTTCCCCATCCCTGGAGAGGGTGTTGACAGTTCTCCTCTGTCTATATGGCCACTATAAGTGTCACTAGCAGTGACATTTTTCGCTTTGATCCTTCCTAAAGGTGCATATTGGCCTCTGACATGTTCTACCTTTACTTCTGCCACCACGACTGTCTATGTGGCTTATGAACATGCATATTTTGTCAGGGATAGATTCCTTTTGACCTGGGTTTCCTGGTCAGAGAATAGATTTTCAGAGTTCAGGGGAAGGATAAAGTAGTTGTTTCCTGCCTTCATCTTCATACAGCTTTTCTGGTGCTGGGCTTCATATCCTCGGATCCTCTCCCCCTCTCCCCTTCCTCCACCCCCTCGCTTAATGGGTTTCCACATCTCAGCACCTTGCTTTTCAGGCTAAAGGGAAGCCTCCAAGATCTGGTTTCTGTGACTCCTCTAGACACAAGCCAGGCTTTTCAAACAGAAACTGATCCGTCAATACTTGGCGAGTTAGTGGGCAATGTTTGTCATTGAATCTGTGCTGTCATAACAGAGAAAATGACTTCCCTAAGAGGCGGACAAGGTCTGCTTTCTGAATTACTCAGTGACTGAGGAAGCTGGAGAGTCCTGAGCTCTCCAGCTTGTATGTGTGATGACGTTTTACCCTCAGAGAGAGGAGCAATCCTGTCTTTCCAGACCTGAAATGATAACACCTTTTGTAACTCAGCCTCTTGATTGTATAAGTTTATATATATATATATATATATATATATATTTTATTCTGTTCTAGAAGCTGGGTTGTCCAACTCATCTCTTTAGCATGGAGAGCCTCTTCCCCCCCTTTTATCTCCAACCCACTGCCAGGGAGTGGGAGCAGACTCCTCGTGGCCAATAGATAGGGTAGGGTAGAATTGCCTCTTTGGGTTTCTGAGCCTGTAACTCTTGACAAGTGCCTTCACCCTTGCTAGTCCAATAGGGTAGCTATTGGGTTTGAAGTGATGACCTTTTAGTTAGCACTTAGTGCCACTAGGGCTCCTTCTCGTCCTTTTATTTCTTATTTACAAGTCTATTAGATCTTGCCTGTAGCATAAAAGATGGCCAGTAGGAGCTGCCTTCTGTATTATTGTACTGCAGCTGAGGAGGTGTCATGGTGGAGCTAGAATCTAGGCTTTTACTGGATAAACATGATGAACACATGAGTCAAATGTGTTCACAGGTTAAGCTTCTAGATACATTCTGCTTGGCCTGGGTCTGAAGTGCTAGAACAGAGGTTCTCAAGGTGGTGCACAAAAGACCTCAAAAACCCCACTGCTTCCTGTTCATAACAGCCCGCAAGGACAGAGTAGAACTGCCCCTTTGGGCTTCTTAGACTGTACATCTTTAAAGGAGGAGAGCAATCTCATCTTTCTTGTGTGGAGCAGGCTAGGAGTTTAGAACCGTCGATCTTGGGGTTAGCTGCTCCACCTCAGTTAGCTGCTGTGCTCCTTAACATGATAGGTTTATTATGGCCCAAAGTTGATGCACGGAATCTATAGGGACCCCTTGGCTTAAGTTGATTCATATTCAAAGAGACTTTCTCCAGCAGGGTAGAACTGTCCCATAGGATTTCCAAGGCTATCATCTTCCTCCATACAGTTTATATCCCTCCTGTCCTGCCTTTGTCCCACAGAGTGGCTAGTGAGTCTTCAGCTGTAGATCCTACCGTTGGTAGCCAAATGCCTGTTTGTTTAAATTCTTATTAATCATTTTATTGGGGAGCTCTTAAAAATCTTATGATAAGCTTTCATTTAATTGTATTAAGCACACTTCAACGCATGTTTTGAAAATAATTTTATGGTTGGGGTCACCACTGTATGAAAGCGTCACGGCTTTAGGAAGGTTGAGAACCAGTGATACACATAGTCAACAGACTCCAGTTTACCTGGAGCATCACCACAGGAGGGGCCATGGGGGCTGTACTCTTTTCCAACTCCTCCCCAGGCGAAGAATCATGGAGAATCATATAGTGTAGTTACTCTCCCTACCCTCCTTCAGGCATATCTAATTGGAGTTTGGTAGTGAGGAGATGGGGAAGAGGAAGAAGGTTTTGAGATTTCTGATAGTTTGGTGTGTTTAACACACACACACACACACCAGTTTCCTACTTTTTATATCTGCAAATTGTATTTTATAAAGCAAGGGATCTTTAAAGAGAAGTGCTTGAGACTAGGCCAGGGAAATGAGAAGAGAAGAGAGGGCTCTTGATAGACAAGGGGGGGTGTCTTTCTGTTTATTTAACGTTTGGTTTTCTTTCACAGTTTGGTGTCTGACCACCAAGCAAAGTACCTTCAATCTGCCATCAAGGTGGTGGGGGGAGGGTGGCTGGGAGATGTCCCTTCTCCTGTCCTTATTAGCCATTCCCAGCTCAGGGAGCTCCTGCTGATGGCGAATTTGCATTCAGGAGCTTTACAAGTCAGGGGTCATCCCATGCTCCTTCCAACCAGATTTCCTATGCAAGAAGCGTCTGCTTTCCCTGCCTAATTGGAGGTGCCGCTCCTCCTGATTGGCACCGGAGTGACCCAGTGTCACCGGTGACATGGTGCAGATGCAGAGACTGGACCGGTGTATAAGGACCTGGGCCTGAAGGAAGTACAGACAGGGAGGGCTGTGTGTGGCCTCCACATGAACCACACAAACAGAATCCCAATGACTTTAGCAGCGCCTCCTTTGAGCATGTGCCGCAGAAGCCTGACACCAGGTTTCACTGGGCTACTGCTTTATTTCTTCACCTCCCCTCTCCCTCTCCCTTTGAAATGGACCCCTGTACCCCTTGTCTTCTTTTGATGAGCCACAGGAAAGAGGTTCAAAGAAGGGCCTGGTGGTTCTCGCAGAGGAAAGTGGAACTCTCATGTGGTGTGGAGAAGGGGGTCTGCGGGTTCTCTGGGACTGGGATTGGCCAGGAAGACTGGAACCACCAAGGGAGGCTCCTTACATCTGCACAGGAGAGAAGGAAGCCAATGGTGGCAAAGAGACACCCCTAGGGGGTGCCAGACTCATGCATGGCGAGTTCCTGCCAAGTTCACAGCCAGAGGGAATGCAGGGGTGGGGCTAGTTCACAAGGCTGCCTCTGGAGGCTGGTCCAGGCCCCGTCCGAGCCCACAGGCAGGGATACTGTTGGCTCTTCCCAGTTGTGGAATCAGCTTGGGAATAGAAGTATCTGATGGGATCCCTGGGTGCCGCAGTGGCTACTCTGAGCCCTCAGAAGCAAGACCAGTGCACCGATGTGGTGATCTGTTGACTGAGAAGCTAGGGGTACAGCCAGTCAATGTAGAAGACAGAATTGGATGGAAGAGTTTGGCAGGCACTACAAGGGTCCCATTTTGGTACCTGGACAGAAGGTATCTTTAAGACAACCACAGAGGTCAGGGATGGTCCCCTGAGCATTGGTGCCACCCCTCAGGGAAGTCCTGTCAGGATGAGTGCTGCCAGTGGGGAACAACTCAGATGAGTCACAGTTCCGGTGCTTAATAGCTCCCTGTGGCCGGTGGGTACCATCTTGGACCATGTGGATCTCGTGGGGATTTGTTCCTCCAACTGTGGTCAGCTTCTCCTGGGAGCTCGTTTGAAACCCAGAACCTCAGCCCCCCTCCTGACCTACTGAATTGGCATGTACACTTAATTTACTGCCCCTGGGGGGGATTCTTGCACATGGAAGTTTGAGGAGCACTTTGGTCCAGCCACCCATTTCCAAGATTTTCAGCTACTCAACTTGCTGGTGGTATCAGTTAACCACCAAGAACTGCTGAGGTGAGTGGTGAGGGTCCCATGTGCAAAGATGGATGCAGTTGGATCCTGGCCCCTGACCCTATAAAAGGACCCTGGGACTTCTGGGCAGAGAACGGACATGTCATGCTTTTCTGGCTTGTTGGAAAGTAAATCCTGGCCAGGATTGATCAATCATTGGGTCTGCAGTGCCTGGATTTTCTGCCGGCTGAGACCCAGATGGAGGGAGCCGGCTGGTCAGGGATGTTCTCAGCAGTGTGATGCCATCTGCCTGGCCAGCCAGGATGCCTCCTCTCTGGATGTCCCAGATAGAAGGGGCCAGAGTGTGCACACAAGAGCCACATCCCCCAAAGAGGGAAATCACCAGTGAGGATCACCCGGGTGTTTCAGTCTCTGCACAGGTCTCTTCAGTTCTGCCTAGCACCGTTTGTCTGGCATGGCACAGGCTCTGGGCAACCACATCTGCAGGGGCCTGCATCCTGCTGGGGGCATTGAGGTAGGCTGGCTGGGGAGACCGCGGACTGGACTCCTCTGTTCTGAGACCCGTCTGTGATGGCTAGAGGTGCTAGAGAGGGAGGACAGAGTTTTGTGAGCCTGCCCTGCTCATCCTACCTCTGGAAGTGGGCAGGTGACTGAGTGGCTGCCCTGTCTTCCTCTGCACCCAGTGCCATTCCTCACTGGGTATCTGCCACTGTGTGCTCATTATTTAAGGATACCATTTTTTGGCAGTGGATCAAACGAGATGGGAAATGACTTTTGCATGTGAGTAAAAGCTGAGATGCTGCGGCAGCTTTCATCTGCGGCCTTGGGTCCAGATTACCTGTCGGGAAAGATGCTTGGCCCTGGGTCCTTCTCTGAGCTTTGGTTCCAAGGTCTGGGAGGAGTGAGTGGCAACCTAGCAGATGTGATTAAGACCAGGGAACTCAAATGGAACCAGGAGGGATTCACCAATGTCAGTCTGGGTCCTGCCATTGCTTCAAGTTCATGCAGCTAAAGCAAACGAGTCGTCATCTGCCCGTTCCTCAGTTTACCCCTTTGTCGAGGCCGAGCCTGAATGCAATGCTCTCCCAGGTCCTCCTCTCCACTGAGACTCGTGGGTTTTATGAACTCCACCCACAAGCAGAGGCTTTCCTGTTTAGGCTTGTTTTATGTTCTAATTCCCAAGGATGTATTTCTAATGGACTATACTCCAGAGACTCTCATTATTTCTTGTTAACACAAAACAAACTCTTTGCTGTCGCGTTGACGCCAACTGGCCAAGAATCATTGAAGAAGCAGCAGTGAGCTACGAGGAGGAGCCAGGCAGAGGGGGCTGGCGCCTGGGGGTTCGGTTGTCCAGTGTTCTTGGGATTTCAGCTGAACCTGAAGAGTATCTATTTGAGCGGCCACTCTTGGGAGGAATGAGGGGGCGCAGGAAGCAACCTGGCATTTGGAGTGGGACACCTGGGTTTCCAGCTGAGACTTGCTGTCCCCAGTCTTGGACACAGAGCTACACATGCTTTGGGGTGACAGTTTTTCCACTTATAGCATGGAGACTGAAGGAGGGAGCCACTTCCTGACTGAGGGAGAGACAAGCACCCAAAGCGCGTTGCTGGATACATAGAATATATCTACAGAGTTCCTTCCTTTCCCTCCTAGTGACAGACCTTCACCCCCAAACAAACAAATAAGTAGGAAAAAACACAAGCAAATGATAGGTAAGCACACTGCCGGGGAGTCCATCCTGACACGCAGCTATGCCCTGGGACAGAGAAGGATAGCCTCTGGGGCTTTGCAGAAGGGTAACTCTTTATGAATATGAGAAGCCTCATCTTTCTCTTGAGGAGTGAGACTGATGGTTTTGACTTCTTGACCCCCCCCCCTTTAGCAGCCCAACCCGTAACCACAGCACCAGGCCTCCATGGGCTTCAGCTGGGAACACCGAGGTACATACAAGTCGAGGGTCATTGCCTGCCATCCAGCTGCTCAGTTTCAGGCAGATGTGCACTCTGCAGTGACCAGGGGTCTGGCACTTGTTGTAAGAAGGCAGGGATGGGAGCCCATTGAGGTGGTGGGATAATCTGATAGCCACTGAGGAAATGGGATGAGGGCCATCTCGGAGTTCCAAAGGTGGTAGGAGAATTCAACGTGCCTCCAGCTTCAGGCCATGAGGCACAGACCAGCCAGCGTGCCACATTCTGCTTTCATCGTATTCTGACACCAACCCTTCATCCAATGGCTTCTGACTTCTCCCCAGAGTTTGAGAAGCTGTTGCCAGGACTCAAAGAACTCAAGACAATGCTCATAATTGGGGGGGGGGCGGAAATTGATTATGGAAGTTAACTGGCCATGACAAGTCAGGGTCAGAAAATATTAAGGAGGCATTTTTTTGGTCCAGAGTAGTGCCTCTTCTCAGCTCAGAGCCTGAGCTCAGCTCAGCTCAGGCCTCTCTCTGGGTTCCAGCCTCTCATGCATATGCCCTTTACCTTGTTCCTTGGGTCACTGTGCCATGGGCATGGGGTTGGCCCTCCGATCTGGCTCATTGTCTCCATTGCTGTGGCTTTGGGTGCCTCCACTGCTTCTGGCATCTAGAACATTCTTCACTGATATCTCTCCTCTCTGGATAGCCATGGATCCTCTCAGATCCCGCATCTGAGATGGCTCTCCCCATGCACTGAGTAATGGCAGAATGGACCAATCCCTGAGTGAGTGAGAGTTCTCTGTGCCTCATGGGTATGTGCTCATCCAGTCACTGGGTGAGAGTTCCAAGGACTGTGGAGGGAAGAGCCACACCAGGTAATTTCACAGCACCACAGCCACAGACTAGAAAGACAGTGGCTGGCCAGTATGTACTTGGTGACCACCAGGAACTAAAAACAGAATGCAGCTGGGACCAGCTCTGTAAGGACAGAATGACAGACCGCAGTGTCACTGGGCCTTTGAGAAATGACATTTAGATGCCCCCCCCTCCCTGCACTGGGCAGTGCCATGCTTGAAATCTTCCAAGCAGAACACCATGGGCCCTTATCATTCTGGCACTGGACCAATACCACACATGTAGCTTGCTACAGATTGGGCAATGTTGACGAGTGCTGGCTTATGTGGGGATCCAGGTTATGCTCACTTGAAGAGCAAGGAGGGGGTGGTGAGAGTCATAGCTGCCTCTGGCTCATGATGCGTGCATGACATGTGGCCTGCCTGCTCTCCCTCCCCCAAACCCCTGCCTCCTTTCTCCCTTCCCTTCCTCTCACCAAATACATGGTGCCAAACACTTGCTGGTCACAAAGGATCATAAAGTCCTTGTTTCTAGAAGATTCCAGTCTGGCTCAGGAGACAGGTCTCTACCTGGGAAAGTAGCAATGCTTGTTGAGAACTGACACCACCAGGCAGAGCATGGGGGAGGCACAGACATGAGGGTCAGTTCTGAACACAGGTGTCGTGTGCTTTCATGGATGCAGATAAGAAGGGGTTCCTGAGGGGTGGTGGTGGTGGGGAGATTTTCTGGAGAAAGGGAGGTCTGTGCTGTTTTGTAAACTCACCCTGCAGTCCATGGTCCCAAGCCTAGGGAATTCTTATGTCTATTTTGAGATCTTTCTGCTGGGCCAGCTCAAATGTTGCCAGATATTGAAGGGTAAGCTGGAATTGGCATGTAGCCACCATTTGAAAGTCAATTCCATTTGCCTTTTGAAAATGGGACAAGATATTTATGCTTAATATTTGGATATATTTTTGAAATGCTTTTTTTAAGGTCACATTGTATAGTGAAAGAAGATTAAGCTCAAATGGAATTAAATGTTTTATTTGTCGAATATAGTTGCCAAATAATTTTACCCATCAAACAGGGCTTGCAAGGAAGGCTGTCTAGATTTCCTTTTCTTCAAGGAAACACCAGAATCTAAACATAGGCCAAGATTGCTTCTGAGATCCTCCTCTAGCCTGTTTGGGGGGGCTTTACCCAAGATCCCTGTGTCAGCTCGTTCTCTGGCAGAAGCCCGGGTTAGGCAGTATTGTAATAATCTGATGCATCAGGACTCAGGGAAGTTTTCTGTACCACCACCTTGGAAACTATCAGATTTAATAAAAATAAAAAGTACCCAAGCTTATTCAGCAGAAGAGGGGAGGGGAAAGGGAAGAAAAACAAGTGAAATCCCACAAAGCCCAGCCTGGTTTCTCTTGATCACATGGCAAGAGGGAGTGGAGGCCAAAGCTGTATGGAGCAAGGGAGACAGATGCAGATGAAGAGAAGGAGTCAGGGGTGACAGAGAAGGACACAGGGGGAGACAGGTGATTTGTGGTTCATGGCGCATGCCTGTTGTAGGCACAGCTATGTGTCCTTTGGGGGTCGGGCACATGCTTTCCTGAGGCCTGGTCTCTCACATTTAGGAACACTGAGGTGAGAACCACAGACCCGTACATGAACCTGGTCATTGTCTGGCTCAATGTGCTCAGGTGACAAATGAGATCAAGAGTAAGACCAAGGAAACTCAGCCACTGCACACCGTCTACTGACCTGTGTGTGATATGCATGGCATTCTAATACTGTACTCTATGATGCTGAGCTGGGGGTGGGGCTGGGGCCATTCCAGCGGGGTAAGAACCCTCCACTCTGGTCTCCCAGGCTGTCCCCTTCCCACTGCCCCATTCCTACTGGTTCACAGCACAATGAGGATGTGGAATGAGCAGATGATGAAAGCTTATGATTTCCTAGCCTAGTCTTTCCTAGGAGGGGACCTTCTGCCTGCTGGTGGCCATGACTCTGTCTGCAAATATTGTTGTGGTTGTCAGAACCTTAGGAGCACGGGGATAGGGGTGGGCAGCCATCTGAGATGCCGATGCGAATGATGTCGAACCAGAGATGGAGTCCAGCATCCTGTATTGCATAGGAGAGTTGCTCACAGAGACCAGTGGTCTGGCTCTAAATGGCAGAGTGCTGCTGCTGCCAAGAACCCTGCCTATTGTGTGTGTGTGTGTGTGTGTGTGTGTGTGTGATACAAGAAAGTTAAGCGTGTGTGGTTTTTGAGACCTAGTTGAGTTGATCTTTCACAGCAGCAACAGGAAACAAATGTCCTGGCTTCATCATCTCCTATCTGGGAGTTTGGCATCCAGTGCCTGGGAAGACACAGCAACCAGCTAGAGGAGACACAGCCAGCTGGAAAAGACTCCCTTCATCAAGGAACAAACAATGCCTGTGGGTGCAAAGAGCATCCTTCCTGATGGCGGAAGGCTTCATCAGGTAGGGAGGCTGTGGTCACCTGAGGAGTTGACTTGTTATCTTTTGGAGGCATCCTGGTGTCTCAAAAATGATTGTGCCCTTGCCCAGAGATCTGTTGGCTCTTGAACGCAGACCCTTCTGTCTGATCTCCTCCTGCCCCCTCCTTTTCCCACCTGGTTCACTGACTCCTGCTTCCGCCCAGCTTTTGCCTCCCTGGGGACTGGGATGAAAGAGGAGAGCAGACGGGAGCCCTCTTCAATCCTGCTCTCCGCAGCCTCACCCCACACTACCCCAAGTCGATGGATGAGGGCGGCTTAAGTGCGGAGTAACATGGTTATTAGAAGTATGAATTATTTAAGGAGACGTGCACTTCATTAACCTGTCATTCATCAGAGGGAGGCTTGACGGGTGTATTAACCTTCTTCACATTGCTATTTTGCTTGTAGGAAGCTGCAGGGGGGCGGGGATTGGTGGGGGGTTGGCGGCAGGGGTGAGGGGCGGTGCAAAGAATTGAATTGGCTGCCTTGTGGAGGATCCAGAAGAATGGCCCCGAGAAAGGAGGCATGTTTAATTTAAAAAGGAAGAAGAAGAAGAAAAAAAAAGTTGAGCGTGATTTGATAGCCGAGTATTTTTGGCTCTGGAGATGCTGTGAATTGGAGACGCAGGCGAACAGGCACGTCACGTCTTCAGAGGCATCTGCGAGCATACGTACCAATATTACCACTGTAATTATAATAATCATGCGTGTTCTCTAGTGGTGTGACTTTTGGAGGTCACCCTGAGATGAGAAAGTGAGGCAGTCTGGGAGATGGAAAGAAGCTATTAATAAATGTGAGATCCTCAGGGTCCTCTTCTACCCTTGGTCCCCTCGCCCCTGGCTTTGGAGTCTCAGACCCTTTCGGTTTGACTTTCCAAGTCCTGAGAAGGGTGCCCTTGCTCCTGCCCACACTGCTGGGTTAGACCAGGGCCCTGCTAGTGCTTGCCCTTCTTTGGGTTTAGAAAGGCCCAACACATGTGTTCTTCTTGCAACAAACTGGGATTTGAACTTGGCTTTCTGGGGAGTGGGGGAGAGAAGTACTCTCTCTCGGGACTTTTCTGTACTGAGGCTCAGACACCACTTGTGTCTCTAGGAGGCCAGGCCAGTGTCCCAGAAGAGAGGACCACCTACTAGGTGCTATCTGGGTCTGTCATCCGCCACCAAGTGTGTCTGCTCAAAGACTCCCCCCTTTTCTGTGAGAAGATCTGTCCTCAGCGAGTATGATATTCTCAGGAGGAGACTAATAAACACACCGGGACCATGGAGGGGTGGTGTTACTCTATACTGGCGCTGCAGGCTGGACTGTTGTGCTTCCTCATCAGAGAAGAATATTATTGTCATGAGAGACATGGTACTGCCTTATTAGCAGGACTTGCTACCATGACTAGCGATAGCTGGGAAGTCCTGTCGGGCCACTATCGATGTGTTTTTCTCAGAGAATTGAATACCACAGGAGGCGGTAGATGGTGACAATCTCTCTATGTTGGTGTAGTGGCAGTACTGCTGCTAATATCTGTGGAATATTTTGAACTCATAAGTGACCATGACATCTCATTTGTCTTTACTGCGGGGTGTCAGATCAATGGAAGGCCCGAGGCATTAAGTGACTTGCTTACGCCACACAACTGATAAGTGACAGAGCTGGTGATGGCACCTAGGCCTGGGCGTCTTCCCCTCATCCTCAGATGTCTGCCCCATCAGCTGGTCTTGGTTCTCATGGTGCAGAATCACTGAGTTTCCTCCTTTCAAAGTCCTTTCATTTGATCCTGTAAAGAGGATGTGTGGGAAGGAGGGATGTGTTCAATTTGGGGGAATTTCAAAGGAACCGCTTCATGGATGATCCGACCCTTGACCCTTGAATTATCGCTACTTTTTTTTCTGCATCACTGCCCTGGTGGGAGTAGAAAGCCCAGTCTTGCTCCTGGAGAGCTGCTGCTGGATTTGAGCCACCAACCCTGTGGGCTGCAGTCCAAAACACAACCACCGTGCCATCAGGGATCACCTGAATTATCTCTACTTTTTTATTAGAAGCACATGGCGATGTCTCTCTCTCTCTTACCCACAACATCAACACTAAAACCAATTGCAAGGGGGATAATTCCACCCCCTGGGGACTTCCCGTGAGTGAGAGCACAACTGTGCTCTCTTGGGTTTTCGATGGGTCATCCTTTAGAAGTTGATTGCCAGAACTTTCTTCCACGAGGACGCTAGATGATTCTACTAACAGTCATGCATGTTCCCCCATTTTCACTGCCCCTCTTTCCCACAGACCAAGAAAATTGAATAAGCAGCCACAATTAAAAAAGCCACAGAAAAGAATATTTAATGGTGTCCTTGTGCTTTACTGCCAGCACTGGTAATACAGTGGTTAAGCCCTGTTGAGCTATGAATGAAAATGCCAGCAGTTCAAGCCCACCAGCCGGCTACCCGGGAGAATGGGAGGCCGTCACTTCTGTAAAGATTACAGCCTTGAGAACCCTGTAGGGGCCGTTCAGTTCCAGCCTAGAAGGTGGCTGTGAGTCGAAATCAATTGGACAGCAGTTCTATTCCTCACTAATCACCCTGTATATGGTGTCTTTTCCTATAGTCCAGAGAGGCAGCAGCCCATGTAAGGTGGGGGTTCCATAATTGCCCTCATTTCCAATGTCTGATCATCAGACTATGCATTAGGGTTTAGTGCCATCCTGGACGTTGGAATCAGGCAGGATCTTCCTGCTGTTCTGCCCCGTATCCCTTTGGGTCGGCCGCGTTCCCCATTGTGGCTGCCTGGCATCTGCTTCAGTGAGAGGAGCTGGAAGGAATAAAAAAAAGAAATCCTTGAGCGGTACAGACACTGCTGGTTTTCTTTCCGCACGTCGAGCATGGAGCAGGTGTGTGCCATGAGCACTCTCAGACAAGCAGGGGCTGACCTTGCCCGCCACACTCAATAATCACGGTCAGGGGGTTACCGTCTTGTGCATGGACCATGTGTATGGCCAGCATCGAGACAGCTTTATTATTTTAAAATCTCCCTTCTTCCACTTCCTGTGACTGACAGTCACTGTCAGCGTTCTACCCAACGCTCACTGAGACTGGAGCTGTTGACTTGGCTTCTGGACATGTCACCTGGTTGTCTACTATGGTGCATCCACACTGCTTGTTCCAGCTGGTCTGCTTTCATCAGGGGAAGGTAGGGAGTTTGGGCACTGATCCACCCTTTGGGAGCTGTCCCTGTTGGGAGCAGCCTGCTTTCAGAATAGAGGTCCGTGGCAGGACTGTTGATGTCCAGTTCATCTTTCTCATCCAGGCAATAGCCACAAGTGCAGGTGATGTTCTCACTCTGCCTGACTCCCAGAAGCCAGGAGCCCATTATGGCAAACACACCCTGTTCCGTAGCAGTCTGAGAACATTCCTTCCTTCATTGGTCAGCGTGTGACTCCAGGGGAAGAACCCAGGGCTGCGCAGCCAGCTCCTGTCTTGGATTCGTCTCCCGACTTTGTTACTAGTGAGCTGTGAGAGCGTGCGCAAGTCATGCAATCTCGTTGGGTCTCAGTGTTCTGTGCCTGTGAAATGGGAGCATTGGTTGTCACTTGGGTCTGTGAGAAGTGTGGGTGTCTCTGGAAGGTTCCTCGGGGGTCGTAAGAGAGAGCAAAGTGGGGGTTAAGTGTTGGGTGGGACATCACGCCTGTTAACATGCGCATAGTCATGGTGTTGCCTGTGTTACATACTGATTTTTGGCAAAGTGTTTTTTGTACATGACCTTCTGGAAACAAACAAAAACAATAGGACTGGGTCACTCAAGGCCCCTTCCAGTGTGCTTCTTTTTATGAAAGACCTTGGCACTCTGGAATTTATAACCATCTATTTAGTAGAATAGATAGGACTCCATTCTACACTGAAACAAAATGGACTTTCAAATGTCCCCAGCATTCTGAAAACTTATATTGCAGATTGTGAATGGGAACACGAAATGAGAAGCAGCAAGTGCTTCACGTCCTCCTTACTTCCAGCAAGCAGGGAAGTATCATCTCCATATCGGGAAGTATCATCTCTGTACCGCAGGTTGTTAATAAGCCTCCCTTTAATCCTGACATCAGGCCTGCATATAATCCAGGAGCCCAGATGGCGTAGTGCTTTGTGAATTGGACTTGTAAGTGCAAGGTCAGCAGTTCCAAACCACCTGCTGCAATGAGGGAGAAAGACAAAGTTTTCTACTCTAAAAATGCAGAAGGGGCAGTTCTACCTTGTCCTACACAGTCACTATAAACTGCACTAAGCTCAATGACTGCGAGTTTATTTATCTATGTTGGTTTCAACCAGAGACGTTCTCCAATGATGAAATTTCAGATCTGCAGAAAGCTGTCTGTGTGGGGGCTGCCAGCAGCATCTTTTGACCCCTTCTTTCTTCCCTATCCCTTCTGCCAGGTGTATTTCTCTTAGAGGCGGATTTGCAATGTGGCCTTCCAGAAGCGTTTCCACCTGCAAATCTTATGGAATAATAATCATAAATGCTCTGAGATAAAAGGATTTTGTGGGTAATGCTTTTTGGAAAATGCTAGGTATTGCTCTTAGAGATTCATAGCAGTCTCTGATCTTTCGTGGATCTGGAGGCACCCAACAGGAAGGATCCTTGTTTCTTTTTTAATTCCACATTTCCTAAACTATTTGACCACACTATCCTTTTTTTTTTTTTGGGGGGGGGGCATCACTGCTCTCGGTGGTGGGAGTAGGAGGCCCAGCCCCACTGCTGGAATTGAACCTCCGTCCCAGTGGGTTGCAGTCCCGCGCACAACCACTACGCCACCGGGGCTCAGCCTCCTTTTCTTTTCTTAGTCACAACTGTTAACAGCTTCTGGCCCTGGTGTAGTGATGCTGTTGGCTTGTTCCAGCTCACAGTAGCGCTGTGTACAATGGGATGAGACACTACCCAGGCATGTTTTTGCTCTCGAGCCCATTGCTACCGCCACTGTATCAATTCATCTTGTTGAAGGTTTTCCTCTTTTTCTCTGACATTCTGCTTTACCAAGAAGAATGGCTTGTTCTGGTGACTAGCCCCTCCTAGGACTACATCTGAAGCTGATGAGACCAAGGCTGGCCATCCTCACTCCTAAGTATCAATCTTGAAGTCTTTCAAGACAGATTTGTTTGTTCTCCTGGCAGTCCAGGAAACTTTCTATATTCTTTGACAACACCATAATTTGAATGCATTGATTTTACCTTGGTTTTCCTGATGGACTGTCCAGCTTCCATGCCTATGAGGTGACTCAAAATACCATGGCTTGAATCAGGTTCACTTTAGCCCTCAGAGGTACACCTTTGCTTTTTTATACTTTAAAGAGGTCTATCACAGTAAAATCCTCCTATGCAATATCATGAAAGTATAGCTGTTCCTAAACAGCAGATTTTCCCTTCCCCAGGGAATATGAGGCAATGCTTTCAAGGCAGTTAAGATTGTTATAACTGGTGGGTGAGGGGTCCTAGGCATATTGCTGTACATTCTATGATGCATACAACAGCCCCCACAACAAAAAAATCACTTTGCTTAAAATATCAATGGTGCCAAGACTGATAAACTCTGTGGTATAGATAGTGATGTTGACTTGATTCTCTAGAATATCAAGGCCAATGAAGCTTGAGTCTGTGTATAAGGGTATTGTTAGGTATGGTTATGTCAGTTTCAACACACAGTGACCTTATATGCAACAGAATGAAACACTATATATGTACATACAGAATGTTTCCTTGTGTTATACATGCATATATGTGTATACATATACACACACACATATATGTTGTAGAGCTGCAACTCACAAGTTGTAGAGCTGCGCAGGTTCCACTTCGAGGAGTCAAATATCCAGCTGGAGCCTTCCCCTGACTTACATAGCTGCAAGGGTTAATTACCCCAAGATGGGCAGGTGAGACAGAGAGGCTTCTGACTGCAGAAGCAAACATATCAAGAAAAGGTGGCAGGCTGCTGCTGATTCATTGGATTGGAAGGCAGTACAGTAGGTGTTGGCTCAAGTCCAAACAGCCCTCGGTGGATCAGCCAGGTGCAGGATGCGGAACTAGCAAAAAGCAAGCAAACTTTCCCATTGCATCCACCTATATCGGAAGCAGGCCCAACCTTCCAAGAGATCACCTCATATGGAGATAACAAGTCTTAAATGCCCAAACACTGTGAATTCTGGTCTAACCAAGTAGATACGGAACCCTTAACTATCACCTATAGCTAGTGAAGGGTTCTTCTTAAACCCACCAAAAGGCCTGTCCAAGCAAGAACTCAAGCCAGGATGTTTATGACTAGATTGGTTTTCAGGTGGATACTGAAAGAGATACGCCCAGGTGATCCCTCACTGAAGATGCCCAGGACACATGGCAGACGGAGCCCTCCTCCTGCTCACAGGCTGTGCTTACTCCCTGCCTCTCTGCCACATGTTCAGAGACGAAAAGCATGTTCTCTTTCCAGAGCACCTGGACTCACGGCTGACATGGCTCCTCGCCTCGTTCCTGTCCTCCCTGCCCCGAATCGCGCAGCTTAGCACCATGCTAAGAAGAGCCTTTTTCCCCAGTTTGCAGATTGAGCTTTGTTTATTTCTGTAGTCTTCCTCCGAGTCTCTTCTGTCTATGTTTTATTTATTTTATTTTATTTTTTAGACTGACAGGGCTGAGGTGCTTCTGGTGGAGGTGTTGACTCGTTGGAGGGGAATAGCGTGCTTGCTGTCAAGCACAAGAGTGTTCCTGGGACAGGGATTATTTTAAGTTGTGGTGATTTATCTGTTTCCATAAAGTTGAGCGGTAATGCTTGTTAGTCAGCAGAACTCACCCTCACAGCAGATCTGCCTTCCCCCTGCGGGGACTGGTCCTGCCCTCAGACTTTCTGCATCTCTACTTTTGGGGCCATGGAGCTCTTCAAGGATCTGATGAGAGTTATTCATAACTTTTTTGTTTTTGCAGAAATATGTACAGATACCTACACATATTTTGTTTGTGACCTTGGGTGTTGCATAGCGCCCTCATGTGCCCATGAGCTTAGAAATGGGGGGGGGGGGTGTGATCATAGCTCAACATGTAGATTTCATTCATGCTATATTGGCTCATTGATATTAATTCATCATGTATTTATTTACTTTCAATATGCCAAATATGGTCACAGTCACTAGGAAGCAGCAGTGAAGAGATAGTTTCTCTTCTCTCAGTTATAAAGTCTGTAACTTCCCTCAGGTTGGAAGGAATTAAAGATCTGAATGGCATTGGCTTTCAGGATAGATGCTGAGAGGCATGGCGGTAGGTTTGGGTACCTCTGCATGCCTGAAGGCAGGCCTGAGACCCACAGAGACAATGGCCACAGAGATGAGGCCTAGTCCCAAAGGGTTTGTTCCTCTCTATGGCCATTGACTTTGTGGGTCTCTGGCCTGCCATCGGCCTTGCAGAGGCGATGCAGGGTCAAACAAGGTCTGCCTTGGCCTGGTGATCCACTTTGGCTGGAGAAGCATCGCAGCCAACTTCTTCCCCTCCCCACCCCACCCCCACCCAATCCAGCCCTGATCCCAAAGCAGTACTCTAATCCCCTTCTTACAGAGCCCTCTGCAGAAGTGGACCCACTCTGGTGATTTCTTGAGAGACAAAATCACACGAAGTCCTGACTTTGGGATTTTAGCACCGGATTTGCCAGTTATCCATAACTCTATAGTTTCTGTGGAAGGAGAAAGGCT
Source organism: Nesogale talazaci (assembly GCA_004026705.1). Classification (NCBI taxonomy): domain Eukaryota; kingdom Metazoa; phylum Chordata; class Mammalia; order Afrosoricida; family Tenrecidae; genus Nesogale; species Nesogale talazaci. The sequence goes on from PVJH01000116.1 coordinate 66,232, forward strand.
CTTGGTGGTTTTGGGGAGAAATCATGCCTTTGGCACATTGCTGTGCCTGGTAGAGGACAGGGCTATTTTTTGAGGAAAGTAAGTATGCCATCTGATGAAAGTTTCCATGGAAGGCAGTCACTTTGCAGAACCATGAACAACTTGGCCACCAATACTCACAATACCACATTTCCTCCGTCTGGGTTGTTGGAGGCCTGTAATTAAGTAGGGCCTCATAGGATTTGTTGCTGTGTGGGACATATACGGTAGGCAGCCTGGGGTTTGGATGAACAGAGCGTGTTTAGTTTGTGCTCACAAGGATGCTGCATGCAGCTGCAAGACTTGAACAGCCATCTGGAGCTCTTGAGAGGGCAAGATGAAGAAGGGATGGTGGTTCAGTTCCTCTCTCTGCAAAGAATTTGTCTGTGTATAATTGCTGCGGTGATCACACCTGAACAGAGACAGCCAGGAAGTCCAAAGCAGTTGGATCCAAAGGAAGAAATTGCATTTCCACCTATTCATCCCCCTTTGCAAAACAATCCAGCGCCAGCACCCCAGCGAAATGCAATGTCGGGGAAAGACCGCTCAGAAATTCCAGTGGTTGGTGGGTAATGAGAGCCCGGTACAAGTAGGCCAGTTCTGTGCCTATGAGAACAGGGAGTTACAATCACAGATTTATATGACTCCATTTTCTGCTTTCAATACAACCTGTCGATGTCTCAAATGGAGAAGCCCATCACTGCAGCCGGCCCACCTCCCCCCAGCTCCAGTGTCAAGAGAGATTTATTAGTCTTATAGGCTCTGCTCAGAGTCGCTCCCTCCGGACGGGCCCGGGGAGGGGAGCTTTTATTTTATTTCATTTTGCTGAGAAGCAAAGCTGTGCAGAGACGTGCGTTCTGCAGCTCAAGCTGGGTTACTGAATCGAGGGGAGGAAGGTGGGGGAAATTGAATCTAGCAGGACTGACTCGAAAGAAAGCAAACACAAAACCCAAAGGCCATTTCTGGTCATCTTGTGGGATCAGAACTCTGGGACATTAATGGGAATGCCCATCAGTAGGGCAGGGGGCGGGAGGTTGGGGGAGAAGGATGGTTAAAGCCATCGTGACCTGTTCATAAAATGAAGTAGTATGTAGCTGTTAAAAGGAACGAGGACGACGCAAGATGTATTTCTACTGATACAGCTTGATGACTATGCTGCCCTGTTCCAGGAGCCATCATACAGTACCACATGTAGAGTGCCTTCTGTTGGCATGAAAGTAAGAGCCTGCTTATTTTGTCCCTTGTGCAGAATGTTTGTGTGGATTCACGGACCAGTTGTGACAGGCTTTGCACCTAGAGAGGAGCTTGGTTAAAAGGCAGCGCGAGGCAGGAAGGTGCTTTTCTTTTTTAATAGAATACCATTTTAAGCTTAGAGTTGTTTTTTTTTTATATAAACATGTGATTGCTTTACTTACTCAGAAATTATTTAAGGTTAAGAAAATAGTTTCCCGTCAAATCATACCTCGCAAGGTTTGCTTTTGGAAATAGGAGCAAATTGCAGTTTGAATGTGACTCACCAGAGCTACCAGAAATGAAAAGTTGTCTCCAGGAACTCACCTTATTGTGCGGGATTTATCATGGCTAACGATAAGTCGGAACTAGAACCTGTCGGAGGAGGTACGGTTTTTGCCTTCATTTATGGGAACAAATTGAGTACATTATGGGCCACATAAATTGCATTTATACCACACCGATCTCTTCTGTGCCATCCATTAGAAGCTCTAACCTCCTTCTAATGACATCATTGTCTTCCACCCGCCGGACTCCCTGCCTCATCTGCCAAAGCCTTGCCATCCTTCAGCAGGCTTGGGGAGACAGTCTGTTTCTTGGGCTCCTGGAATGCCTTTTGTTCCACTCAGGGGTTCAGAGAAGTGATATGTTTTTTTGGAAGGGGGACACTGGATTGCTTTTTACACACACCAACCCTAGATGACGGCATAGAATGCCCCATAGAGTTTGCCATGCTGTTATTGGCGTGGAAGCAGACCACTGAGTCTTTTCTCCCTTGAAGCCCTGGGGTGGATTGAACCCCCAACCTTTTCATGAGCACTACAGCATCCACTGTGCTTGCACCAAAGCTCTCCAGAGAGATACTGAGTGTGCCATTGCCACAGGGAAGCAAGCAGAGGCCTTGGTGATTGGAAGGGCCCATCCTTCTCTTAACAAATGATCAAATTCAGCTTTTTATTTAAAAATTAATCCTTATGAATTATTTTATGAAAATAATATATACTAGTCATCATATATTGATGAAGGTCCAGGCATTCCCAGTTCCCACCTTCCTCTTTCAGCAATACAATATCCTTCCTCTGCCTTATTTTCTAAAGGGGTCAACATATCTTAACAAGACTTATTAATTATTTTACTAAAATTATATCTATTATTCATCACAATTGCCATCCCAGCATCCTCCGGATGCCCGATTCCAGGACATCCTGTTCATTATGCTGTGCTCTTCTTACTCTTACAAGCAGACCCCAGGGATCCTGCCCTGCGGGTTAGAGCCTACACCGTTGCGATAAAGCAAAGACCCCACTGAAAGGACTCACGGCCCACCCCCCGGTTATGCTTCCACTGTAGTTCGAAACAGTATGAGGATCCCTCAGAGGTGGCAAGTGATGCAAATTTATGAATTGAGCCGGCACTGTGAGGACACATGGTGCCGATCGACAAGCTTGATGCAAGACAGTCACAAACCTTCCATTCCCCTCCAAAAAGAAGAAGAAGACGGTGTTCTCTGTGCAGCTCCATAAAACAAACTGCACTCCAAGTACCCTTCCATCAGCACGAACAGGAGCTCATTCCCTGAGCAATGAGGCACCTTCTCTTCTTCTTCCCTGCCACTCCCCCCTGGTAACCACGGAGAAACCTAGATCTGCAGTTCCCTAGACCATTTTCGATTTTCAATAAGTGGAATCCTAACATAGTGACCATTTCATGGTGGCTAGAAGCCTTGCTGGTCAGGATCTGTGAGCATCTTCCTGGGCCGAGGGTTGTGAGTGCCTGGCGGTTGGTCTGGGAGTCTGGAGGTGGCCCATCTCTTTGTATCTTTGTGCTCACTGCCTGGGCCTCCTTCCACCTGCATCTTCCCTCCTGTGTTCTACGTCAGGGTCCCAAGGTTGGACGTTTATTCCTCTCTGCACTCAGAGCAGAGGTGAGCCCCACTCACTCTGCACGTGGCTTCAAAGACCCAGGTCGCCCAGGGTGTTACTGGGTGAGAGCATTGTACCCTGAGAGCTCCTTGCCTGGACGTCTTTCTCTCACAGGAAAAGGCACAGTGAGCAGAGGCCTGCTGAGAAAAGGCAATGAATGACTGTGATCATCCTTTGCAGCATGTCTGTTTGAGGACGGCCGGGAGAGACAATATGTAAAAAAAAAAAACAACATGGTGCACTTTGTAAGTGTAACTGAGCAGTCAATACTAGCCTCTTGGTCCTGCTTCTGAGAGAGCTCTTGCGGGCGCTCCGCAGTTAAGATGACGTGACTCTTGGGACGTGGTCCCCCTGCCTGGCTTTCTCTGGCTTGCAGGACGCTGGCTGTCACAATGCTCCATTTCGTTGGCTCCTCAGGGCCTTCTTCTCCAGCACCCTCTCTCTTCGTAATGGTAGCGAAAGACTCACGATGGTGCCAATGCCTGCATCACTCTGCCTTGGTAGCTCCCCGGCATCTCAGGAGGGCCAGGCAGCCACATTCCATATAGCAGAGGCTCCCTCCGCCTGCAGCAGCAGCCTCTATCTGAAAGGCACCCACAGTACTAAATAACAGGACACAGCAGACAGAGCTTCCTATACATTGCTCTGAATGGTGCCGCAAAGCCAGTGTGAGGCACATGCATTCATGTAGCTAGTCAGGAGCCCTTTAAGTGAGGGCAGATAAAAAGAAAGGAAGAAGACTTAACTAACCCCTTCCCAGCAGGAGTTTGTAGTGGGTGGGGGATGGGGGTGGGTCAGTAGAAGAGAGGAATCACAAAATAAACCCTGTGGGGAAGGGACCTGGGGGCCAAGGAGACATCAGACATGCAGTTCTAGACCCTCCAGGAAAAAAAAAATCTGGCCTGAATGGGAAGCCCCATGAGAACTGCTTCCTGTTGGCAGGTCTCCTCACTTCTACTGTTGGGACAGCAATTTCCAGTCTCAGCAGGTTAACGGTCTTTCTGTGTAGGAGCCAGATGCCACGTGCCCCCTGCAGCTGCCCTGCACATGCTCCCCGCATGCTTTCCCTTCCAGAACTCACTGTGTTCCTCAGTGCTGACTTGATATTTATATGATGTGTCTTTTTCTTTCTATATTCTATTTTGCTTCTCCTACCACTGTATAGGCAGAGGGCAGAGATTGGCATTTGGCGATTGACAATTTAACAACTACTTTACGGGATATTTTGGAGCTGGCAGCCCGGTGTTCATGGAGAATCCTTACATGAACAAAACCCAGTCTGGGCGCTCAAGGAGTTTCTACTTAGCCAAATCAAGTAGAGCTCTTTGAATAATGCGTGTGCCATCTCTCAGCTGACCCTCCTCTCTCCTCTCCTTTAAAGCAGAGGGGATTGAGGTTCATGGCTACTTGATCTCGATGAAACGACACCTGCAGTTTGCCTAAGGACTGGAAATCAGGCAACACTCTCAATGGTGTGTTTTACAATATGCCACCTGCACCCTTCCCTGGGCCAGATTCTTCAGAAATGCTTGCACACCCGAGCCTGGAGACAACCGTAGCTCCACAATAAGGCATCAATTCGCCAGTGTGAACATGCTAAAGAACACTCAGGGCCTTCTTTAGCAAGGCTCATGGGGGCAGGTGTGTGTGTGTGTGTGTGTGTGTGTGTGTGTGTGTGTGTGTCTGAGAAAGGCTGGAAACAGATTTTCCAAGGAGGAGGGTCAACAATCAGGAAGCAGAAAGCTGGGTCTTGGGCAGGAAGACCCTTGTTCTCCAGGACAGGGTGAATCAGTGTCACACCTTTCTTCCTGATTGGTTTCTTTGCAGGTGTTTCTCAACTCTGGGAGGCAATGTGTACTTAAAGCAAACATCTCGCCTGTTTCTGTGAATTCCATTCTGATTCATGGCATTTTCACATGTATCAGGAGAGATCTGTGCTCCACGAGGGTTTCCGTAGCTTTTTTGGGGGAGTAGATCCCCAGGTCTTTCCTCCAAGGTGTCCCTAATGGATTCAAACTTCTAACCTTTTCTTTAGCAGTTGAGCATGTTAGCCATTTGCCCCACTCATGGATTCCAATATGGATTGAGAGCCCTGCAGGCTCCCGCCGATTTTTTCAAACTTAGCTTAAATCAGTCCTTGTGTCTGTTGGCTGTTGCTTTTCCTGGTTGCTGTGTAGTTGAGTCAGACTGGAAGATGACACAGGTCACCAGCTGAACCAGCTCCCTGACTTAATGTAAGCAAAAAAAAAAATGTCTTCCATGCAGTGGGTGAGTCGAGAGAGTCAATGTGGGAATTCAGTGTCTGAAACCACCCAGGAGTGCCATCTAGATGATGGTGGCTGAATGGTCATCAGTGGAGTGTGGCCACTCTGTGAATGTGCTTTCTGATTAAGATTTTGGTAGAATCAGGTACTTTGTTCAACTGAAACCCAGACTCCATGGAGACTGCCTCTAAGGCTGCCTCTTCAGCCCACAGCCTGTAGTACAGTGAGGATGTCTCCAGCCCACAGTCTTTCTGTCCTGGCTTGCATGTGAATCTTGAAGGGCCATTTATGCTTGTATGAAGTGGCCTGAAGTTGGAGGCTCCCCAGCACATGGAATCTGGGCCCAGGGTGTTTTCTCACTCTCTCTCTTTTCAACCCCTAACAAGGGTCCTCAAACTATGGCTTGTGGGCCACATGGGGCCCCTCGAAGACATTTATACAGCCCACCAGCTGTTTTTGTCACTGCTACTGTTCTGCTTAGCAAGTGCCTCATCCCAGACCTGCAGTGAATTTGTTCATAGTTGTATTTTTTTTAAAACTATAGTCTGGCCCGCCAATGATCTGAGGGACAGTGAATTGGCCTCCTGTTTACAAAGTAAGAGGACCCCTTCAGGATAAGCTCATCCATCTCTTGGTACTGAGTGGATTGCTTGAAATTCTCTGCTACGGCGGGAAACGAGCTCATTCTAAACTGGCTGCTTATTGAAGAGCAGATTTTGGGTTTTTTCCTCATACTTTTTTCAAAGTCAAGTCAATCATTACATTCTTTTCATAAGGCCAATGTTAATATACTTCTGTTTGAAAATCAAATCAAAGAGCAGTGCGGGACACAGACTAGAGGTACACATGCAGGGACCCACGGACATGAGTCTTTCTTGTTCATGGTTTGCTTGGGACTGGAGTGCCGGTCTGAATCAAAAACTCCAAGGCCTCTGAAGGGCAGAAATATTGGACACATTTTCCAGATGTCTTAGACCTACCTGTAGAGGAGTCCCTACGTTAATGCAACCGACTTCTAACTGAAAGGTTGGTGGGTTAAGTCTCCCTTGTGAGACATGAGAAGCAAGGGCTGGAGATCTATGTCTGCAAAGGCAGCCAAGGAAAGTCTTCGGAGTGCAGTACGATTTGGGCAGACATAAGGTGACAGTAAGTAGGAGTGGACTACATGGTAACTGTATTTATTTTTAGTATTTCTCAAGAGGAATCTGAACAATAGAGCTTGGTGGTGAGAACATGGAGGGTATGTGATGAGTATTTCCACAGACCTTGCTGGTTGCTGCCTCCTGGTCCTACAGTTCTGAGTTTCCTCTTCCCATGGCTCAGGGAAGAGCTGACTGCTCTGGCCTCATTAGCTAAGCATGCTAGTGGTTTTATAAGACCTTTTGCTCCTGGAAGAAAAAGAAAGTTTTACTCAACTGGGATTGCTCATAGTACTTGTACAGCTTATGGAAGTTAGAAGGAATGCAATAAATGTTTCTCCTCATGTCGTTTCTTTATCATATTTAATCATTCTTTATTGATTTTTTCAACACTTTTATTGGCACTTAATTCACGTATCACATAATTCAATCGTTTAATCACATCAAGAAGAGTTGTACAGTCAACAGCACAGTTCATTTTAGAACATTTTTGTCATTTTTGTACTGTTCATTGTTAGCTTTAGAAGGGTTCCTATTTGGAGAAGAGACAGTTTAAATGTTTTTAGTCTCAAGGTGGCTAAAGTTCTTCAGACTTATGATAGTCCTTCAAAGCAGATTCTTCAAAAGCATCCTCCTGCATGAAACTTGTAATGACTCTGATTGGGGTAGTGGGAGGTTGGGCTGCTAGCCCCATGGTCAGTAATTAGAAACTACCACCTGCCCGACAGGTGAAAGAGGAGGCTGTCTATTCCTACAGAGATTCCGATGTTGGAAACAAAAACAGGGGGATTTCTATGCTGACTGAGAGGATGGCAGTGAGTGAGAATCAACTTGATGACAATGGGTTTGATCTGATCGTTTCTAAAAGGAGCCCTGGTGGCACAACAATCAAGCATTTGGAGATTAATCCAAAGGTTGGCAGTTGGAACCCTGCAAAAGCCCTGTGAGAAAAAGACCTAGCGATCAATCTCCATAATGATTCCAGTCAAGAAAAGCCTACAGGGCAACTCTTTTCTGACACACAAGGTCAGCATCCAATGTGAATTGACACAAGGACAAGAACATCAGCAACCTTCTGAATTCCTACGTTTCTGTAACCATTACATCTTCCTTTCTTTTTCATGTTCTTCTAGCTTCAGAGAGACCATGGGCTCCTGCTGTCTTCCATAGAGGTAATGCCCAAAGTTCAGGTCACATTTGGGATGATTGAGCTTATCCTTGATAAGGAGTTACCTTGTATCAGGATTATGCCTGGGCCAAGGAAGCAAGTAGCCTTAAAACTTGAGTCAGGCAACATGTTAGGCACAATTTGTATATAAATGGGATTCAAAAAGTTTGTAGAAAAACAGACTGAAAAACTAATGAACTTCTCCCAGGACCTTTTTGAAACCCTCTCCTGTTTTATGATCTTGGTGCTCAGCAGAGACCTGGTATATGTGTCGTGATTATCTCCATCTCTGAGAAAAAGAAACTGTGCTGTCACTTTATAAATGAGTTACATGGAATATCAAATGACATCACCTCATTCCCCAGAGGGGAATTTCCCTCTACCTAGAATGGCTGAAGAGATTTTTGAACTCTATGTGTAATAATCAAAGACTATATAATTAGAGTAATTAAAGAAATGAGTCTGAACTTTTGTTCTTGTCAGAGGTCACAGAGCAAATCATTGCTGAACCTGTAAGTCAATCTCAGGTCTGCCTGATTCAAATGCCTCTTCTCCTTCCTAGTTGTAAGAAAATGGAACTGCAAGACAGTGTTTGGGAATGGTCAGAGGTGGCCATTGCAAGCTTGTTGGGAATGAGTGTTAGATAAGTGTTTTAATATGATAGCATTGGAAGGCATGTTGGAGGAGGAGTGGATATGTTACAGTCCATGGCATTAGCAATATCGCAAGTAAAAGATGATGGCAATTTGGATTGCAGCTGGGGAAATGCTGACCATAGGATAATAGAACGGTCCTTGCAAAGATGGAATTGTTAGAACTTTGTAACAAGTGAGGGAGCGAGTGTGTGGAAAATGAAGTCAATTGTGTGTTTGTAAGCATGAGCAAAGGATGGATCTCATTTTCCATGTGTGAGATTAAGATTCTAGTCCCAGCCAATAAACCTCATATCCAGCTGCTGCCTGGTTGTCTGTGGAGTTTTGGCGATTGTTGTTGTGCTGATCAGGTTTCTGTGGAGCTTCCAGAGTAAGATGGACTTGTGAGAAAGGCCTAGTGATCGACTTCTGAAAAATCAGCCAGTGAAAACCCTGTAAATCACTCTGGTCTGATTCATAGTTGGTCTTGGGTTTGACCAAGGACCTGGAAGCATTTCTTTCCATTTTGCCTGGAGGTCTCCTTGGGTCAACTGCTTGGTAGTTAATAGCATACTAACTTTTAGGTTTGGGCTGTAAAATTCAATGAAGATGCTAGCAGAAAGCTAGGGTATGCACAGGGCTGATTTTGCTCTTGTCTTTGGTAGCTACCTATGATGGGTTCCGAGAGAGTCTTATCAGGAGTATTCATCCCTCAATTTCTATAAAGGGATGTTAAACACTCTGCTCTGTGGTCAGACTTTATGCCCATATTTTATGTCTGATTTTGTGTCCAGCTCTTTGGCTTAGAAAAGGTGGGATGGTATCTCTCATCTGCTCTCTTCCATGAAACAGTTTGCCTTTAGGGTTGATGGGCAGGACACTTCTATTACGAAGCCAAAGTTACCAAGAGTCAAGGGGCTGCTATGGACGGGAAGGCACAGGGTCTCCCAGGATAGGTGCTTCATACTCTTCCAGGATGCCACAGGAAAAACAACTATTAGAACTCAGGAACAGACCAAAAGAAGTTCCACTGGAAGGACTGAAACGAGGGAAGTCAAGGTAGATAATATGTGTGTGTGTGTGTGTGTGTGTGTGTGTGAGAGAGAGAGAGAGAGAGAACTCAGATTGGAGATGGAGGGAGGGGAGAAAGGTAGAGGAGAGAAATGAGGAAAAGATAAGGAAAGGAGGGTATATAAGAGGGGAAGGCAGTGGGGAGAGGGGGAGGACAGGGAGGAGAGGAGAGAGATATAAATTAAGAGGGAGCAGTACCTCAGATATCATACTGTTGCACGGAAAGAGGCTATCTGGAGAGCTGCTTCAGTAGCAGGACTGGTCACTTGCTGATGAGATGCAAAAGCACCTTTGCGTTTTTGTCATTACCCACATCAAAGCATGGAGAAGTCTGTGGTAGTGAGGTGTCTGAGACCGCTCCAAGTCAGGGGGCCCCTGCTGAATCTCACATGCCCCAGACACATACACTTTCATCACCCAACACCCACCTAGGGCTTGGAGAAATCAAGGAGTCTCCCTTTCTTTATCCCAAGGCAGGCCCTGAGGTGAATGGAGATGAAAACCACAAATCATGAGGAAGCCAACTCTCTGTTGAAGCATATTCTCAGGCATCTGATACCCAATTTCTGCTTTCTGTCTCCCCAATATTTTGAAATACGCATTTTACTATACCGGAATGCAATTCAGAGATAATATCATCTGCCTACACACATAATTAAAATCAACATAATGCTCTAACTATAATATAAAGGAGACGTGAAAGGAGAGTCATTTGTGACAAAACAGTATGCATTTCAGTAGATCCTCAGGTAGGACTCTGCTAGAAGGCAGGTTTAGGTTGTCAGTTACTGTGAATGACACCTTTAGAGTGGCAGGTGGGGACAAGTGTGTACCACTTGCAATGCACATGCTATGAATGGCCCTGCCATTAATTGTATGATTAAAGAAAGTTACGTATCTTTCAATTGAGTTCTTTATAAAGTAAAAGACACTCCTGCCTTAACCTACCTGGGAGTTCTACTGCTGGCAAACCTAAGCACCCTGCAAACACATCCTGTTTCTCTCTCAAGGAAATGTGGGTTGTAGTCTTGGTTATTAGCAGGTTATACACTGATTTGAATGCCTTGTGGGCTGTTTTCAAGCGGTGTGCAACTGTTGTTTTATTTTAATTTTTATTGGGGGGGGCTCTCACAGCTCTTATTACAATCCACTCATTTATCCATTGTCTCAAGTACATCTGTACGTATGTTGCCATACGTATGTTTCAAAACATTCTCTTTCTACTTGAGCCCTTGGTATTAGCTCCTCATTCCCCCCTTCCCTCCCCCATTGTTTTTTCAGTGGTACAGTATAGAATGACTAGCCTTGCTGTCTTGGACCATCAACTCCAGTATGGTTCCCTTCATTGGATTTTCAGCACATTTCCTAAGAGGTAGTAGCTCTTCTATGGATAGTCACTCTTTAAGAATGGGTGCTAATCAGAAGAGACTGGAGTGACTGGGAATTGAGAAAGACAAAAACAAAACAAAGCTGTTGCCATTGGGTTGCTATTGTCTCAGGATCGCCCCAATTGTGTCCATGTAGAACGGGAGCCCTGGCAGTGTAGTTAGTGGTTATGCATTGGGCTGCTTGTTCAAAACCACCAGTTGCTCTATGTGTAACCATCTACCTTCTTGGGACTCCACAGGGGCCGTTATGCTCTGACTTTTAGGGTCACCAAGTGTCAGAACTGGCTCATCACAATATGGGTTTTTCAGAAGTAGATGTCCAGGTCTTTCCCCTGAGAAACTCTGGGTGCACTCAGAGTCCCAGTCCCTTCAGCTAGGAGCCAAGTACCTTTCCTGGGGGCATCATCAGTGTTTCCTTTAGTGCCTATAGGATGTCAAGGAGGACTTCTCAAGTCTTGAATGTTTTCTTAACACTTGTTCATCTCTGGTGTTGACCAAGAAGGAGTAGGCTTCAGTCCCAGTTCCAACAGCAGGGAATAGTCTTGACTAGAATTTAAAGGCCTTGTTTTACCTGGTTTCTCATGATTTTTATGATTACTCTGCATTTATGGCAGATGATACCGATTTTCCATTTTGGAAACAGTACCAAGTTTGCTTTCACAATCAATTTATTTTCGTAAAAAAAGAGAAGCCAATTTAATGGAATACATTCAATTTAGTACAGGTGCTACCTTGATGTAGCTTGCAAATGAGGTGGTAGGTGAGGGATTGAGGTTCTGTAATGCTTCTATTCTGTATCATTCAACAGGCAGGTGCCTGGGCATAAAACAAGTTCTGGCCCAGAGGCGGGCCACACTTTCTGGGGCCTGGCTGGATGTCAGTTCATGAAATGATCATTTTTTTTTTGCTCAGCCCCCTTCAGGCTATTTACTATTCTTGTTGCCATCTTGTCTTTTGTCCCTGGACAGGAAAACAGCATGTTAATGCCTCATATAATTGGTGATGAGTGTCCCCAGCCTGTCAGGCTCTGACACTGGGAGTGTTCAGTAATTTCATTACCTATCCATTTCTACACTCTGTGAAGTCTAACACTTATGACAAGGTAGCTTCCATTCCTGATGACTTGGTTGGGCCCGGGCTCCCAAGAATCATTCTGCTTTTAGGAAGAGAAAGGTTTCTTGAAAGAAGGTCTTTCCCCAGCAATCTCCTTGGCTTTTCTTTCCTCCAGTTATACCATGTGCACCTGCCTCCCTTTCCCCAATTTAGCACACAGCAAGAGGCTGAGTTGAGATCGGATACTGTTGCAAGAATAGAAAGAGAACAAATAGCTCCGGTAAGTGGTCTGTACAATGAAAGTGTAGTGAGTGATGACAGCCTCTAAGTGAAATGTTATCTGGTTCAAACTGGAATTAAGAGATCCCTCCTTAATATTGTTTGTACAGCACATGACAATGTTGACCTGATGCCCACCCAAGAAATATGCTGAAAGGAATCCTATTGGCTTGCTCAGTCAATGCAGATCAGTCTTCCTGCTCAAAGAAAAATCTTGACTTTGTGATTTTTTTGCTGGGGTGTGTGTGTGTGTGTGTGTGTGTGTGTGTCACTGGTCTGATGGGAGTAGGAAGCCCAGCCTTGCTCCTGGAGAGCTGATGCTGGATTTGAACCCCCAACCCTGTGGGCCACAGTCCCACACACAACCCCTATGCCACCGGGGCTCAGACTCTAAAATCTTGACTTTGTATCAAGCCTGATTTTTTAAAAATCGAGAGATAACCCATAGGTGTGCTGTGTACTTGCAATATTGGGATAGGCTTGTTGGAATAACTTACTATATGCTACAGATATGATTTCATTGGATTCATACAGGAGCTTGCAAGGTGGCTTCAGAGAGGTCAATTCACTGACTCAAAGTGAAATGACAGGTACACTGCAAACAGGATTTGCATTTCATGTTTCTGATGAATGTCCCAAATCCATGCTTTTTGATTAAGCTGCCTTTTTTTCTTAAAGGATGTTTCTAGCCTGGGGTGAGATGTCTCTCCTAGTTTTGTGTTTCTAAAACTCTCCCAAAGTTAAGCATCACATTAGGGGAAAACAGCCATCTTGGATGCTCAGGGGAAAAAACCCAAAGAAAACAAAGCCAAACCAAAAGATGTACACACATACATTGATTCTTGTGCCTCAACCCAGATTGACTGAATCAGCATTCCCAGGGCACAGCCTGTTTGTCTGTCTGCACTTTATAGGTGCCTGGCAAGTTTGGGAAAGAGTCAACAGACGTTTCATGCAAATACAGGAGAGATGGTCAAAATACTCACTAACCAAGAAGGGCACAGGCACAGATCTCCAGAAAGGGACCTGGCTCCAGCTTGGCCCCAAGGTCCCCTGAGTCCCAAGATTGAACTCCTCAGGTATGAAACCTTAGAAAGGTTGGAAGGTTCAAGCAGCACATCTAGGGTGCTTGGGTGGTAGTGGCACATTTGGTGGAAGTACTTAGAACCGTGAATTTTTACTAAGGGTCCATGATGAATGTTAGTGTTCAGTTACGGGTCCGGCTACACCATCTCAGTAACTACCAGCCGAGTTTCAGCTCTGGAAACTCTCATGTAAGCTCATATAAGACCCAAGTTGCTCAAAGTCACCTTTGAGCCATCTGTGTAAGAATCACAGACAACTGTTTCCTGAACCCAGTTTTGTTTACTTCTCATGGGTCAGCATGGAGGATAAATGAGGGCATAGGGTTTAAGCAAACTCTTCAAAGAATTCTTTGGGCATTGAAGATGAGACCAAGCCAATTGTTGGCTAAACTTGTAGCAAAGCACTTTCTATCTCACCCCTGCTGCTCTCTGAGGTACCCCGTGATGCACAGGGACCTCATGTTCAAGAGAGCAAACTGCCTGCTTCTGCTCCCGCCTCCCAATCATTGTTACACTTGAGTGCCTCGTTGCAACCAGGGTGTCATTCCATTATGTCAAGGCCCTTCCTCCTTTTTGCTGACTGCATGCCTTACTCAACATGGTGTCCTACGCCAGGAATTTGTCTCATTTGATCATGTGTCCAAAGTAGAGTGTGAGATGCCCTACTCCTCGTCCCCCCAGGGGGGACCACCCACTGCCATCTTCTCAGTCAATTCTGATTCACAGTGATCATATATACAGGATTTCTGGGAGGGTCAATCTTTAAGGAAACAGAACACCTCATCATTCACCTGAGACTCAAGGGCTTGAGCCACTCATCCTTTAGCCTAACACATACCCATATCCCCACCAGGGTGAGTTAATCTTCTCTCAATATCACTTGTTTCAAAAAGTGCTGTTTCTATGAAACGCTCTCTCTAATCCAACTCACTAGAACTGACTCCTCCATTCCTCCAGTTTGCAGAAATGACTAACTTTTCTTATGCCCCCCTCTCCCTTTCCTGTTTTCTCCTCTCTCTCAGGAGAGAGAGAGAGAGAGAGAGAGAGAGAGAGAGAGAAGAGAGAAGAGAGAAGAGAGAAGAGAGAAGAGAGAGAGAGAGGAGAGAGAGAGAAGAGAGAGAGAGAGAGAGAGAGAGAGAGAGAGAGAGAGAGAGAGAGAGAGACCGAGCGCAGTTTCACATAGTAGCCGGGGGCACAGTTTTATTAAGACACAGCTGCAGGCTGAGCCACGGTCGTGTAAGTGGTTGAGTGCGGGACTGCTGCCCGCCAGCTTGGTGGTTCAAATCCAGTGGCGGCTCTCAGGAACAGCACTGGGTAGCGCCCCCGACCACCAGAGGCAGTGATGTCCCCCCCGCCAAAGAAAAAGACACACAGCTGCAAGACTTGAGTTCAAATCTTATTTCCCCCTCTTGCTTTTCATGCAGCTGTAAGAATGCTATTTAATCTCCCTATGCCTAGATGTCCAAATATGCTAAAGAATAGGAATCTCTACCTCATAGAGGCTGTGTACAGGCTAAGGTGGCTCGGTTCAGGCCCAATCACTTTTATGACTGATTTCACTGTTTTCGTTGGAGGTGCCCCGGTGGGGTGATGGTTAAGCACTTGGCTGCGAACTCAAAGGTCAGGAGTCCGAACCTAGTAGCTGTTCCATCCTTCTAGGGATAAAGCTGTGGCCTCCTGCTTTCATTAATCCACAGCTTTGGAGATCCCATGCAGGCACTTCTGCTCAGTCCTTCAGCTGTGAGTGGGAATCCCCTTGATGGCAGTGGGTTTTGTATCCCTCTTGGAGGGAGGCAGGGTGTTGGAGTGGGCAGCTTCTACAGAACAACGGATCTCTGGTGATAGCCACTACTGTTTCTTACGGTGAGTTCAGAAAACGATTGACCTTTGTCAAACCTTCAGTTCCTCCTTTGTAAAAGAGGATTGGGGACGTTTACCTTTTATGATCATTGTGAAGTTGAAACATCTCATCCCTCTGTGTGCTGCTAATATCACTTCTGTGCATTTCGCTTGTGTTGCCATGAGCACCGTGAGGACAGAGCTGGCGTGACTGGATGAATGATGGCTGGCGGTGCTCTGTGAATGGAATCGTGGAGGGGGAGATAGGAATGTGTTGCGAACCCAATTTTTTTCATCCCAGGATTTTCATCTAAGTCGGTGTGTTTAGAAACTGGACCTAAATGGAAGAGCTAAAGCACAGAGGCATGAGTTTAATTCTAAAACCCCAATCTTCTGTGGATTTGCAGATAGGTAAAGGCAGAGGGTGTCAGAGCCTGTTTAAAAATGGGAAGTGTTCACTATTTTTGGTCTGAAGTTTAAATGCTGGAAAGAATAGAACTTCTACTGATTTTGAAAAACCCTAGCTCCTTCCATGTTAAAGTGAGAATTCTCTTTTCTGTGACCTACCCACCATTGCCAACTCACTAAGCAATTGCTCACATTTTCTCTTCATTTTATTATATTTTAAGACACTTAAAATATTTTGGTGAGTCATTCTTCTTGCTAATTAGGCATAGTGATTAGAATAGCTTTTATATTCCACGGCATTAAGTTTCTTTTAGACACTTCAACATCGTTGCTATCCATTATGACCTGGGGTTTAACAATGGTTTTGGAAGGATTCTAAATCCCCGAAGCCAAGCTTGGTAGCAAGGGAGGTGGGTTTTCTCACCCACATGGTCAGGTTGTGGGAACAAGGGTTATAAAACCTTCTTATCTGACAATCCAATAGCCAAGATTAAAAAAGAAAGGGTGAGATAGCATGTTAAGTTTCTACCACAGAGATTAAGATGTTGTGGAGTTTATGCACTGCTATTTTTCAACATCTTGAAATTAGTTCTTGGCACTGAGAGAGCACTTTTCAACCTGAGCTGAGAGATCCCTTTGGAATTTTAGGGAACAGATATTGGATTGTGGCTCCCTTTCTCTCCTGCCCCCCGCCCCACCCCCCTCACTAAAGGAAATGAGGAAATGACTCAGCTGAAAGCAGTCGTCCTGGAAATGTGAAAAGTGTTTGGGAAGAAAGTGTTTGGGAGTGTGAAATCTTGGTTCCTGGTCAGCAGCCCAGACAGAGGAAAGACAGAAACGTAGAGAGCTCTTGGAATCTGTCTGGTTTTAGGTTCTGGTGAGGACTCCTTGAGAATCTGTCGCATCCCTTCCCCTGAAAAATAAAAGAACGCAGCAGAAGCAGCATCTGTACTATTGAATACTATTGGCAACTTCTGGCGGTTCAGGGTACCATTCTGGGGTAGGAGCCCTGTGCATAGTGAAGACCCGAGATAGGTGTTCATAGGCACCATGTTGCTTGGTTTGCCTGAGTTTGTCCTTTCTGGTTGACTAGTTTGTCAGTTTGGGCACTGGCTAGGCTTCTGTCACTAAGACTCTGAAAGTACTAAGATTCAAAGAACATGAAGACTTTTTCTTTGCCCAGGTCTGGACACAGGTTGGTGGTACAAGGAGAGACGCCATACAGTTACCCAGATACGCAAGCTCCCCACATCTCAGTGGAACCGCCCACTCTCCACTCTTGACTCTTTCAAAGTGGCCCAACCTGTAGCAATGTCACACTCACCATTTTGGTAGTTAAAAAGAAAGTGTAAGTGGGTAATTTCTTTTTCTGATAGTGATCCAGAAATTGCACTTATCACTTCTACTCATCTTCAACTGTTTTTTTTTTTAAGTAATCTCATGGTCTGCTCACTCAGAGGTGCAAGGGAAGCTGGGAATTCCATTCTTTGGCTGGAGTAGAGGCTCACACTTGGTCTGAAGGATAGTCTTACTGAACGGAGGGGATTAGAAATGAAAGCAGGTTGATAGTCTTTGTGACAGATCCCATCCTTTACACATCAATGGCTCTCTATTTCTGCTGTGAGCTCCCTGGGAGTTTCTCAGGCTCTTCCTAGTGGCTTTTGGAAGGGCATTAGAAGCCAGGGGGCTGGGAATTCAGATGCTAGTCCTCCCCTCTTCAGCTAGCTCACCATGATTTTATCTGTTTTATGCATTCCGTTTTCAAGTTCCGTTCCTTAAAAGAAAGACTTCCTGGGCTAACATATTTTTGAAAACCACCACTCTAAGCATTTTCTATAATCCTCTGCATTCCCCAGAACCAGAACTGTCGCCCTTCCACCTTATCGCCACGCTCCCTTTCTAGTTGGCGCTGGGCTGCTGTTATGAGAAATGCAGGGAATGTTCCTGCTTGGGTCCCCTGGCTCATTTACTCACTCAAGCTCTTACCACAGGCGAGCGACCCCATTTTTGAGAGTTTGTTTTTCTTTTTCTTTTTTCCTGAACATTTTCTCTTCTTTGGCAACCTGAGTCCTCTGTCTCTGCCAGGGTTTGAGGCTTCCCTCCATGGGTAAATTTACTGCTGTCACAGGGATTTTCTGTAACTCTCCTGGCCACTACAAAAAGCCATTTCCAACCTCAAGGCAAGATCAGACAAGTCCTTGTTGATCACATGACACTGGGACCCAAGTCAACTGTCAGGAACTATTTTGGGATGTCACTCTTCAAAGTGGTGGATCCCCCTCACCCATTGACCTCTAGCTTGCTGATCATCTTTGGTTGGGGTGGGGGGGGGTGGTAAAGAGGTTTTTATTATTGTGGCAATAATAATGAACTCAGAAACGCACTGATCATTGAGCTGATGATGCTGACTTGAATCCTGTTATGATCCAAATAGGACTTCAGAGGTAGGAAAATTTCATGGAAGTAGACAGCCACATCTTTCTCTCCAAGAGCTGTTGGTGAGTTCAAACCCCCAAACCTGACAGTTAGTAGTCTAATCCCCCAACCTGGCAGTTGGCAGTCTAAAACCCCAACCTCACAGTTGGCAGTCCAAACCTCCAAAATGGTAGTTTGAAGTTGAATGTTTACTCCATGATAATCATGATATTTCTGAAAATTTACCTGAAAGTCCATGCATTGATCAGGCAGCCTGCTTCTGAAGGACAGTGAAATGATTCCAGTCCTCCAAGATCATTACAAATGCCTTGAGATCTCCCCCCCCCCCACTAGTTCACAGTTTTCCCAGGGCTTCCACACAAGACATCTCATTGGAGCCTCATTTTGGGAGGTAATCCAATGATTATCACTCCCAATCTGGAGGTGAGGAAACAGGTGCTCATCAAAGAGTAAAGAACCTACCCCCAAATCAGTCGGCAGAAGCAATAGGAGTTGAGTGTCATTGTAACATTTCCGTTCTCTCCTTTTGTGCACGTACATTTTGGGTTATATAAGTTATAAAGAGGCTGAAGCAGGTTGTGACAAGATCTTAATGACTCTAATAGGAAGTATTCAAAATAAATTTTTTTGTCCTTGCTCCCATATCTTACATGGTAGTGTTGTTCATTATTTTATATAGCCTTCAAAATAGCTCTGGGAGCAGGTGGGGAAGACTTGTTGATCTGCATTAGAAAGGTAAGCATTTGGAAACAAAGGTAGAAGTGAGGTGACCACTGTCTCACGTTTAGCATAAAAATCCATTCTCTGATGCTTAGTACAGCCCCTTTCCATTAACTTAATTGTATCTCCGAAGTGAGACTTTAGCATGCTTATCATCAAAGTTCATGCATGTTCAGAAATCAGAAAAACTCCTAGGAAAAAATGGGCCCAAATGTGGTAAGTTGTTGTGGTTCTAGAATCCAGACTAGAAGTCGAGTCATGTAAGTTGGGCAAATTGATTTGCATTCTATCAAGATGGACTGTATGAGCCTTTTGCATGCATTAGTATTGGCTCTAAACACCCTAAAAGTTCAGTGGCTCACCTGTGTGTGGATTTATCGATTTAATCAAATCAGTGGGTCTTAGACACACAGTTAAATGAGGAACATTATCCTGGAGTATTGTCCGACACTGATTTTCAAGGGTAGCATATAAACCAGCGTCCCAGTACAGCCCACATTTTCTGAACTCCTGCTCTATGTGAGTCTTCAAGCCTTCAGAGCTTTACCTCTGATTTTGAGTAGCTTGCCTATAAGGCAATAGGTATGTACACAGAGAACTAATCAGAGAGGAATGCAGTCAGGGTGATAGAAAGATAAGCAAATTGTCCTGAGAGCACAGAGGACATGAGAATAATTCTGACGTAGGTGGTCAGGAAGGGCTGGAGAAAGTTGATGGGGCAAAAGGCTATGTGCTTGGTGGAGATGGGAGCCTGAGGCATCCAAGGCTCCAGAAGGAACATGAGAAACAGCTGGAAACAAAAAATGGAAGGCCTACCTGCAAAAACAAATTCTTGCATGTGATTTGAAAGTAGCTTCGACTGCTGCAGTATGCAAGGCATTGATCAAAGAGGTGGGCTGGGGCCCATTTCATAAAATGAACCTGAGTTAAAGAGTTCCCCTAAGGAATTAGGATTTAGGGAAACAGGTTATTTTTGAGTGGTGAATGATGAGAGGAGCTAAGAAGAATTTCTGATGGACACCACTAGCATTCCTTTTTTCCTGAAGCTGAGTCTGGGGTTAGAGACAGTTGGGATTGTTAAAAAGCTAGTGTGATAATGAAGGACCCCCAATCCCTACCCCATGCCAAATTGTCTTTGGTGTTACATGGTTTACATAGTCAGTGCATACATAAGAGGACCAAGGGATGCTTGTAAGATGGGGACATTCTCTAAGCTGTTAAAAACAGGTTTAGTACCTCCTGTGTTAGTGTGGGTTCACTAGAGAAACAAATTCATAGACATTTATCTATGTATAAGAAAGAACTTTATTTAAAACAGAAATTGTACATTGAGAAGAACATCCTAGCCCAGATCAATTTCACAAGGCTGATATTAGCCTATATGTCTGTTACCAGTCAATACATTCCTCTTCAGACTCATGAACCATATGCAATGAAAGATCACTGGTTAGTGGTAGAAAGTCTTGTGAATCCAGTGGCGGTGGAAGCATCTTAGTGATGGCGTGGGTCTCCAAGTGACTCCTTCAGCTCCAGGACTCTGGTTCCATCAGCCTAGCTCCAAGTGTCTTCTCAATAGGAAGCCAAAGCAGAGAGACGGTGCGTCTCATCTCCAGGGAGGAAACCAGGAGTTCCCAGAATCCTTAGAAGGCCAGGCCTTCTGAAATGCCTCATTGGCTATGACCTGATCTACAGGCAAGACTCCACCCCTATTTAACAAGTTGACATGAAATTATGTAACTACCACACTCCTTTTGTACTTTGGATAGGAATCCCCATGGCACAGTGGTTGAGCATGATGATGTCAGGTTGCTAACTAAAAAGGGTGGCTTGGGCCCAGCAACTGTCTCTTGGGGCCGCTTGGAGGCAGCCCCAGAACATTTGTAGCAGTTCTACTCAGTCCTCTGGGATTGTGACGTGTCATCGAGTCAGTTCTGACGCACAGTGACCCAGTTCACAACTGAATGAAGCACTGTGTGATCTTCACCTTTAATGTTTAAGCCCATTGTTGCAGTCGTGATGTCAATCCATCATTTTAAAGGGCTTCTTCTTCTTCTTCTTCTTTTTTTTTTTTTTTTTGATGCTTCTCTCTTTAACCAAGCATGATTCCTTCTCCAGGGATAGGTCTTTCCTGACCACATGTGCAAAATGTATGAGGTGAAGTCTCACTATCTTTCCCCCTATGGAGCATTCTTGCTGGCTGTACTTCTTCCAAGATGGGTTTGTTTATTATTTTGGCAGTCCATGGTACTTTCGATAATTTTTCACCACAGCCATAATCCAATACATAGATTCTTCTTCTGTCGTCCTTATTCAGTGTCCAACTTTTGAAGCAATTGCAAATACTATGGCATGGGTCAGGCACACTTTAGTCTGCAAAATAATCTCCTTATATTTCAACATTTTAAAAATGTTTGGTGCAACAGATTTGCAAAATGCAATGTGTCACTTGATTTCTTGACAGTTTCTTATGTGAATGTGTGTATCTGTGTAGATATACACATATGTAATTATCTATATTTAGATAGTGTTACGAGTTGAGATATGTTTGACAGCAGTGGTTTTTTTTCTCTACATTGAAGACTGAAATACTGCCCATGATTTGAGGTGGGGCCATTCCACATAAGTGCTCATATGCATGCAATGGAGAGGTTTACATACAAGAGGACTGGAACATTGAGAAAGCATCCCAACCTAGTCCAGTCCAAATCCATAAGTCCGATATTAGCCCATATGTCTGATACCAGTCAATAAGTCCTCTTCAGACCCACGAAGTGCATGCAATGATGCCAGGACAATCACAGGCCAGTGGGTGCACAATCTTGTATATTCGGTGGTGGTAGAAACATCTCAGTGCTGGCAGGAGTCTCTACATGGCTTTTCTGATTTCAGAGGTCTGGTTCCATCAGGGAAAGTCCATGTGGCATCTTCTCTGAGATGTCTTGGAAGGAACCAACCTTGTGTCTTGTCAGTAGCGCATCTCCAAGGAACTGAATTATAAGTCTCTCACCTCCAAGGGGGAAATATGGTTAGATATGCCAGAATTCTCAGGAGAAATCCATACTCTCAGAGTTGGCTATTTCCAGATTGACAGGCTAGACTCCACCCCCTACACTCCTAATCCCGAAATTACCATGATTAGTGACTGCCACAGTCTACTTTTCTCACACTTTCTATGCCTTTGCCTCTTGCATTCTGAATGGCTCTGGGCACATCTACTGTGTCTGCACTCCCAGGCAGCATTTTCAGTGTCTTCCGGACTATTGCTCTTTGGAAATGATCTTTTCTTAATGATGTATTTCCAGTGACTGTGCATGCACCTGTATGTGTGTGTGTGTTCCTCCATTTTGTTTTTGGAGTCTTCACCATAGCCACGTTTATTCTCTCGGGCTTAGCTTGATATAATATGAAACACTCATTTGGGGTCAGTTAGGAGATCCATGAAGATCCTTAGGAGATCCATGAAGATCCTTAGGAGATCCATGAAGATCCTTGATATTGAGGGCAGATCTTCCTGTCCAATGTGTGTTGCTGTGGGAAGCCTCTGTCATGTAATTGTTTTCTCGAGAGATCATTGAACCTCTGCATTTTAACTGAGCTTCACTGTAGCCGCACGGGCAAGGGGGTGGTGATGGGGGGCGCAGAAGTAGAACACTTGACAGGAGACAGAAGAGAGAGCGATGAAGAAGGGTCTTTTCAAAGTTGAAGAGCTCCATGTCTGGGTCCTCTCTGGCTGGGGGTGGGATCAAGGGGAGCTGCAGTATCCATATTCAGAGTGCTTTACCCACTCCGTGTTGCCTTCCTTCTAACTTGATGTTGATTTTTATAGCTGGACTTTCTGAATAGAAGGGTGACAGCTCCAGAGTTGAAATTATTCTGTGGCATCCAACACTTGCTGCTGGCCCAGCTTGTAACAGATGGATTTATAGCTATTATTCCACAGACTAGGATGTGTGGCGGGGTTGTCCTCTCACTAGAAGAAAAGGTTTCATGATTTACCTTCACATCAGGGCTTAAAGGGGATGCTGAGAGACCTGACTTTGCCACAGTGGGAAATGGATTCTTAGGAAGGGTCACGGCTTGGTTGTTGACCTTTATAGCTTATTTAAATGTATACCACAGCATGCAGGCCAGCAAGTACTATGGTGGAGGTTATGCACAAGGGAGCACCAAGGGAAAAATTTACAGTAAAGCTGTGGGTCTCCCCAGTGGGGAGACAGGCATTTGGCTTTGAAATGGGATTTGGAATCTGGGTGGGGGAGTGACAGCAAATATTTTCCAAATGGGTGCCAGTTGTTTTGGCACTGAACGAACAAAGGAGAATGAGGACTCCCAAAGTGGTAGACATTGGTTCTATTGATTTGAGGTAAGATTGGCTTTTGAGAGATAGGGAGGACATGAGGGTGCATCTCTGTTTGTGTGTTCATTCATCAAAGGGGCCCTGGTGGTTCTGTGGCTGGGCAGTGGACTGTGGGCCACAAGATTGGCATTTCAACCCAGCAGCTCCACAGAAGACAGATGAAACTTTCTGCTCCAACAACGATATCCCGTCTCAGAAACTGTGCAGGGTTTTTATGCATAAGAATTGGTTCACTGACACTGGGTGGAGGGTGGTGTGGTAGGGTAAATGTTGGGTTGCTAACTGAAAGTTTGGTGGTTCAAATCCACTGGCCACCCCAGAGGAGAAAAGTGAGACTATCTACTCCAATAAAGATAGACAGCTTTGAAAACTCTATTCAGGGTTTCTGTGAGTTGGATTTGACTCAGTGGAAGTGGGTTTTATTTTTTCATGTAGGTACTAGGCAAGGAGCCCTTTAGAGGTGAAATGATTAAGATCTGGCTACAAACCCAAATGGAAGTGATTTGAATCCACAAGCCATTCCATGGAAGAAAAGATCTGTTGCTCTGCTTCCTTTGGAAACCTTATGGGCAATTGTACCCTGACCCGTGGGATCTCTGTTAGTTAGAATTTATCAGACACCGCACTACAATGGATGGATTGTGTAGGCCATTGGTGCTTTAATGGTAGATTCCTCTCTTTCCATGTGGGAGACCCAGGTTCCATCCCCTGCCAAAGCAACGTACGCATAATCACTACCCATCTGTCAGTGAAGGCTTGTGTGTTGCTATGATGCTGAACAGGTTTTAGCAGAGCTTCCATACGTAGATGGACTAAGAGGAAAGGGCTGGCATTCTACTTTGGAAAATAGGTCAATGAAACTTTTATCGACCATTGCAATCTGATTTGGGATGGTGTTGGCCTGAGTTGCACTTTGACCTTAATGGGTCATCATACTTTGAAGGCTCATTTTATAGACGTTAACCTCCACAACATGTAATACTAGTCACTGTGCTAGATGCTGGTGGTACAGAGGTGTGACCTCTGCCTTGCACTAGCCAACAGTACAGGGTATAAGAAAGTGATGGTTATGTGCAGAAGAGTAGAAGCATGACTAGAGGACCATGACATCATGAAAGGAGCTAAGGGACAGTGATCAGTGAACCTATGGGGGTCAAAACATGTTCTGGGTTTTGAAGTATGGATGAGTTCTTCTGGAATGGACAGATGAACAGGACATTACAGATGAAGACAAAGGCGCATGTGAGGGACCTTGGCACAGAAGAGAATAATAGCCCTTGGCTGAAGAATGAACCACTGCTGACAATGGTTTCCATTTAAGTGAGTGGATGTGAATTCTTAGGAAATCAAGATTCTTAGTACCAATGGGTCCGAGCTGCCATGTTGTTCAGGAATAGGACTGACCCTGGTCATTTACTTGATAGCAGATCTTTTTAGATAAATTCTCGAATTTAACATACACAAAGACCTAATGAAGCAAATACGAGTATCATCACCGCTTTACAGTCAAGGAAACTAAGGTCCAGATAAGGGTTAAGTAATTTTTCAAAGGTCTCAGAGTAGATGTGGCTTAATCGTTAGTGGGGGTGGGAGAGGGCAAGAAAGTCAATGAGTTTTAGAAATATTTAGATGGTGAAATCAATAGAACCTAATGATCCTTTGGAAATAGGAACAGGAGGTGAGGTGAGCAGGGAAGGACTTGGTCAGCAGTCCCATTCTCACCCAACAGCACCATCAGGGCCCCTGCAGGATCCACATGAGGGGGAATCAACTAGATGGAATTGGGTGGTTGTTGTGAAAATAAGGATGTAGAAGCTGAAATCATGGTCTTCTCACCACTCATATCCCAAGTCTTAGTGACTTCACATAAAAACTTGATTAGCTCAGGAGTCTGTAGGTTGTTGTTCCGGTCTTGGCTAGGCTCTTTATGCAAGTACACATTTCAGTGAGGTCACTGCACTTCTGAATGTTGGCTGGCTGTCAGCTGGGATAGTAGGGATAACTGGGCCACATATCTCATTGTCCAGCAAGCTAGCCATGTCTTATCTGCTTGGTGATTCTTGAAGAGTGGGTGGAAGCATGCAGAGTCTTAGAGGCCTAGGTTTGCAAGTGTTGGAACACCTTCACTTCTGGGACCCAGTGAGTCACAAGGTCAACCTAAATTCAGGCCTGGAGGAGAAGCTATAAAACATAACTAGTAACAGACCCACGGAGGTGTGACATTCGGGGTCATTGCTGCAATCAGTTACCCACAACTGGTATCCAGTCAATTAGGGTGACTGTGGTTCCAGAGCACACCAAACACGCCTTGATCTTCCAGCTTAGTCATATCTTAACCCATCCTTACAGAACAAGCCCCATTTGAATGGTTTTTGTGTGGGCTAGCCACTCTGCTAGTTGCTGGGATACAGAAATGATTAAGGTGAAGACCCAGCACTTGAGTTGGCTCAGGAAAGTCACGTCGTGAGTGAGTTTGACAGCAGGGTTTCACCTCCAGCCTCAGTCGCCACTCTGTGTCCTTCATCTCTGATGTTGAAAGCTCAGCCCCCTGGGACCAGAGCTGCTTCCCGGAGGTGTGCAGGAAATGTGTCACCCACAGTGGGATGGGTTATTTCTGAACATGCATCAGACAGAAAGGCACGTTCTCATTTAAGCAGAGCCATATGCCGCACCACCACTGAATCATCTAGAAATGAAATAAAGGTTATAGGATTTTTAAAGCAGAAATAAAGGCCTTTTAACTATTTTTATAATGCTGGTTTTATTATTATAAAATAAATTGGCATGGGGACCAGGGGGAAAAAAGAAAAAAGAAAATCTAAACATGTGTAATGAAGAAAATAAAAAGCACCTATTGCCTACAGATGAGTATGAGAACACATATGCACATTTATTTTATAAGATTGAGTTAATAAACACCATTGTCATCAAATTAATTCCAAATCATATTCACCCTTTGTGTGACCCTATCCTGTGGTCCTGCTGGGAGGATTTCTTTGACCCACCTTCACGTCAGTCCAAACTCCCTATCTTCAAGCTGATGCAGACTCATTACACCCCAGTGGGGCAGATTAAAACCACTCTGAAGGGTTTCTAGGCTGTTAATCTTTAAGGGACCAGAAAGCTTCATCTTTCTCCCAAGTAGCCGCTGGTAGTTTTTAAACTGCTCACCTTGTGGTAAGCAGCCCAACCCATAACCAACTTCCACCTTCGGACCATTCAGGTTAATGCTTTATATATAGATCTTTACTCCTGAGCATTGCCATCCAGCAAGGCCTGAAAAGCTCAAAATTCATGTAAGAGGCGGGAAACTCAGCGATTTCCCACTAATAGAGAATAAAAGGGAACCCTGGTAGCACATGGGGTTGTGAGTTGGGCTGGGAACCTCAAGATCAACAGTTTGAAGCCACCAGCCACTCTGAGAGAGAAGGATGAGGTCTTCTACTCCCCAAAAGATTGACAGGGTTGAAAGCCCACAGGGGGAGTTATAGTCTGTCCTATAGAGTTGTGATGGGGCTGGACCAATGTACTGGCCGTGAGTGTCAGGCAGTGAGAACAGAGAACAGAGGACAAGCCACTTCCTCTCAAGGGTTTGCAAGATCTGGAGAAATAAGGCAGCCCATTGGGTTCAGGTCCTCCCAGGTCCCACCGTATTTATACATATTCTTCCAAACACTTGCTATTATATAATGTTGTATATACTGTGCTGTCGATCACCTTTTGCTCTTAGCATTGCATATTTTTAATTTGTATCCCATATTCTCAAATCAAAATGTAAAAATAGGATGTTAATCTCATCGATGGAAGAATTACAATTCTTCAGTATTTGTGCTGTTCTGGAAGCTTGCTGTTATAAATGAATACTGCCCTTGTGACCTCCCTGCTACCTGACACATGGTGGGAATCTTATATCTGTTGCACAGATATGGACTCAGATATGGAAATACTGGTGTTGGAGGTATAGATTTTTCTTTCTTTCTTTCTTCCTTTCTTTTTAAAAAAGAATTTCTGATACCTATTGAGAAGTTGCCTTTCAGAAAGATCATATAGCTGTTATGATCTCCCCCTTTTTATTTTCTTCAACATAAGAATGATCTGGGTAGTATTTTGAAAACTTTTCCAGAAGTATTTTTTTAGTTCATTTTTTTCTCCCTTCAGTCATCTATTTGGTAAATGTTTAGAAAGGAATAAAGTGTATCTCTGGAGAAATAAAACTGTTGAAAGCTGCTGGTAGCACCACTTTATGTGTTTGTAAAACTCATGGAGCAGTATACCTAAATGAATAAATTTTACAGTGTGTAAATTAAAAAAAATGAATTATAAAAATTGACAATGAGATACTTAGAGCTCCAAGAAATTGAAAACTCAGAAATAAAGATAACACACATATGCACATATATTCCAACACACGATGACATATTAAAGCACCATATGCAGACTGCTGTAAGATATGGAGCACTGGTTTTGATTCATCTTCACCCTGGGCTAGAATACACATGTCCTGTAAAGTTTTCTTCTCGGCTGATATCATAGGTCTCTCTCCTGAGCAGATTTGAGCCACTAGCTTTCTGGTTAACCACTTAATCAAGAGTTGGAGTGCCTAACCATTTGTGCTATCAGAGCTCTTAAAATATCATGCATATAAAAAGGGAAACAGACAGGCACATTTTATGTGCTTATCACATTCATGCATTTGTTCATTTCCTGGGATTACAAAGATGAAAAGCCAGAGAGCCTGCTGCGAGCTCTCCCAGCATCATCAGGGAGTCTGAGTTGCTGTGATGAGGTGGTACCTCCCCTCCCTCACGCTAATTGCTGTCCCTAATCTGATCCAAATACTGAGGAGTATCAAAGAGAGAGGGTTAGCCAGGAGATGGAAAGGAAACAGAGTGATGGCCCCCTTTTCCTCCCCACATTTGTCGGGTAAAGTAAGCACCCCTAATTAATAACAGAGGAGGAAAAGGAGGCACATAGAGATTGTGACTTAGTCAAGGCCAGGCAGCTCTAAAGTGACAGAGACTTAAATTCAACCCAGATCTGCCTGGCTCCAAGCTTGTGCTCTCGGTCCCAGACACTCTGAAGAAGGACTAAGAATTATGAGAAGCCTTGAATAGAGTGACGGACTAGCTGGATCTTGGGGAGAAGAAGAAAAATAGAGGAGTCAGGTAGGAAGACTAGAACTTCCTTCAAGAGAGCAGTTCAGAGAAGACAGTGTGAAGACCTAGGTGTCGGCAGACCTTATTTAAATCTCAAGGCTGAGGCTGAGCCCCTGTGGTGTAGTGGTTGTGCGCAGGACTGCAGTCCACTGGGTTGGAGGTTCAAATCCAGCAGCAAGGCTGGGCCTCCTACTCCCACCGCCAGAGGGCAGTGATGCCCCAAAAACGAAACAAGCAAAAAGAATAAATCTCAAGGCTAGGGATTTTAGTTGGGCTAGGCAATGAATCAGTTGACATTTGGGGGGACAAAGGAAATGCCTGCTAAGAGAGATGCATTGGAAATGATGAGCCTGGTGGCCACTTCATGGATGAACTAGATAAAAGGGATGGCAACATCACCTTAGGAGAGGTCCTTGCATCCCAAAGGTCACCCGGTTAGTCTGGCAGAGTGAGGGGAGCCAGAGCTGCTTAGCGCAGTGATTCCTGTCTCAGTAAGCACACTCTTAGTTGTCACAGGAAATGTTAGACTCGGATGACGAGAGAAGCAATTCAGGGACACTCATATGTCTAAGAGAGAGTTTTATATCAAGGAGTAATTGTATATTAAGAAAACACCCCGCCAAGTCCAGGTTAAGTCCATGAGTCAGATATTATGGCCAATACTAGTCTACACATTGCTCTTCATATTCATGCAACACATGCAATGATGCTGAATGCAGGAAGATCACAGTCTGGTGGGTGGAAAGTCTTGTGGATCCAGTGGTGGTAGGAGACATCTCAGCACTGGCAGGTCTCCACTTGGCTCCTTGAGCTCCAGGGCTCTGGCTTCCCATCTGTGTGACTCCAGCTGGCTTGTCCACAGGAAGATGAAAGAGAGAATGAGAGAGAGAGAGAGAGAGAGAGAGAGAGAGAGAGAGAGAGAGAGAGAAAGAGAAGGAGAGCCCCATTTCCAGGGAGGAAGAGAGGGAGTTGACAGAATTCTCTTGATGAGGACACACATAAGGAGACAACTTCAGGCTATGACTTGACTGCCAGGCATGATTCCACACCTTCATTCTATTGATCACGTTGAGAAGAAATTATGTAACTACCACACAGGATTTTGCGTGCTCTAGGAACTCTGTGTTTTGATTCCATCACCATAGTCAAAAAATCATGACCTAGATTCTGCTGTTTTATTTCTGGTAAAACAAAGCAAACAAACAAAAGCTCTTCCAATCAAATATTATTTCCTTTTCACTTTCCATTTTCTCTCCCAGCTTGTAATATGCCAGATAAAAAACCTTTTGTTGAATAATAACAACACAAGGTGTTGAAATACTCCCATGAGTCATGCAGTGGTACTAGTGCGTGCTGTGGGAACAACTTTGGCTGGTGAGTCTCAACCCTAACAGAGGCTTTTCATCTCCAACCGGTTTTCTGCATGTAGTAGTTTTCTTCCAGCTCCTCTTCAAAAAGCAGCCTCTTCTCACGATCTGCTCATTATCTAGAAAGGGCATTTCTCACTTCTGCACCTGAAAGGGAGTCCTGCCTTATTATTATCTACTACTGTTTTATTCAGAGAACTTCACGGCAGTGCATATTCAATGGTAGGAATAATAGTTGATAAAACTTCGCCTTATTCCATTGCTTTACACTGCATGAAGCAAGGGTAGTCTATTTTAGCCTTGGCAAAGCTAGAAGTTAATCAATCATTTGGGGCTACTCCATGGGAGAAAGTTGAGTTTCTCTGCTCCAATGATGATTTCCAGCCATGGATCTGGTGGCTGGCAGTGGGTTTGATTTTTCTATGCAGGAATTGGTGGTCTTGTTCTTTTCTTCTTTCTTTTCTTCCAAGTGAAAGACATAGATTTGATTCTTGACTAATAGACTACATGTTCAACCACCTCATCTCTCACTGGAGGTACGAGTTGGAACTGATCCAATGACAGTGGGTTTTTTTTTTTGGTTTTCTGATGCTGAACAGGCCTCAGCAGAGCTTCCAAACCAATATGGACCAAGAAGTGCCTCATGACCTGCTGCTCAGAATGCACTGAAGAAAGATTTATGGGTCACAGGGGACCAATTTCAACTCATCTGGGGATTGGCTCAGGACTGGCCAATAGTCTCTTCTTTGCTCACAAGATCACCAGGAGATTGGGGCTCTCTTCATACACAACAGTTAACAGAGAAACACAGCTTCCAAAAGTTCATGGGAGATGGAAAAAAAGATAATGGATTAAATAAATAAATAAATGCACACAAATATTAGTCTGGGTGAACTAGCGAAACAAATTCATAGACACTCATGTGTCTATAAGAGAGTTATATTCAAGAGCAATTGAATATTGAGAAAACATCCCAGTCTAGTCCAGGTCAAGTCCATAGGTCCAATATTAGCCCATATGTCTGATACCAATCTATAAAGTCTTCTTCAAACTCACAAACCATATGCAATAATGCCTAATGCAGGAAGACCACAGGTCAGTGGGTGGAAAGTCTTGTGGATCCAGTGGCAGTGTAAGCATCTCAGCGCTAGCAGGATTCTTCATGGTGTCTCTGTTTCTCAAGGCACAAGGTCTATCAGCTTAGTGCTATGTCTCTTGTCAGTAGAGAGTCTCTAAGGGGTTGAACACAGAGAGAATATCCAAGGGAATGAGCAGAGAGAGACAGGGAATACTGGAGTTCCCAGAATCCTCAGGAGAAGGCCATGCTCACACAGAGGCCTCACTGGCTATATCCTGATTGATAACTAGACTCCACACCTATACTCTTAATCCTCAAATTGACACTAGATTATGTAGCTGGTATATATATATATATACCATGGATTTTTTTCCCCTCAGGAATTTTTTGAAGCACCTTTATATACTGCTGATTCAGTGACTGGCCCATTGATGGGATTTCAGTCATAGTTACTTAATGACTGAACCTGAGACATTGCAATGCTGCTGTCCATTAAGTGTATTTCTGCTGTTGCTGGACCTGTGCCTGCCAGATGTCCTCTGAGCAGGAGGCGTTCTCCATTCAGAGTGGGGCTCCCTGGGCCCTCTTACCACCTTTAGCTGCTCCTGGACTTGATGGCACCGACCAACTCCAATGAGAAGAACCTACTGATGAGAATTGGGGGGAGATGGGGCTAGGCTGGGGGTGGGGCAATGGTTTCTTTAAAGAAAAATATGACATGGTTTATGACATGAAACAAAAATAGTAAATGTTTCCATCAGTTGGCTGAGGAACAAAAGGCTTTACAATTAATTTTTAGTGGAAGATTTAGAAAGTCAAAAAGCTGTTTCTGCAAGAAAATAAAATTTCGTAAGCAGACAAATTTGGAGGAGCTCTCCCCCCCCCCTTGTTTTTTAAAGGAGTAGTTGAGGAAAGGCATGCTTTTTACCCATTATTTCAGAGCAAGTTTGCATTTTGCCCAGTAGAGAGCGATGGTTTCCCCCCCTCCTTTAATTATGCACAGGCACCACAAGAATACCTTTGGTGGGTAGATGTACAGAGGGAGTGGCGGCTTTTGAGTCTGCAGCCATGTTGGAGGGATGTAGCTGCTTTCTTCTTGTTTGGAGATGGTGTGACCAGAGCAGCTTTGGCTCTTTGACCTCCCTGTGTCCCTGCTTGCAGTGATGTGTGTTGCTTGTCTTTTTCATATCCTTTCCTCCAGTCTTTCGGGCCCCTCTCCCATTTCACGGGCATGTGCCAGTCACGATGACGGGCACCATATTGGAAAGCCAATATTTTTCAGTGACACCGCTGTGAGGGCTCTTAACTCTTATTTTTTTAACCCTAACCCTAACTCAAACCTAAACCATAAGATGACTCCTAACTCTACTCCCTTGTGTTACTTTTATGTGCCCTTCCTCGTGATTCCACAGATGAACTTCTGTGGTATGGTATTAGCTTTTTTTACTTGTAATTTCACTTCTGGAATTCCTACCCATCCACTATCCCATCTCCAAACATTATTGCGAGCTATCAAGTTGATTCTGACTCATATTGCCCTACTAGGGTATAGTATAACTGCCCTATAGGGTTTTACCCTATAGACTATACCCCATGGATATAATCTTTTAAAAATATGTTTTATTTTTTAATCATTTTGGGGATCTTACAGCTCATAATCTTCCATACATTAATTGTATCAAGTTTATTTATATATGTGTTACCATCATCATTTTCTAAACATTTACTTTCTGTTTGAACTCTTGGTATCTGCTCCTCTTTTTGCTCTCCTTTCTCTCCTCCCACCCTAGTGAGCCTCACTCCAGGCTGTAACCTTTATAGGAGCAGACTACTAGGTGGATTTGAAATAACATGGGAATCCAGGACAGAGATACCGCTCAGGACCAATGATGAGAGTAGCAATACCAGGAGAGTAAGAGGAGGGTAGCAGGAGAAAGGGTGACCTGATCACAATGATCTATATATAACCCCCTCCCAGGGAGACAGAAAGTGAAAAATGGGTGAAGGGAGGCAGCAGTTGGTGTAAGACATGAAATTTTTAAAAATAAGTTATCAAGGTTTCGTGAGGGAGGGAGAGGGTGGGGGCGAAGCAGTGTGATATCAAGAGCACAGGTAGAAAGAAAATGATCTGAAAATGATGATGGCAACATATGTACGCAGGTGCCTGACACAATGGATGGATGTATAGATTGTGTGTGAGGCCCCCAATAAAATGCTTTAAACAATGCCCACTCTTGGATTTGCAGCCAAACTCTTGACGACACACCAAGCATCACCTGTGTTTCCTCAGGTCCATGCAGACATTCTTATTTATCTCGACTCCTTTGGACTCTGCATGGGTGCCATGCCTCCTTCCGACATTCTCCCATGGTTGTCCCTTCTCTGCTGGCCCACAGCATCATGTGTTTTCCTCTAACAAGCCTGCACTCACAATATTCCTGTGATGTGTCTATGTATCTAAATTGGCGAACTGTGAGCTATCCTGGCCAAGCGAGGAGCGGCACTGGGCCCACTTTCTATTTGCTATGTACTATGTAGTCATTAATAGACACGGGGAACATTTTGCTTCATGATTATTACTAAAATAATACTCAGCAAGTGAATTATTTTGACTTGAGCTCCTATTTTTAATCTGCCAGGATTACTATTTCCTTCCAATATAGTTGCTATTTCTGATTCTTCCTTTTTGTCTTTGTTTTCTCCACCGAGTTCTAATTGAGCCCCAGTCTTGTGGCGAGAACTTCACAAGTGTTCTCTGAGGATAGACTTACAAGAAGAGGACATCACAGCCTCTCTTTTCAGTCCAGAGGAGGAGACAGGACAGCACACTGATGTGACCATTCTCGACAAATCACCGAAACCCCAGTGACAAGCATAGTGTCACCACAGCAGGCTGTCAGCTTGCATGTGGCTGTGGTGCTGGAAGATACTCCACCAATATTCCAAACACTAGCAAGGCTGCCCACGGTGAAGAGGCTTTATCAGAGCTTACAGAGTAAGACAGAGTAGGAAGGAGGTCAAGGTTGTCCACAACTGCGGGATTCACCTCTGAAAACTGTATAATAGCAGTAGAAACATTGTCAACGACAGTGTCAGAAGATGAACTCCTCCAGTTGTCAGGCATTCAAAGCAAGGACTGGGGATGCGCTGCCTTTTCAAAGTAGAGTTGACCTAAAGGGGGTGAATGGAATAAAGCCTTCTGGGCTGCCATTTGCCGATGAGACACGACTCTACCTGAGGAGAAACAGCTGCAGACATGAATTGATAATCAAAATGTGGAATGCACAAAGTATGAATCGAGGCAAATAGAAGACCAGACTCCAAACTCACTGCCATCGAGTCAAAGGTACCTTGAAGTGATCCTGGCCATGGGTTTCTGAGACTGCAACTGTTGACGGTGGAGTAGAAAGCCCAGCCTTTCCCCTGTGAAGAAACTGCTGGTGGTTTTGAAGTGCTCACCTTTCGGGTCACAGCCTGACTTGTAGCTCCTGCACCGTCAGGGTTCCTTAGGGAAAGAAGGTAACAAACACAAAGTGGAAAGCATAAAAAAGCTGTCTTGGTGGGAGTAGAGCTAGTACGCCCCTTAGTGGGGAGGAGGGTGAGACTTTGTCTTAAGTACGTTGGGCGTGTTATCCTGGAAGGGCACATTGTGCTTGGTAGAGATCAGTGAGGAAGAAGATCCTCAGGAAGGATGGACACAGTGGCTGCCACCATGGGCTCAAGATCACAATGAAGAAGCTCATGTGGGACTGGGCAGCCTTTCTGTCCATTGTACTTAGGGTCCTTACGAGCGAGAACGGACCCCAATTCCCACATCAGGGCTTCACATACCATATTTGCATGGCTCTACTTTCATAAGCGTGCCATTCACTATAGCTGCCTTATTAGCAAGGTGTCGGATCCCCTTGGGGGACCACAGGTATTTTACTTTTTCATAGTTCTAGTCCATCATGAAGGAGCCCTGATGGTACAGTGGCTATGCGGGCTGGTAACCAAAAGATCAGCCATTAGGGACCATCAGGTGCTCTGCAGGAGAAAGAAGAGGCTATCCAGGCTGGTAAAGAGTTGCAGTGTCAGAAACCCAAGGGGGCAAGTTCTACCCTGTCCTATAGAGTCCCTCTGAGTCAGAATTAGCCAGACGGCAGTGAGTATAATGTACCTAATACTAGGCTGAGCCCCGGTGGCGTAGTGGTTGTGCATCGGTCTGCGGCCCGCTGGGATGGAGGTTCAATTCCAGCAGCGGCTCCATGGGAGCAAAGGCTGGGACTCCTACTCCCACCACCAGAGGGCAGTGATGCCCCCCAACCCCAAAGTACCTAACACCAACCACAAGCATAATGGCATGATTATGAGCATTTCCACACAAATAGCTTTTTTTTTTCTTTTGGCCTTTTTGAATGTTTCCCTTGGAATCTCAGAATGTAGTAGCCAAAGTGGAACTAGCAGGTTAATGAGCATAAACAGTTTTGTGATTCTGCCAGACACTTCCTGGGAGGCCCAGACAGGCATATGCAGTTCCCAGGAGAACATTGGTTTCTTACAATAGTCTACACTTCATAGCTCAGAATTAGTTTTTATCAATTCTCACAGTATCCTGGCATTTCAGAACTTAATTTGCTTTTCTTTAATCTGTGGAAGGTGGGATGGTAGGCATGTTTCCAGCCTACCCTCTTCTTTCTTTTCTGTAGACACGGCATGTCCTTATCTCTCAGACATCACTGCCTTGCTCCAGCAGTAGAAGGGCAAACAGAGCCGTGCTTCATGACTTTATTTGGTGTTTCTAGTGGATTTGGCCTTTACCCTTGGCACATTCACGCGCTTGCACAAATGATGTCGAGTACAGGTACACCCAACGGCAGACAGTGTGTGTGTGTGTGTCTAGTGGATTATTATGCCCCTGGGGACAGCCAGTTTTCTGCTCAATTTAACTTCCAGCCTTGCAAGAGACTTTTTAGTACAACCTTATGGTAAGGAAAGAACAAGGGCTTTGCTGTCTGGTCTGGATTTGAATCCTAACTCAACTTCTGTGTGACCTACGGAGATTCCTCAGCCTCTCTGACCATGGAATTCTGTTTTGCCAGGAACTTTCTGGAAGCCCCCCTTTTAACCCTGTCAGCTGCTATTCTGTGAGGCTGAAGCTCCAAATTTTCAACCTCCATCCCTAATGCTTTCCAGAAGGTTTGTCCAGGCAGTTCTTGATTCCCTGTAGTCTGTTATAAATCCAACTTTCGTAGAACTGTTATACTTTCTTCCCTGAAGACATGGACTGCTTCTGCAGATGGTTCAGGTTTACATAGGAGCATAGACTTGTGACCATCTGCAGCCCAGCTACTGAAAGGAAGGCCACTCACAGCCACAGATCAGCTACAGAGAGTATAGAGCTGCCACAGTGTGGAGGAAGTTTGAACCTTCAGCTCACAGATGACAGTCCATGGACATATCAAGAAAGTCTTGATAACATAAGTAAACTTGGTGAAGTAAGCTAATGGTGCCCAGCTACTGAAAGATACAGTGTCTGGGGTCTAAAAGGCTTGAAAGTAAACAAGTGGCCATTTAGCTCAGAAGCAACAAAATCCACATGGAAGGAACACACCAGCCTGTGCGATGAGGTATCAAAGGGATCAGGTACCAGGCATCAAAGAACTAAAAATTATGTCATTATAAATGAGGGGAAGTAAAGATTGGGGATCCAAAGTCCATCAATAGGTAAAGTGACAGTCTCTTACAGAGGGGTTGTAGGGAGGAGACGAGCCAGTCAGGGTACAGTGTAGCAGCAATGAAATATGCAATTTTCCTCTAGTTCTTCCATGCCCTACCCCATCATGATCCCAATTCTACCTTACAAATCCAGATAGACCAGGGAATGTACACTGGAGCTGGAAACAGGGGTAATTCAGGACAGATGATCCTTTCTGGACCAGGGGTAAGAGTGGTGATGCCAGGAGGGTGGAGGGGAAGTGGGGTAGAAAGGGGGAACCTATTGTAGGGACTTACATATGACCTCCCCTCTGGAGGATGGACAATGGAGAAGTGGGTGAAGAAACACATCAGACAGTGTGCGATGACAAATTAATGGCATTTTGTAGATTGTTAAGGGGGTTCAGGGGGAGAGAGAGGAGGGAGGGAAGAGAAATCTGGGAGAGAAAAATAAATAAATAGATAGATAAATAAATAAAGATTTTCTGGGAATGGGAACAGAGTTCCAATGAAGGTGGTGGGGTGGGTTCAAGGGACACAATATCAAGGAGTGCATAAAGGAAAAGAATGTTTGGAAACTGTGGTAGCAATTCTACAATGCTGTTTGATGTGACTAAACTATGGAATGATATGGTGTATGTATTAACTCCCAATCTAGAGAAAAAAAGTGAAAAAAAGGAAGTCTTGATGAGCGCATCTGAACTTTAGTTGTCCGAGGCATGGCATGTCCATCTTCCAAGTGTAGTGGCTCATTATTTCAGCCAATTGCTGGCTTGGCCACAGGGACTTTCTGTTTGAGCTTGGTCCTTGTACACATGCACATTGCAGTGGCGACGCCATCAATTTGAAGGCGGTAACACTATTCTCGAGGGGCTTTGTGTTAGACCTCATCTCTGAGTAACTGGGTGTGCCGTGCATGTGGCCAATGAAGCTTCTTCTCAGAAAACGAACCAACCTGGTAGCTGAGTGGTTACCAGTTGGGCTCTTTAAGTGAGGCCAGCAGTTTGAAAACACCCCCCCCCATGGCCGAGAGAAAGGGCTCTCAATTTCTGTCAAGAGTCACAGTCTATGTTGTACAGTTTTCTCTAGAGAAACAGAACCAGGGCACTAGTGATTTTATATATCTTTAGATCGATTGATAGATAACATAAGAAACAAATAGTTCATTAATCAATAAAACAGTACAAATGACAGCTAAGTCTGGAGGGCTACAATTCAGGCTATCTGGCCACATGTGTTCATTGGACATCTTGGCAATAAGCCTGCCTATCACACACCCTGCAGGATCACCGGAAGTCAGCATCCGCTCAAGGACAGTGAGTTTGTTTTGGAGTTGATCACTTAGTAGGCGCCATTAAGAGCTGGTCAAACACCTTTTCTTGGATTTTCAACCCGCAATCCAATAGATCCATTGTTTCATGTCCGCCCTTTCCTTCTCCCTCTTGCATTGTCAAATGAGGGGCAGGGAAGTTAGTAGCTTGCTGAGGTCACATGACTAGGAACTGTAGACCTAGTATGTGAACTGAGGTAGGTCTGACACCAAAGTCCAGATGCTACCAGTCAACTTACATTGCCTTTAAACGTTTGTCTCCAACAACCTCCTAAAGCTTCTTTGCCCAGCTCATGTGACCTTTCCATTGCCTTCCTCTTCTTTCCTGTCATGTGGGAGATTTAGAAATCTTTGCATTAATGGACCACTTCTTGTAATGTGCCTTGAATTATTAACCCCATGGGCATGTGGCAGGGCCTTCCAAGAATCTAGGGATAGATAGCATGGAAAGATAATGGTATCTTTCCATAAGCTTTGTAGTGCATGCTTGGCTAGGTACACACACGTTTGCACACATGGTTAGAACAATTGCTGGGTCAGGAGACTGCTGGATCCTCTGACCACGGGTCACATTGGAGGGGCTCTCTTCTCTGTTGTCTCACTCACTGTCTCCCTCCAGATCTCCTGGCCACCATGTTCTACCTGAGACCCACAAGCC
Source organism: Nesogale talazaci (assembly GCA_004026705.1). Lineage (NCBI taxonomy): Eukaryota > Metazoa > Chordata > Mammalia > Afrosoricida > Tenrecidae > Nesogale > Nesogale talazaci. The sequence continues at coordinate 104,527 of PVJH01000116.1, forward strand.
AGACAATGGTGGATGTTTCCAGAGGTGTGTGCCTGGACTAAGTTAAGCCGGTCAGAACCCCTCCTCAGCATTAGGAACAAAAGGGAGTTCAACACCTTTTAGGACTGGCCTTCTAGAATGGGGTTTAGAGATATGGGAAGGGTTGGAAGGGTTCTGGAACCATCCATGAAACAGCGGCAAGTGGAGAGCTAGAGGGGAACTTGCTAGTCTCCCCCTGAGTCCTGGAAACCCTCTGTCTTGAGTTTCCCCATAACAGTGACATCTCAAGGACTCTGGGTTTTGTGTTGCTACCAGGAGAATTCAACCCCTCCACCCCATGCTCTGGTTTATCTGCCCATTTCACTTGATGCTGATTCATCTGATTATTCTCAACTACAAACCTGTAATTTTTCTAAGTTGTGGCTTTGAACCCGTGGTCCTCAAAGCTGATATGTGGGAGCAACTGAGTCAGTCTCTCGGGAGAGCACCCACATCTCGGTGGGTGCTGTGTTGGTTTTTAACCAAGTGATCCAATAGGTCTCCTGTGAGGTAGTTTTCATGTTTTCTTTTAGGAAAGCAAAACAGAAGACAGCAAAGCCACAATTTTTTTTAATCCCTCTACAAACTATGCATCTCGAGGTGAAAGAAAAATGTGTGGAAGTAGATGTCACTTGAGACGTCATTGTTATGGGGAAACTCAAGACAGAGGGCTTCCAGGACTCAGGGGGAGACTCAGTGTGTGGTAATTGGAAATGTGATGGGGAGAAACCTTGAGGTGACAGACTGTGTTTGAGGCTGTGTGGGTCTGTGTGGGTCTGTGTGGATCTGCACGAGTCTCCCTGAGGAGATGCTCTTTGGTGTGCTCAGTGGTCTCTTGGGCAGCTTGTCAAATATAGATGTCCAAGTCCCTCTCTCCCAAAGAGTTCACTCAGTGCCTCTTGAGTGAGGACCAGGATCTGCCGTTCTTCCAGGTTCTCAGTAGGGTGTGACTTGCCCAGCCTTTGAGAACATTTTCTCTATGGCCTATTTTATCATCATGCTTGTGTCTTCATCATTTTTTCTGTCTCCCCACACTGTTTCCGCTAGCAGCCCCCCGTCCCCCCCCCCTCCCCACACATACACATCTCTCATGTGCTCCAGCCTACCACCATCCGGTAGATTCCGACCCACATTGAGCTGAGATTGTTGCTCTTTACAGGGGCAGACACTGAACCCACTGCACCACCAGAGATTCTGATGCTCATCACCCCTGTTAGGCACTGGCCCCAGGTTAGGTGGTTAGATAAATGGTTGCAGCTTGAAGGACCTCTGTTGTCATGCTGGACTTGTTTATATGATTTTATTGTTGTAAGCTTTCCCATTCCATATGGTCCACTGAGACGCTTCAGTGTCCTAGACAGTGGAGGCATGTCCCTTCTCGTCCCTAGCCTACCCACCACCCACACTGGGCGGACTCGCAAAAGTTTCCAGTTTAACTGAAAGACTGGAGTCTGCTATGTGAGGACTCTAAGGAGTCCTGAAGATGGCACCCATCAGGCCTGGGGCCTCATGACCTGCGTCTGTACAGATGACAGCCTGGGAAGTCTCCAGGTTCGCTCTCGTCTGCTCTTTGGGGTCACTGTGAGTCAACAGTGGACCTCATAACAAACAGTAGCAACAATGACTGAGGGCTGGTTGAGGTGGGTGGCCTTGTGGAGGCCAAACTGGTGTTTTGGTGCCGAGGCCATGGTGTGTGACTGAATGCCAGAGAGGGTATGGGATTCTGGGTTTGGAAGAGAGGGCTGGCAAGAACCTTGCTCACACAGCTCACAAACCAGACCTGCAGTCTCTCCTCTTTCCTCAGCCACTGGGTGTAGAATAAAGGGTTGACTGGAGAAGACTGGGTCTAGAATCCTAGTTGTATGGCTTTCTTGGGTTGATTTTGAGCTTATTCTTTAACAAAGATTCTAGTATATGCCAAGCTGCCAAGGTAACTGAGTGGCAGAGAGTTTACTGTTTACTGACACCCTCTAATCAGGAAGGAGGTGGAATTTGAAACACTGAGAGGAAACAATCAGGCATTTTAGCTTAAGTGGCTGCCACTTACAGGCTTTGTGACTTTGGTTAGTTATTAAACTAGTGCTCTGTTTCATTCCTGGGAGAAATGAGAGTCATGGTAGTGACATTTCCTAGGCTTGTTGTGAGGGTTGGATGATGTGATGGATGTAAGTTTAACTTGTAATCAAACTGTCATTAGTAATAATAGGAATTTTTCAAGTGATGCTATTCATTTTACCAATATTTACATATTAACAAATATTCATGACACCTATGTATAATGTTATACTTATTTTATAATTTCTTCTGTAAGGTAAACAGCAAAAGATGCAAGACATGCTCTCAAATATCTCAGAGAACAGTGAAAAGACAATCTGTTAGTACTTCTGTGGAATAAGAAATTGCTGTAAGGTCAGGATGGATTAAAGGACACATAGGAGAAGGAGCAAGAGAATCCTTATAGAAGAGTCAAAGAAAGTTCCTGGTCGATATAAGGATGGGAAAGAGTATTTCAGGTACAATTGGAAACTAATGGAATGAAAGAAAAATGAGGATTTACCGGAAGATTCAAAGTTTAGCGGTTAATGATCTCAGGCCAGGCATGATACAGAAGCTCATATGACACCATCAAGAATCTAGATTATTCTAGGATCTCTCCTCTGGCTCATGGGATATTGAGGAGCATTACTTTAGGCAATGTTAGACTTTCCAAGATAGCAAAGGGGGTGTAGTCCTTCCAGAATTTACCTTTTCTTCTTACTTTGTAAAAAATATAAATCATCTTATTGGGGTCTCTTCCAGCTCTTATGACAATCCATACATCCATTGTATCATGCACATTTGTACATATGTTGTCACCATCATTTTCTAAACATTTTCTTTCTACTTGAGCCCTTGGTAGCAGTTCTTCTTTTTTCCTCCCCATCCTCCCCCACTCTCCCACCCTTGTGTACCCTTGATAAATTATAAATCATTATTTTCATATCTGACATTGCTTGCTCTCTCTCTTCACCCATGTTTCTTATAGCACTGGAGACACAGTATGGGAATTGTCCCCCATCTGAATTCCCTACTGGGGCAAAACACAGAGCACATCAGAACAGCAAGGGGAGCAAAGGAACAACGAAGTCCCCAAGGCATCCTCCAAGTAGACTTCGGATTTGGAGGGCAGGGCTTGACATCTTATCATACTCAATTTTAGAACATACATAAGGTCAGCAGATAGACCTAGAACTGTTTATAGCACTCCCCTGTGCCCATTTTCATGTCTGTCTATATGATAGACAAGAGAAAAACTCTGAGGAGAAAACAATGGAACCAATGATTTCAGGGAGATATGGGAAGGGGTGAGGTAGGGGAAAGGAGAAAGGAGCCAACAAACTTAGGGACAAGGGAATAACAAGAGATCTAAAATCAATGGCGAGGGCATAGAACACCTGATGGGGTTTGGACAAGTGTGATGTAGCTGAGAGAAATTACTGAGAGCTGAATGAAGGTCAAACATGATAGTGGGACAGGAGGAAAGTAAAAGAAAACAGAGGAAAGAACTAGGAGTCAAAAGACAGAACAATAATGGGAGTAGCTATATCATGAGGGTAGGGGAAGCGAGAGGAAACTGATGTAATGATGGATGTATTACTGCACTGCATCACATCCCCCCCCCCCCAGGAGAATCAACAGCAGACCTTACTTTTCCATGCCATTTTATTTAGGGAGAGTGGGTCTCTTCTGATGTCTTTTCATCTTGAGTATCATGAGCTCCAGTTGGCCAACAGGTTTTCTGGAAACAATGACTATGTCATGGGGTTTGGATGAGTGGTGGTTTAGTCTAAATAGTGGCTGCTTCTCATGTTTGGGATAACATCTGTGCCTTGGTTTGTGTGACCAGAAGCACATAGTCCATTGTGGGGGACAATAAAGGGTCAGCCTTTCCAGGAGGAGTGGAAAAAAGCTGGAGAAGTCATGTGGAGGCTCACGCCAGTGCTGGGGTGCTGCTACTGCCACTGAGTCCACAAGACCTTGCACCTACTGGCTAGTGATCTTCCTGCATTCGGCATCATTGCCTGTGCTGCGTGCTAGTATCAGACTTATGGATATGATTGGGTGTTTTAATACACAGTTGTTCTTTGGTATAAAGCTCTCTCCCACATACCTGAGTGTCTCCCGATTTGTTTCTCTAAACAACACGGACTAACACAGTGTCCAACGCTTCTGGCTTCTGTGCATTGGCGTTTACTGAAAGGTCCCATAAGCACAGCATTTAGAACTCAGCTGGATGGATTCAACGGTCGGGTGGAAGTGGAGCAGGGCTGGCATCCTCAGAAGGTGTGATACATCTTGTCTCTTGGGTGTTCACTCCCTGTTGGTACCTCAGTGAACTATCAGTGTGAATAGCCTGGGCCACTGCTGTGTTGTCTCTCCTGCTGTGCACTAGTTTGGCCATCCTCACTGTATGGCATTTGCATTCTTTGATCAAGAGCAAGCACCCTCAGAGAGTAGGAGCTAGCCTTGCCAGCCAGAGAGTATCGCTCAGATGGCTGTACTCTAGTGGTTCCATGAGTCACAATCTGTTTTATTTGAAGAGGAGGAATGTGGACCCCACCTCCACTCAGGGGTTAGAGCATCCGGGTGGCATGATAAGACACACATGAGAGGTGGGAGCTATTGGAGTGTGTATGGGGGTGAAGGGGCATTCTTGGTGGAGTGGGACTGGTGAGGAGAGGGACTACTGTAGGCAGAGAGGGAGAAGTGGAGCAGCACAGGTATATTTTGTTGGTGACAAAGAGGAGGGTATATGTTCCTTTTTTTGGAACTTCTAAGTTCATCTTTTAATACCAAGGACATGCAAATTGGATGTGACTGTCACATCTCGGAGTTACACGGAGGAACAGAGCAATTTCAAAGGACATGGCTTTCTCCCAGGGATTTGTCCTTTCCCTACCTTCAACCTCAGGTTTACAAGCTCCCCAGCACCCACCTGAGTGGGTCAGGCTTGCTAAAATGCAAAGCCATCCACTCCACCCCCCTTTGTTTCTGTTCTATTTTGAGGAGGGAGTAGTCTCCCCACCTAGGGACCAGAGAGGTCACTCATGTCCCAAGAGAAAACATTCATAATAGGCATCCTTGTTAGCAAATGAATTGAATTCAGTCAAATATTTATTGACTTACCTCTTTGACTCTGTTTAGGTAGAGAGTGTGTGGAGGCAACAGCCTCTGTCCCACCGACACTCTCAGAGGCAGGTGCGTGTAAGGTATGCAGTACAAGGTGACACCTGGCTGTTTCAATGGCTTTGCAGTCGTCTCGCCTGAGGCCCAGACTTTGTTCTGTTCCTTCTCTTTGTCTCACCACCTGGCCCATTCCTGTGCATTACCCTAGAGCAGCTCTCCGGTCAGCTCCCAATTTTTGTTTCCGTCTTGACAGTCCAGTCCTCAGAACTGAGCTCTGGAATCCCCAAGCACGCAATGTCTGTTGTGTGTCACCAGAGAGAGTGTGCAGACCAGAGTCCGCACTTAAGAAGCCCTGCCTTCTTCCTTTCCCTTTTCGCTGGCAGGTGTCCCCAGCCTGGGCTCTTTTTCCTGTAGCTGAGATATGTGAGGAGTTTATTTCTACAGAGATATTTTGCAAAAGATAAATTTCTCAGGACCATGGCCACGAAGTCTCAGCACAAGGAAGGACAAGGAGATACGATCAGATGTGTGCTGGTGAATCAATACAAATAAATTACGTGTTCTTTCTTATGATGTCCTGCGCTACACAAGAGCGGGCTTTTAAATCATGCGCCACGAGTAGCTGGTGCTTCTGCTCCTTTGCAAGGAGCTGCATGGAGACAAAGTCCGGCCTAGTATGATTTCAGGCGGTCTGGGTGGGAATGTGGCTCTGATTGATGGGCGAATGCTGACTTCTGCGCAAGACAGGAGGGGAGCGATTCTTCTCTGGGTGTGACATAGCCCTGATTCCACAGGAAATACTGTCCTACCTCCACTACCCTAAGGATTTGCAGGCTGTTCAATTCACAGGGACAATTCCACTCTGTCCTACAGGGTAGTTAGGACTCAGAATGGACTTGATGGCAGTTTGTTTTCTGTTTGTTTGCTATCTGGGCTTTATAAGTACTTCCTTCTGCTATCATCTATGGTACATATCTCTGGGGACTCAACCAAGATTGGGATCTCTTATCTCCTCTTCACTTCGCAGCCTATGGAAGTGTAGTGTCTCCTTTGTGAGGTCTGGAGATACGGATTCCCTGGCCCTGGCTTGGCCTTTTGTTGTTCTAGGTTGAGATTTTGAGCAAAGCCCATAAGAGAGGTCTGATCCAGGCAGGCAGCTGGGAAAAGCGCACAAAAAGTGCCCAGGCCTGTGGTGGAGGCCAAGTGTGAGTCTGCGGAGGGAGATTCTCAGAAGCCCAAGAAGCCTGAGCCAGGCAGGTGGCAGCATATGTCCATCAGTCCCCTAGGCAGATGGATCAGAACAAGATGGCCCCTTTGGGAGAACCTCAGCCATGGACATGTGTCCAAGAAACGTAGAGGTGCATGTTCAGTAAACTAATTGGGAACCCCCTGTAACCAACAGAACTTATGGAGTGAGGGAGAGCTGGGCCTTGAGCAGACATAGCAGCGTCTGCCTGTAAGAATGGGAGCTGGATTGCTCACCCAGGCTTCTGACTGTAACAAAGCATACCAACTTCTTAGAAGCCTTGAGGCCACCTTGACTCTTCTGTTGTCTGTTAAGCCTCTGCGTTTTTTTTTCAATCATTTTATTATCATTTTTCACAATATATAAATAAGCATACTCGTCAAGCACCCTCACATGTCCACTTCTATTATTGTTCTCCAATCGTCCACCTTTTTCCCTTAAGCCCCTAGTATCGGCTTTTCCATCCCTTCCCCTCTTCCCCTGGTCTCTCCTCCCCTCCAACCCTCAATAGTTTATACATTGTTATTGTTTTGTCCTATCGTACACTGCCCGACCTCTCCCCCAACCCACTCCTTTGATGCCCGTCCTTCAAATAAGAGCTTGTGTATATATCCTTGCTGTTGGTTCCCACCCCCCTCGCTTCTGTCCACCCTTCCAGTATCTCCAATCTAACTATTGGCCTGAAGGGGCCTAACCATCCTGGTTTCCCCATATCTCCAGCTCCCCTCTATGCCAGTGTGGCTTCTCCAGTCCATCTGGATTTGCAAGGTAGAGTTGGGACCATGATGGTTGGGGGATGGGGAGGAAGGTTTCAGGAACTAGAGGAAACTTGTATGCATCATCACTGCCTGGCTGCCCCCCGACTGGTCTGTCTCCTCCCCGTGTCTCCCCTGTAAAGGGGTGGCCTCTGCGTTTTGTTAACAAATACTTTCGTAGTCTCCTCTTGCTTCTCTTTGGTTATTCCCCTTTGATATTGCCTCAGTAATGATCTCTAATCTCGTGTGTATTTTGTGCTCCTTGCTTTTATCTTCATTGATTCACCTCCCATACTCCACACAGTTTTTTTGTTCGGAGGATGTAGGTTCCAACAGATCAGTGACCTGCGCAAGCACACGAGAAACCCTTTTGCTTGGAGCGGTAGGCAGAGCAATGGCTTCCCAAAGGGGGAGAGAACACAACAAATAAGAAAGAGATGGTGTCTACCTTAAGTGTCTGACAGTCGAACTCTCTAGCATTGGGCTTCTTGGAGTCCCACAGCTGATAACTGCTTCTAATCTGGGATCTTGCTGATGATAAGAAATCCACTGGGGTCAGTAGCTTAATTCGTTCGGTAGGAGATCCTGTGACCCAAGGAGGAGCCAGCTATCCTGACAGGAGATACAGAAGGAGGAACAGGCCATGTGGCTTCAGGCAGGACCAGAAGAGACAGACTTTGGAATGAAGAGAGACAAGTGGGCAGGACCCCACGTCACGTGGAATGTTCTCACATGGACCTGTGATCTTCTCATGGCTGAGGCAATCCATCCAGGTCGAGGCTAAGCAAGCCCTGGCCCTCTGGGGACATGCCAGCCTTTCCTCTAAGCATCTTTGCGAGACCCGGCCTGTTTGCTTGTATTCTGTGAGATTTGTGTTGTCATCATTAAAGAAGTGACATGTCTCTTCTCGGAGATGGGACGCTTTTCTGCGCAGCTGGCAAATGACCTGGCTTGCTTGACAGCAGAGAAAGGAAGGGACTTGTTCTTTTCTGAAGGATTCCTAGGTACCTGACAGTAGAATATCTTGTATTTAATCTCCAACAATTCAAGGAGGCAGATGACGTTGGCTTCAGTTTTCAGGTGTAGGCCTTGAGCCTCAGGAGGTGAAGCTTCTTGATTATGGTTGAGTCTGCACAGTGGAGAAGATGGATTCCATACTAAGACTACCTGCTTTAAACTTTGTGGCTTACATTTCCCAAGGAGGCAGAACTTATATTTTCCTTTGAATGCTTCAACCTAGTGTTCTGATATGTTAGACATCAGCTCTGAGGCCCTGGCTCCATCCCTGCCTCACTCTCATCTGCCTTCGCCCTGGACCTCCTTTCCCAGGGGGGGTGGTGGTGGTGGTAGGTGGTGGTGTTTAGATGGATGGAGAGATGGACAGCCAAGTTGCAGCTAGTGCCACCTCCAATTTAACCATAGACCATTGAAGCTGATTAACCTATATGCTAATGAGTTGTTATCCTGGAACACAGACATTGGAGGGAGTTCTGGGGTCATTTGTCCCCACCCTTGTCTCTGGGCTGCATGATGCCTAACTTATTTCATTGAGATGTTGCTTGCTCTCTCATTTCCAAAGAATCTCAGGAAACGAGAGTGAATGGATTTTTAATTTATTTTTAATGGCTTGTTACACTAAAGTAGAACAACCCCCTACTATTTCACAGGCATTTTTCACAAGTTCCTTGTTTCAACAACACTGCATTTCCATTTCCAAGATCTGTCACTTGCTTTATTCAGCTACCAAATTTGGGAAAGTACTTTCTTAATAATGCCCCAGTTTTAAATAAAGATGACAAATACATTCCTGTATCTTTTATCCCTTGCTTGAAACATGCAGGAATAGACAAACCTGTGTCTGAGGGCTGATGTCCACCTCTCCTAGCTGAATGACATGGGCATTTTACTTGTCTGCATTGTGATAATGCTGTCTGTTCACTTTTAATTACAGCTGTGCCCATTCTCTATGCAATACACATGGGACACTAAGCACATGTTATGGTCCCCCTCTCTGGCCCGTGCTATATTTGTTCAGTTCCTGTCTAGACTATCATAATTGGCTAAGTTATGCTTCTGTTAGGAGATCCAGTATTTTTGTATGCTGTATCTCATTAGGCATAGGTATTCTCTGTAGCAGTCCCTAGAAAACCATAACTTTTATAAAGGTAATACAATCATATTTTAGAAGATTCTTTCACCATTCTCCTTCACGGCTCATTTTATCTGACCCTCATGTGAATATTCTTGAAGGGCTTTCATGAGTCATTTTGAACTCTACTTTCTGGAGAGACTAGGCAAACTAGTTTATCAAAGGAGCTACACCCTTGGAGAACTTTACAAAAAAAATTGTGAAAGGAGAGGGATGGGCTTTTATATTGTCTTTCTTGTCTTATATCACTTAAGCCTTCCTTTGTGAGGCTGTCTTGACCACCCAGGCAAAGATTTGTCTTCTTCTCCTTTGAGCTCTTTCAATTCCACATGTGTGTGCAGTACCTCTGTGGCTTAAGAGGACACGAGGTTAATGAGATAAAACAGGGCCTTCTCCTCAAGGTGTATATGAACTACTGCAGCAGATCCATATTCCAACAGGCTTGGATGGAAAGGTGGAGGTTCAGAGGGTGATGACAGCTGCAGGCATGTGAAGAAGCGTGACACAATATATGTATTTATGTATTATGGGAAACAATGTGTGAACCCCCAATAAAATGATTAAGCATGGGGGAAAAAAGAAAAAAATGAAAATTATAATCCCATGAGTAGCATAATTGGAAACATGGGGAGCAAGTTAGGGGAACATAGATTGAGGGGCAACCAATTCTCTTTTGAAGCATAGGCAAGACATCTAATATTGAAGGGTGAGAAGGAACTCTCAGGGTGGAGGTGGAGAGTGCCTGCTGAGGAAAGCCCAGGCAGATGTACTGGCATACGAAGCAGAGAGAATTGGTGTTCTAGTGTGGTGAGAATATAGACCTCAGTGCTATATCAATGTCCGAAGATTGCTGAAACAGATCACCACATTCTAGGCGGCTTAAAACAGCTCACTTGTATTCTCTCATGGCTCTGAAGTTTAGAAGTTCAAAATCAAGGTCTTGCTCTTTCAGAAAGTTATAGGGCAACATCTGTTCAGTGTCTTTCTCTTAGTGTCTGGCAGGGCTGGCAACCAGGTTTTTTTTTTTTTTGGTTTTTCTTGGCATGTGAGCCTTTGCATGTGTCACCATATGTCTTCCTTCCTATGTGTTTTGGTCTGTGTCTCTTTTCCTATGATAAGGACATTAGACATATGGGTCAGGGTCTACTTATCCTAGATTGATGGCATCTGCAAAGACTTTGTTTATAAAGGTTACATTGATGAAGTGCCAAGTTTTGAGACAGCGGCACATGTTGGGTGTGTGCAAATACATGCAGAATTCAACCCATACCAATGACTCTTGGTTTAAATGCCACTGGAGGCCAGGAGGAGGAAGACCTCTATGCCAGGCACAGGGATTTGTATTTGGTCTTACCACCATAGAGAATCCACCAGAGAGTTTTCTTTCTTGTGCAAAGGATGTGAGCAGAAGATGAGGAGAGGCAGTTCCTGGAAGAGGACATCACCCTTCATCAAGTTGAGGGGCAGGGGAAGAGAGGAAACCCTTTGAGGAGATGGATTGACACTGCTGGTAAAACCATGGTCTCCAGCGTGAAGACAGTGGGGAGGTTGGAGCGGAACCTGGAATGGGTTTGCTGTGTTGTACATTGGGTCGCTATGAGTCAGAACTGAACTGACCACAACTAGCAAGAGCAACAATTACTTTGACGAACTTGGAAGGAATTTTTTCCCAATGATTTTATTGGGGGCTCTTATAGCTCATATAACAGTCCATACATCATTTGTATCAGGCATATTTGTACACATGTTACCATCTTTATTTCCAAATATTTTCTACTTGAATCCTTGGTAAAGGCTCCTTTCTCCTCCTTTAAAAAAAAATATTTTATTGGGCGGGGGAAATCATGTATTGATCATGATCAATGCATACGTCAATTGTATGCAGACCACATTTGCACACTTGTTGCCCTCATCACTCTTGAAACATCCTCCCTCCACTTAAGCCCCCTATACCAGCTCCCTCTATTCCCCCTCCCTCTTTACTCTCCCTCCCCGATGAACCCTTAATAATTTACAAATTGTTATTACCTTTTCATATCAGACGCTGTCCGATGTGTCCCTTCACTCATTTTTTTGTTGTCCGTACCCCAGAGAGGAAGTTATATATAGATTCCTGCAATTAGTTCCCCCTTTCTACTTCCCCCTCCAGCTATCACCACTCCCACTACTGGTCCTGAAGTGATCATCTATCCTGAATTTTCCCTTGTTTCCGGCTCCAGTGTACATCCCCTGGTCTAGCTGGATTTGTCAGGTAGCTTTGGGATCATGATAGTGGGTTAGGAACTTGGAAGGAATTTAGTAACTAAATAGAATGATCTAATCTTAACATTTATTGTACGTGAACTGTCAGCAGCATTTGACACTACAGATCAATCATTCCTCTCTGAAACACTGCTTCTACTTGTCTTCCAAGACGTTACAGACTGCTGTATTTCCTTTGCCCACCAGACTCTATTGGGTCTACTGGAGTTTGTCATGCTATTTCTAACAGGAAATATTTAATGCAGGAATTAGTTATAACATGCTTTGGAAGGTAGGAGGAACAAAATTGTTTAAAGATAGGTAACTCCAAAAGCCACTAGATCTTGCCTGTGAAGAACAGGAACCATATTTGAGGCTCAGAATCTCTCTTCCCTAGATTCCTGCCATGGAGGTTGAAGTGCATGAGGAGAAAGCCAGTTTCTTTCACTTCCATGCTTCTGAGACTCACGAACACCTGCTTTTGCTTCCTCTAGACCTCTCTTGCTGCTGTTTTGCTACTTTCAGAAACCAGAGGATGAAGAGAGTAGTGTTAGCCTCATCCACTGGTTTCCTACTCCGAATTCTCAGTAATACCCCCTGTCAGGAGAGCATTATGACTGTCATTCTCAGGGCTCTGGTTGCTTACAATGCATAGCATCTCCAGCTGAGTTCTCTACAGGATCAAAAGCAGGGACCCACATAGATTCATTATAAATATACACAGAGAGGTTTATTTCAAGGAAATTACTCATGCACTTGTGGTACTGGCAAACTCTATATCTGTGAGTCAGCCATCAGACTTGAGGCTATTCCTGACCCACGTGACTGCATAGGATGATGAATCCAATTTGGCAGGTCAGATGGCAGACTGCTAGCCATACATCTGTGAAAGCTGGTGAATCCCATAATCTACCTCTCACAGGGCAGACTGCTGGCTCACATCCCAAGAACCAGAGGCTACGGGATGAAGAAAAGAGAGTGAGTGAGAAAAGAGAAAAGAAGGAGGAGGAGAAGATGAAGAAGAAAGCTTTGCCTGCATCTTCATATATGTTGGCTGCATTCCACATGTCTAATGAAACTGATTGGCTCTCAACTGACTGAGTCTATGTCAATTGGCTTTTCAATTACTTGATTGTTCACACAGTGTCATAAAATTGAGCATGATTGTATGTTATTGCACTATGGAACATCAGTAAATGCAAAATCTACTAAACCACTGAGAATTGTAGTTTTGCTAACTTGACACTCCACCCATGTCAACCTAGCACCAATGTACATCTCTTTAAACTATACACATCGCTAAATAAAGATAATTATGAAGTTGTCCTGGTGCTTAACACGATGCAAATTGCAAAGGCATAGCCGGAAATATATTCACTCTGATTACATCTTATAAATAATAATGGAAAGAAGACAAAATACATGATATATATGTACAGATACATATATACACTATTTGGAATATATACATAAATATTCAACATGGTTTCAGAAGTACATCAATAGGAAACTGAAGATTGTCAAGCTCAATTTAAAGGAAGATGTAAAATGAGGGATATCATTGTGATGTCAAATGACTGTTAGCTCAAGTGAGAGAATATCAAGAAGATGTTTACCCTTATGTTATTGATTATTAAAGGAATTTGACTCTGTGGGTCTTAGCACATTATGGCAACATTGTAATGTATGGGTCTTCCATAACACTTACTTATGCTCCTGTGGAATTTGTACATGAACCAAGAGAGAGTTGTTTGAACAGAAGAAGGATATACTCTGTGTTTTAAAATCAGGAAAACTATGCAGCAGGGTTATATCCTTTCCCCATACTTAGTCAATCTGCATAGTGAGCAAATCATCTAAGAAAATGTATTACATGAATAAGAATGGCTCATTGGGGAGGAAGGTTTGTTGACATCCTATAAAATGCAGATGACACACTATTTATTGAAAGTGAAGAAGACTCGAAGCAATTCCTAATGAAGATGAACCTCTACAGCTTTCAGCATTGATTACACCTCAATTTAAAATCTTCCAAACTGGACCCATCCCCAAGATCACGTTGAACAGAGAAAATATTGAAGTGGTCCAGTATTTCATTTCATGTGGATTGACAATCAGCACTCATGGAAGCACCCAACTCCTTGACATCCAGTTGATTCTGATGCATTGTGGGCAGAGTCGAATTGTCCCTGAGGGTTTCCTAGACAGTAACTTTTCACAGGAGTAGAAAACCTTCTCTTTCTTCTCGGGAGCTGCGGGTGGTTTTGAACTGCTGACCTTGCCTATGGCAGGCAAGTGAGTAACCACTCCCCTTATGGAAACAGCAGTCAAGGAACCAAAAGACATTAATGCTCTGCACACATCTAGCACAAAATGCCTCCTTAAAGTGTTAAAAGGCAAAGATACCTCTTTGAGAACTAAGGTTTGTTATGGAATTCCACAGGTTTGTTATGTTATTGCAAAGCATATGTTAAGCAAAGAATTTCAATGATTTTTTATGCATGCAGACTCTGCAAAATTAAGAAACGCAAAGAAAAACTGATGCCTGTGAATTATGGTGTTATAAAAAGAATATTTAATATGTCATGGTCTACCAAAGGAACGAATGCATTCGTTTTGGAAGAAGTACAGTGAAAAATGTTTTTTGGAAGCCAGGAAGGTGAGAGTCCGTCTCATGTACGTTGGACATTTTATCAGGGGGGACCATTTCCAGGAGAAGTACATCATACTCCGTAGGGCAGAGAGTCAGTGAAAATGATGATGACCTTCAGCAAGAAACATGGACATAGTGACAACAATAATAGCCTCAAGCACAGTGATGCTCATGGGAATGTTTCAGGATTCGCCAGTGTTGCTTTCTATTTGCCCACAAGATCACTGCAAATTGAAACTGACTTGATGGCAGACAACAGCTACCATTTAATGCATGCACATATAATGAAGCAAGAAGAAAATTCACTTAGCAATGGTAAGTTTTGATTTTGCAAGGGTCATGGGGTTGTAACTCATATTTAGAACTAATTCCCACTGTGGCATACTGGGTTATGCATTGAGTTTCGAACTGCAAACTCAGTCGTCTGAAACCAGCAGCTGCTTCACGAGAGGAAGAAGATATTTTCTACTTCCGGAAAGCATCACAGTCTGAGCAACCCACAACAGCAGTTCTTCCCTTTCCTGTAAGTTGCCAGGACTCAAAATTGACTGGGTGGCAGTGACTTTTGAATATTTCTCCCACCATCCATTCTGTGTTCTTTGTCTAGAAAAAACATGATTATTTTCCTGGTCAAGTGACCCAAACTTTCATTTCTGAAATATCCAACTCATTAACTGTCATGTCATAATTTGTTTGCTGTACTTTTTTGTTGACTTTCATCATGGGACATGCCCTAGTGCAGTAGTTCTCAAACATCCTCGTGCTGTGACCCTTTCATACTGTTCTTCATGTTGTGGTGACCCCCAACCCTAAAATTATTTTCCTTGCTACTACCTCACTGTAAATCTGCTACCATTATGAATTGGGTGACCCCTGTGAAAAAGGTTTGTTCAACCCTCAAAGTGGTCGTGACCCAAAGGTTGACCCACCGCTGTCCTAGTGGATTATTTTTATTCCAGACTTACCCTTTTTATATCAATTATATATTATCAATCTTAAATCCCATTGGTAATCAGGTGGGGGCAAGTATGACCTGCTCTGACTTTAGAAGTGGGAAGGAAAAGCAAAGCAAACGTCAGCTTAGGGTTGATTCTTCTTAGCTCCAGGTGAGGCAGGACTCCAGCCTCCAGCTTTCCTCACAAATTCTGATAGCAATCATCCTTCCCAAAGCACTCTTAGCTTCCCTGTTGATTTGAAAATGTATTGCCATAGACTCACAGAATTCATAGACAGTATACATGATTATTGAGTCCGTTGGGGACATTGACATGTTTATTAGGTTTCAATTCAAGATCAGTCATGCTTTTTCTGGTCAGGAACACCTCGTCTCAGCAGGCACACTTCTCTAGAGTCCTCAGCCTCTTAGCCCTGCAGCCCCTTGATCCCAGACCTGCTTGAGAAATGTTAAAAAGATCTTGTAGTGCTACCAATAGATGTCCAAAGGCACTCCATTCTGCCATAAGCCTCAGCCTGAACTTGCTGAGCTCTAACTTTGGGCTCTAGCAAACAGCTTCACCAGTTGCGTGTCGGAAGGCACCTCATTCAACAAGTGAGTCTACTGCCCGGAGCTCAGCTTTCTTACTGTGGGAAGCCTGCTGCTCTGTCTAATGCTCTGGGTGCTGCTGTCTCTGTTGCCACCACTGCCTCATCTCACAGCTCAGTCTTGACATTTCTCTGGTGCCACAGACCTCTGGTTCCTCCTGGATAGAGGAGTTTCAGCATGGGGATCTTGGAGTCCAGAGGATATATTCCACTCCTGGTAGTAAAATTTCCCAGTTCCTGCCACTTATATAACCAAGAACAAAAATGAAACACATTTCCATCATGTTGATGCCCACTTAAAGTGAACTGTGAGGCCAGAGTAGGACTGTCCCTGTGAGTGCCTGAGACTGTCATTCTTTATGGGATTAGAAAGCCCTGTCTTTTTCCCTAGAAGAAGCTGGTGACTTCAAACTGCTTCCCTTGCATTTAGCAGTCCAACACACAACCACTATACCACCAGGGCTTATTGCCACTGTGATAACTCAATGTATACCCAGGGAGGATGACAATGTTGGTTAATTTTCTTATTATAGTTCATACACCTATTTGCATGGTCCCTACCAGTGATTTGGTAGGAGTTACAAAGACTTTGGCTAGAGCCTTATTGAGCACTTGGTTGCACCAAAGTAGCCGAATATGGTAACTTTCTTCTTTGCTTATTGATACAGAGGTTCATGAAGTCAAATGGCATTGTTAACTTGTAGTTCAGTTGAATTAAAGTTGTGGGATCATTGGTCTCATTGAAAGTAAGGTCTCTAGACTACAGAATATAGATTATGTGGAAAAGAAGAAAAAATGATGAGTAGGTTAGGAGGGATACTAGTGAGTGGTGCCACTCCCATTTCTGCCCCTTAATTTCTGGAGAGTGGTTATCCAAAGAGGATAGGCAGACTTTGTTCCAAAATCCTGAGGTTCCTTACTGTTATTTACTCATAAGATCTCACCCAAACCTCTAAATAGTTTATTTATGTAGCACTGACATTTTAAGCACCATTGAATCTGGCAGATCATATGGCCTGATGGGCAGAATGACTTGTGTGGCAGTCTGAACCTGTTGCAGAGCCTTCTTTTGTTTGGGGCAGACTCAAAATTAGCAACTTTTCTCATCACTTGATAAATAGGGTATAGTCGTGCACCCAAATGATGGATATGTTGCACCTAAAATCCAAAGAGGCCCTCCTCTACTGTCATATTAGGGATAAGAGGACCCATTGTAATATGCTATCCTTTATTTTATAAAGAATATCTTGAAATCCCATCTCAATAGACCCCTAGAAATTTCACAGAGGTGGAGGGTGCTTGAAGTTTTGCTGGGTTAATTTCTAGCACATAGTAGTTGTTGGCACTGTTTCAGTAATATTTCCATTTAACATAATGTCATTAATACAGTGAGTGTGATGTCTTATAGAGGGGAGAGGTGCTCAAGGTCCCTGAAGATGAAATTAGGGCACAATTTGAAGTAGTACAGTCCAGGCATATTGTTGGCATTGACAGCTCAAAGAAAGCTATTTTTAATAATCATCTGAAATATGTATGTGGAGAAAAAGTATTAGTCAGCTAAGTAACTACACACAAAATATCAGGGGATGTCGTCATTGACTCAAGCAAAATGAAAATATATTTGGAATTTCAATTGGAGTCACCACCTGGCTAAATTTTTAAAAAATAATTTTATTGGGAGCTTGTGCAACTTTTTTTTTAACCATTTTATTAGAGGCTTATAAAACTGTTATCATAACCCATTCATCCATCCATTGTGTCAAGCATATTTATTATCATCATCATTCTCAAAACATTTGCTTTCTGCTTGAGCCCTTAGTATCAGCTGCTCATTTCCCCCCTCCTGCTCTTCCACTCAAACCATTGATAGTTTATAAGTTATCATTATTTTGTCTTACCTTACACTGTCTGATTTCTCCCTTCACCCACTTTTCTGTTTTCCATCCCCCAGGGTAGAGGTTATATGTAGATCCTTGTTATTGGTTCCCCATTTCTACCCCAACTTCCCTCCACCCTCCTGGTATCGCCACCCTCACCACTGATCCTGAGAGATTCATTTGTCCTGGATTCCCTGTGTTTCCAGTTCTTATCTGTCCCACCTGGTTAAATTTATGATAATACATAATGTACTGTCATTCTTCATGATTCATCTATTTTTCTTTTTGTTTTCACAGAGAAAATATTTGAATTGGGTAGTAATGTGGGAAGTATTACCTCTGCTTTCCTCAACTACTCAATGGTGGGGTTAGTCTCTGCTATGGTAGTTACATAATCTGTTGTCAATTTGAGACTTATGAATGAAGGGGTGGAGTTTACCTACCGATCACATCACAGCTTGATGAACACATGTGGAGGCGCTAAGGAGATAAATAGCTCACTGGAGGTAAGACACAAGCAAGCACACTCCCTTGGAGATTTTGCAACTGATAAGATTCAGGGAACTAATCTAGTACCCTGCTCTGTAGAATCCAGATGGAGAGCCCTGTCAGCACTGAGATGCTTACAACACCACTGGATCCACAAGACTCTCCACCCACTGGCCTGTGACCTTCCTATATTTGGCATCAATGCAGGCATTTGGGGAGTCTGAAGAGGAGTTTATAGATTGGTGTTGAACATATGGGCTAATGTCAGACTTATGGACTTGATCAGGACTGGACTGGGATGCTTTCTTAATGTACAATTACCCTTCATATAAAGCTCTTTCTTATAAACATGCATTTTCCTGGATTTGTTTCTCTTATCTACTCAGGTAAATACATCGGCACTACCTTCAGGAATGCTGTGCTGTCATTTGGTTTACCTTTTTTCTAGGTAAAAGTGATTCTATAGTCTTCTACTTGGCATTTTTTACAGTCTATTGTGAAGCTTTGTAGAAGAGGTAGGTGATTAAGATCAGGGGATCCAATGTGCAGGTCTTGCAGTGATTTAGTATGTCTTTTCCAATGATGCATTCTGGAATGGGGGAAATCACTGCAATATAGACTCGGGTACCTATTGAATCCACTCTGTAGGATCAAGCTGCATTAAGACTCCAGTAATAATCTTACATTTATACAATCTTCTGGTGGGCCACAGTGATTTTTTTTGGCATCACTGCCCTCTGGTGGTCATGGGAGCTACCCAGTGCTGCTCCTGAGAGCAGCCGCTGGATTTGAACCACCAAGCCTGCGGGCCACAGTCCTGCACTCAACCACTTATGCCACTGGAGCTCAGCTTCTACAGTGATATTTTGGCCCTTCAAATTTAGTATCAGTTCAAAGACAGTGTCCAGTAATCCTTGGAAAGTCTTATTCTTTTCTTTCTCCTAATGAACTCTTGCAAAAATCTGTGAAGGGTGAATTGGAGAAAGATTAATACTACAAATTTTTGGAAGTGATGTTTGTGTTCTTTCTACAGGGACCTATCATCCTCTTCATTTAAGGATTTGTGCCTCATGTGCATGAATTGATTTTGAGACTATGGCTTTCCGAGTGATTCAAGTTAGACTGCAAGTCAAATTAGACAGACCTGGTGTTTTTAATATTTTGTATATTTCACCTCTATTCAGTTACTAGAAACACCATTATTAAGTAACCAATGGCATAAACCCTTAAAAGTCTGACTATTCTGATTACTGCTTTGACAGCAGTTCTCAAACCTGTAGGTCATGTGTCTCCTTTAGTGGTTGAATGCCTCTTTCACTGGGCACACCCAGTGAAAAGAGGGCACACCCTCTTTCACCCAATTCACAACAGTAGCAAAAGTACAGCTATGAAGTAGCAATGAAAATAATTTTATGGTTGGGTGTCACCACAACATGAGGTGCTCTTTTAAAGGGTCGCAGCATGAGGAAAGTTGAGAACCATGTCTTTACATTAAGGTAAACATATTCACCTTGTCTTTCAAAGTTATTGCCACCATTTGGCCCATATCTTCATGGAGCACAGTCAGCTCCATTTTAGTTATAGATCTTAATTCAGGTAGGGAAATTTTCATAGTGAAATCTAGCATAAAATAGCCATTACAGTAGCCTTCAAGAATTTTGTAGCTCCCTTCAGAAATTAGTTCCTTAATAAATGATAGGAGGTGTGTTCTCTGAGTACTGCATAAGTGAATCTGTGGGTTCAATTCAAATTTCCTAAGCCATCTTTTTCTATATTAATGGAGGTTAAGGATTTCAACTTATTGGTTAAAATGACCACAAACTTTAGTGAACCAACTAGTTAAACTATTAACTAGTTTTATAATCACGAGTAGAAACACTGAAAGAAGAATCTGTACTTAGTATACACATATCTATAGATTCAAAATGACCAAACTTTATTTCCCTTATACTATTATCCCACACCCTTAATAGTCATTATCACACCTATTCTCCAGGTTTCTGCTTGTACGTATTAAAAAAAAATCAAGCAGTTCTTTTAGATTGTAGCATATCTTCTCCTGGGATTTAAGAATAGTTATATATTTAGAAGCAACAAATATGTGGTGGGTGTGGGTTCTGGGGACATTTAGTAATGTTTTGTAAGGCATCTGCCATAGGAAATGCTCCAAGCACTGTCCCAGGTGAGATGTCACAGGCAAAGACCCTTCAAGCACAGGTGGGTTAATATCATCTGACAGGGTTGAATAGGATAATGGTTTTACTAGGGAGACTGCTTTAGAATACAAAGAGAAATTTCTTCAGATGGAATTAATGGAATTGGTTCTCTAGGTAGTAGTGATTCAACAGAATGCAGGAGCTTCATGTTCCCATCTTTGTGATTATTTGTCTATCCATTCCCACCAGAAATGTCAGCATCTCTTTTTTTTCCAATCAACATCCTCACTTGATTTTCAAAGCATATCCAAAATTAAGAACCCAATTAGTATTGAGTCTTACCATAAGACTCTAAGTTTGGTTTTCATCAATATCAACTGCTATTTCAAGGAGTACGGTATTATTTCAGAGTACAAGCACTAACTTTTGGCTTTTTTATGGTCATTAAGCTGTGATTCTGAAGCTGTGATCTCTTCCTTTTGCTACCTTGTCTAGAGCAGTGGGTCTCAATCTGTGGTTCATGACCCCTTTGGGGGTCAAACAACCCTTTCACAAAGGTTTTCTGATTCATTACAGTAGCAAAAGTACCATTATGAAGTAGCAACAAAAATAATTTTATGGTTGAGGGGTCACAACATGAGGAAGGGTGGCAGAATTAGGAAGGTTGAGAACCACTGATCTAGAGAAAGCATGACCATCTAACCACTCACCCTTTACTTTGGTGCTGAAAAGTGTCAAGCACACTATCATCCACAGCCTTGTTTTTCACAAATATATAATCCAATGGTGTTGAGAACCGCTTTTTAAAAATCCATCCCTAAGATATTGTCTTCTAAATATGTGAGATAACAAATGTTTTCAATGGGTTATCTAAAGGAGAGAAACAATATGTCATCTGTGTGTTATGTGTGTATGTGTATGGAGAGAGAGAGAGAGAGAAAAGGAGATTGAAATTGAGATTAATTTCAAAAGGCTCATTCATGCCATTTGTTAAGTTCTAATTCAGGCTGCAGACTTCTCTTGACTCATGCGGTTGCAGGGACTAAAGAACCAAAATTCAACAGGATAAATAGCCGACAATTGGCTCATGGGTCTGCGGGAGTTGGTTAATCTCAAAATTTTCCAGCTCTGTGGCAGGAAGCTAATTTACTTTCCAAGAACTGTAGATTCCAAGCTGGAGATACAGATGTGGAATCAAAAAAAGAGTGAACTTTGTTGGAACATCCATATCTATCAGATGCATACCACCACCCCATGGAAACAATGGAATGTCTTGCAGTGCTTGGCCTTCACTGATGCCTATCACCTGATTGACCGCTCATATCAGATCACAAAACGTAGGATGATTGCATTAGAGTGCATTATGGGAAAGCATTCAGACCAGTGCCTGACAAACCAGTGAGGGTTAGCACAGAATGTTAGCCATCGCACATAGAAAGAAAGGCAGACTAAGAATAAAGAACTCAACTCACTCCTTTGGCTGCTCTCAGTCTAACTGTCTCACTCATTTTAAGAGAACCCTTGTGACATACTGGTTCAGTACAAGGTGACTTACCCAAAGGTGCTGGATTAAGATGTGGTTGTTTGCCTAAAGACTGAAACTTTAGAAGCCCTATGAGATAGGCTATTCCTTTTAGAGGGAGCTCTAGTTGTGCCGTCTGTCGCTGCTAACTACACGGTTGACCATTAAATCCATCAGATGTTCCATGGGAGAAACACAAGGCTGCCTGTTTCCATAAAAATCTATGTTCTTGGAAACACTACTGAGGGCTGCTGTGAGTTGGAATCAACTCAATAGTGGTGGGTTTAGTTTTGGTTGTTGGATTTCCTTTCTTTGGAATGGACACAAGCATAGATCTCTTCCAGTTGGTTGATTAGGTAGCCATCTCCAAAATTCCATGGTGTCGATGACTGTGCATTTCCAGCATGACATGTTTGTTGAAACTTCTCAGTGGGACCCTACTTGACCTTGATAGCAACCATCTTCAATTAGCCATTTCTCAGTTCTTAGCGCACACCTCAGCTATTGGGGGCTACTGGAAAATATGGTGGAGTGAACAAATCTTACCTCATGAAGGTTTTGAGTCATGAGCATTTTCCTTTTTTCTGTAGCCTTGCTTTAATTCCTAGAATCTAAAATAATAGGAAGTAGTCTATAAATGTCTCTAGATTGCATCAAATATTCTGCTTCTATTTTATAACACTATCTCTGTTTTCTCATTGTAATAAGAACCAATCACTACCACAGGTATAATAACTCTTTCTTTACTGATTCTCACCTCTCTGTCCTATAGTGTCATTATGAATTGAAAGGAACGTAACAGCCATGAGTTTCTTTACCTGCCTCTTCAACTGTAGCACAAGAAACCCAAATAGCTGGATGTCACTTTCAACTCTCCATTCTTCTAATGGAACTATTTTCCTCCATTGGTAATAAGACTTATCAGTCAACCAAGATTTACTTTGTATAGGCATGAAGAAAATATTCTCTATATAGTTTATTGGGTGTGATAATGAGAGGAAACACTCCAATTCCTCCCCTTTGGTTCCCTAATCCCTGCATTTCGACTTTGTATTGGATGAATCCACACCCAGGAGGCAGACTTCGTTGGCTATTGACTCCCAGATAGTGTTGTCATTGTGTCTTCAGAAGTACATTCAGTCATTGTATTAGGTGAGGTGCTTTGGGATGATGAGGTTTGTGGTAAGGTCAGTGAGTTCTGTGAATGTGCCCAATACTGCTCTTCATTTGCTGGGAAATTAGTTCTTTTGTTAAAAGTAATGTGTGAGTTACCTGACAGTGAATAGGCATTGTAAAATGGAAAGCATTTTATTCTAGCATAATCTTTACAGGCAAGGAGAGCAATTTCAACAAGGAGAAATTGCTCCCTCTATGTGATGGAAAGGGCAAAATGTAATCATCAACCTGCCACAGAAACCGTATTAAGGCTTAACACTGGCTTTCACTTTTACCCCAACTAGTTGGGGTGGACTAGAGAAACAAATTCCCAGACACTCATATGTGTACAGGAAAGAACTTTATATAAAGAGTAATCACACATTTAGGAAAACATGCCAGGCCAGTTCAGATCAAGTCCATAAGTCCGCTTTTAGCCCATATGTCCAATATTAGCCCATAAATTCCTCATTAGACTCATGCAGCCATGCAATAATACCCGATGTAGGAAGACCACAGTCCAGTAGGTGGGAAGTTTTGTGGATCCATTGGCGGTAGAAGCATCTCAGTGCTGGCAGGGGTCTCCATGTGGCTCCTCCAGCTCCAGGGTTCCAGTGTAGACCCATATGTCTTGTCCACAAGAATGTTTCACAGGGAGTGAGTGTGGGTTCAACCTCCAGTGCACTGTTTATCTCCTTAGTGCCTCCAAGTGAGGTCACAAGCTGCGACCTGACTGACAGAGTAAACTTCACCATCCCTTCACTTTTAAGTCTCCGATTGACAACAGATTATGTAGCTACCACAGGCAGATTGAGAATTTATCAGTGTTAATACCTATACTAGCCTTGATGGTGGGAAATCCTGGTTTTTAAGTCCAGCCACAGACCCCATCTCTTCTATAATGCCTCATTGTAAAGTCATTTCATCAAACAACAAAAGCTGCATATTTTGTGTGTTAGGCAGAATTCACTAGAGAAGCAAAACTAAAACACTTATGATTAGATAGATAGATAGATAGATAGTTTTATATAGCACAAAGTTATGTAAAAGATAATCAGTACACACCGTAGTAAAGTGGGCTCAGTTCAACTCACTTCCGTGGAACAGTTAATACACTGGAATTTCTTCAGCTCATGAGGACTGTTGGGTCCAAGGCCAAGGAAGCAGACTGTAATGTTTTCCCTTGGACAGCGCAGGCAGTCTTCCCATAGGCAGCAAAGAGCAGGGTGAGTCACCAACTCTTCAGCAGGCCCGGATGGGCTATTGAACTCAAGTCATGCAAGACAGCAGGATCTACCAGCCTCAAGTTCAAGTGATGTGCCACACGTTCAGCAGCCTGGAGAAACAGTATGGAAATAATCTCGAGCCCTAGTGACAGGAGCCACAGGTTGACTTGTCCCACAGGAAGTGTAGCTCACAGGTTGAGGCAGAGAACTAACGAAAGCAGCTGCAGACTGGTCTGACCACCAGAAAGCAAAAGAGAGAGGGGGAAGGGTCTTGCCAAGCCATTTATCTTTTTGCCCTCCAATCAAACTGTGATCTCATTAATCCCACGTGTTCTTATTGGGCAGGTTGACACAATAAACCTACCGACCACATTATGGATTTATTTGTGTGTCCTGCAGAAAGACATGTTGAAGCCCTAGCCCCCAGCACCGGTGAATATAACTTTGTGGAGAAGTAGGGTCTTTGAAGATGTCAGTAGTTAAGATAATCCAAGTTATAACAGAGTAGCATGGGCCCTGATCCAATATAATCGGTGTCTCTATAAAGTAAGTGAAAACAGAAACACAAAATAATGACAGAGTCAGAGGTTTGGAAGTTACTGACCTTCATGAGAAGCCACAAGAGAGGAATGGAACAACCTCCTCCCTCCCTCGGGATTTCAGAAGGAAGTTAAAGTCTGATAAACTGAGTTTAGACAAATTGCTGTTCTTATGAACCGCCCAATTTATGGTGGTTTGTAATGGCATCCCTAGGAAAATGAATATGCTCAGTAGAGAGGTTCCTGGTTTTAACAGAAGAGACCCTGTTGTCCACTCGATATTTCTTCTCTGTAGCCAATACTAATTAGTTAGCATTAGCACAGGGTACAAATATTCACTGGGTTATTTTGAGAGGTCCAAAAACATACTGGTTTCTGTACCTAATTTCCTTATCTCAAAATCCTGAAGGGCCCCAGCTTTCTATTTTCTTATCTTTCTCTATCCATACATTTTTTTGCTGATCTAATCTAGTTGCCTGCCTTTAAGTGTCTATCATCTAATGACTGACAATTCCCTAAGTGATATTTTTAGTTGAGACATCTTCCCTAACCTCCACATTCATATATCCAGCTGAGTACTTGACTTCTTCAAGTGAGTTATCTTTTAGGCATTTCAAAGTTAATGTCAAAACCTAATCTTCTGAAATTCCCTCCAAACTGCCTTTTTTTCTGCACCCTTCATCTCATAAAATGGCAACTTCAAAGCTTCCAGTTTCTCAGGGTCAAACTCTGTGGGCCATCCCTCACAGTTCTCTTTCATTCCCAGCTTATATTCCGTTTGCCAGCACAACTCTATTTTCTAGCTGTGTCTACAGCCCATCTCTCACGGCTGTTGCTCTAGTTTGACCCATACCATGTGGATGATATCAATAGTCTCTGAACTGTTCTCCTTGGTTCCGTTCTTTCCCCTTTATCTCATCACAAGAACCAGGATGATTCTACCAAAACTTCAGTCCTCTATTTAAATCCCCCATCTCAATTCACGGTATCCAAAGTATTTCCAGTGAGTCACACGGTCCAACAAGATCTTAGCCTCCCAGTATCTCCCTGGCCTCCTATATTCCTCCACGCCTTCATCCATGTTCAACCTCACTGACCTACTTGCAGTTCCTAGTCTCACTCCTGCCTCGGGATCTTTAAGTGTGATGTTTCCTTTGCCTGTCATATTTAGTTCCCGATATACCACATTATTTAGTCCCCCACTGCATTCAGGATTTTGTTCAAGTGTCAGTTCCCTGAACTCCCCATGTATTGCTGCAGCCTCCCCATGCTAGCACTCCCTCTCACCCCTCCCTCTTGCTTCTCTCCCCACAGTGTCACTTGTTTACTTCTTTGCTTTTTTATGCGTGGTCCTATTATCATGTAATGTGCTTTGTTTCCTTTACTGTCTACAGACCCCTTCAACAGAAAGGACTCCATATGTATTTATTGGGCGAATGAATGAAAAAATGAGAAGGTCCAGAAACTGTGTAAGACAGTGTGCATGGAGTCGGGACAAGGTTCACAACAGGTTTTAGAAGACTCGGCATTTGCCTTGTTAGGCGTGGGATGAGGGTGAATCTGCTAAAGATTTTTCTTAAGCCACTGAGTGGATGAGGTGCCCTAAATAAATCAGAAAGGGGGAGATAGAGAGCATTTTTTTGTGTGAGTTTGAATGTATTGTAAATTACTGATGAAGTTTTATCTCCTAGATATTTCTTTGGACTCCTAACTGAATGACCAACCTGTGGTGGGAAGGGAACCCTGTTCTGAAAGGGGAACAAGGTGGCAAAGTCCTGGACACCCTGTGGATGCATGGACCTTTTTCTACTATGGAACTGTAGGACTCCAGCTGATCCATGTTCACATTCTCTTCCCTGTGAGGGAGGCTCTTCTAGGCAGGAGGGCGCAGGTCTTCACTCTCTGTGCCTTAACAAATCTCCTCTTATAAAAAGTCCCTGCAGTAGGTCTTTCAGCATCTTTGTTGCTTCTTTACCATTCTCTTGGGAAGGAAAGCTACCATGTCCCTACATTACATAGCTGGAAACAAAGAACCAACAGAGTTAGGGACAATGTGGAAGGAAGTGAGGGAGCATCAAAGGGGCCTATGCAGAGAGTCCCGTGAAATGAAAGGCCCCGGGATTTCAGAGAGATTTAATGAACTACAGTAATTTTCCTCCAGTGTAAAATGTTACAAGCATTAAAGGTCTTCACTTCACTGAATGTGCTCATGGGCTGCAGCGCTCCCAGGGATTTATGAATGTGCAGATTTCTATTCTTTGTTCAGAGGACAGGAATCCCCTGGGGCTTCCGCCCTCCCTTCCCACGCTGAGTGCAGGTGCCCGGTGAATGGTGCCTGATTTGTCGCCTTCTATATTGCAGTCAGTGTCCCAGGGTGGCACAAATGGTTAAGAACTCGGCTACTAACTAAAAGATTAGCAGTTCGAACATATCGAACTGGGGATGGGGGTGGGGGTGGTTTATAGACCTGCTTCCAAAAAGTGACAGCCATGAAAATCCTATGAAGTGTGCTTGTTCTTGGGGTTGCCAAAGTCAGAATGGAGCCGCTGGGCTGTGCTCTTGATGGGCGTCTTGAGTGAATGAACAGTGTTGAAAAGAGCAAAGCAACTCAGGAATCCAAATCGTCTCTCTTTTTCCAAAACAATATTAACTTGGAACCCTTTTCTCCTGAAGGATAATTATCATACTAATAACTCATATTTGAATAGTGCAGCTTATAAAGCAGGTCTGCTTCCCTTACTTGATTTGCAACTACTTTGGGAGGTTGGCAGGGGAAGTGTGTAATTATCCCTACTCCAGGGAATGGGAGCAGATTCTGGAAACAAATAAATTGCTCAGCTACCAGGTGTTAAGGTTGGGTCTTCAGTGCAGGCCTTTTGATTGTAACCCCTGTGTTCTCACCGTGCAGTCATGCTCATCTCACCCACGGAGCAGAGGGTTGGATCTGGTGGGACACTTGGATTTAGCCCTGGGGACATTTAGAAGGCCTCCTATGTGGAAAGGGGACTAGAATATCTTTGAGTGTCAATGTGAGCACCCTTAGATAAAATGTGAGATGTGACCAGTGAAGAATGGCCTCTTCCTGCAAGATATCACTGTCTCCAAACCTTCCAGGTGCCTGACTCCTAATTTTAAATATAGACAATAATGGACATGCAAGAGGTTGAGGAAGAGTATGCATTCCTCAAGGAGAAGGTCTCTTCTCCGTCCTCATTGGTCTATCTCCAGGAACTGTGTTGTGCATAGGGCAGACTAGATCAATTAAGGGTAGGAGGCAAAGCTAGACATGAAAGCAATAGTTGCTCGTGCTGTGAGGTACCTAAAGATCACCTGGTTAGTAGAAGCTGGCGTGAGTGTCTGGGTGCCACAGAGGACACTTACATGGCGAGACAATTGAGAGGGGGCTCTGAGTGTGGAGGTGGGTGGTCAACCAAGGCAACAGCCAGGGCCAGTAGAGTTTGTAAGAGACCACTTGGGTCGGAGTGCCTCATTGTCCCCTCCCTCTTCACTCTTAAGCAGCTTCTTATCAAGCCAGAATAAATGATGCTGTTGGCAGCCATTGAAATGATGCAACTCGTGATGGACCCTTGTCTGACAGGACACAATGATTCTCAGTTCTCTCTCTGCCTGCTTCAGGATCGGTGGTAGGCTGGGGGCCATGGTGGAGGCCACTGTGAAGTTGGAGTGTTTTCCCAATTGGGAGGCTGACCTTCCGGCACGCTCTCAGACTATTTTCTGTTATGATCCCCAGAGTTCTCCTAGGCTGAGGGTGGTACAGTGGCTCCATGTTGGGCTGCGAGCTGAATGCTCAGCAGTTTGAAACCACCAGCAACTCCTGGGGAAAAAGACTGGGGTTTCTACTCCTGTCAACAGTCAGAGGCTCAGAAACTCACAGACGCTTGTTTTGAGCCAGCATTGATTCGGTGGCAGTGAGTTGGGTGTGGAAGGTTTTATTTTCACCAGTGAAAGGGCAAGTCTTTCTGCCGCATCTCTCTTACTCTGAAAGTAAGCTCTTGAATCTGTCCACCATGGGGAATGCTGCTAGTATGTGAAACACTGAGGGCATAGCTTGCAGCATCACAGCAAGGAACAAGCCACAACAGGACAGTGACTTGACAGCTGGGAGGCGGAGAGTTGGCTAAGCTGGGGTTCCTTTCTCCTTCCTGTGTTTGCCCATTCTTTTGCATGTTTGCCACCCACCCCACTTGCCCACAGCTCTTGTAATCTCTCAGAGTTAATTAGGTGCTCATTATATTTTGATTGCCCTATCATTGCTCATAGTCCCATAGACTTCAAACTGCCCTGGCTCTCTGCTGTTTTGTGTGTGATGACACACCACTCCCTGACATTTTCTATATATATATTTTTAAATGGTGTAGAATCAATTCTGACTTCTAGTGCCTTCAGTTGTTGCAGCATAGAACTCCGCTCTATCTTATGGAAGCACACTGCCAGACCTTGTCCACCATGCCACTGGAGGCATTTGAAATGGCAACATTTAGGTTAGCAGGTCAAATACAACCCTGTAATGCCACTCTGGGACTGTCAAAAACAAAATCAAAGTGGGGGAAATCGCCATCTGTTCAGGTCCTGTTCATGTAATCTCCCTCTTTCATGATGACTTTTTTGATCATGTGTCCTCGAACGAATGTCTTCTTTTGCTCAACTCTTAGAAGGCAATATCCATACATTGCTCATAGATTTATCATGTCATCTTTTTTGTTACCTTCTCTTATTGTCATGTATTTACAGAGACCCAATGGCATCACCTTGACAGTACTTGGCTGCTAACCCAAATGTAGGTCATTGGAATCCACTGGCCACTCCACAGGAGAAAGAAGGGCAGTCTGCTTCCTTAAGGATGGTCAGCCTCAGAAACCCTCTGGGGCTGCTTCTTCTGGGCCCAAAGGGTGGCTATGTGTTAGTGTCAACTCCATGAGTTTGGTCTGCTCATATATTTACTATGCATGCCATAGGTCTTCCTTAGAACCTGCCATGTTTCTGGGTTTGCAGTAGGCATGGAGAGGCAGAACATTAAATAAATAAGACCCTATTTCTAAATGCAACAACATCTCTACCTCCCTGAAAGACAAACACACAGAAAAGCAATACTAATCCAAGATGATCAAAGTTTTAACAGATGCAAGAACAAAGTGTTATTTGAGAGATGCCTGATGGTAATTTTAAGTGAGGTTTTTTTGGTGGGGGCATCACTGCCCTCTGGTGATCATGGGAGCTACCCAGACTTGCTCCAGCAGAGCTGCTGCTGGATTTGAACCACCAAGCCTATGGGTCACAGTCCCGCACTCAACCACTATGCCACTGGGGCTCAGCCCGAGGTTATATATATATATATGTATATATATATATACACACACACATACACACATATAATGATATGTCCCAGCTATGTTTATTTATACACACATACATATTTATATCCAGGGGATTTTCAACTTTGTGTATATAGCATATAAGATAGAAGTGCCATTTATTTGTGAACTATTCCAATTTGCTATTTACATTTCTCTGCTGTTGAACCACTCTTCCCACATCCCCCAGGAATGTAGCTGGTTAGGAAAAAAAATCCTTATTTGACAAAATATTGGTTTTGTTGTGTAAGTGCAATGGCACACCACTCCCTGATAGTTTCTATATTTTAAAAAATGGCACGTTGACTCTGTCTCTTATGGAGACAGAGCTGTGTGAGATAATCCCACCTTAAGAAGGCAATTCAGATAACCATTTTTAAAAACATTATCAAGGTTGTGTATCATTGCTGTTAGGCATAGTCAACTTGGTTCTGATTCACAATAACTGTCCGTAGAATGTAATGAACCTCAGTCCAGTTCTGCAAGTTTGTGCCATCCTTGTCTCTAAGGAGCATCCTGGCTGCACTTCTTTTGAGACATATTTGCTTGTACTTTTAATAATCCATGATACTTTCAATATTCTTTGTCACAATTCAAATGAATCAATTTTTCTTTGGTCTTCCTTCTTTACTCATGTACATGTCTATATGAGTTAACTGAAAATGCATGGCTTGGATCGGGCCCCACCTTAGTCCTCACAGTCAGATACTTGCATTTCAACCCTCTGAAGAGATCTTGTGTAACTCGATTTACCCCATGCAACCTGGCGCTTGATCTCCAGATTGCTTCTCCCATGATCATTGATTCTGGATCCAAGCAGTCAAAATCCTTGACAACTTCAATCTTTTCTCCATTTGTTATTGGTCCAGTTGTGAGGATTTGGGTATTTTTATCTTAAATTGTAATCCAAACTGAAGATTGTAATCCTTGATCATCATCATCAAGTGCTTCAAATCCTCCTCACTATCAACAGACGAGGTTGTATCATCTGCATATTATAAGGCTTCCTCCAATCCTGGTGCCACATTCTATTTCATATCATCCAGCTTTTCGGATTATTTGGACCTGGAGTACCTCAAGTATCAAGATAAAGAGTCTGGATTTCATTATTAGGCAGAAAGAACAAATAAAGAACTCTGATAAGAAATTTAAGGAATTTCCAGTAGATTTCAAACCATCTCCCGTAGAGGCAGAAATAGTATTTATAGCAGGTGTGGAAGGGGTTGTTAGTCTGGGTCTTCCAAGATACAGGATCCGTGATGGGAGTAGGTGGGCAAGAAAACTATTAAAGGAAATACCTGTAAGAGAAAAATAGGGTGAGTACCAGATGAAGATGGGAGAGCCATTAGATCAAGAAGCAGGTCTGGTACAGCTTTAGGTGGAGCTATCTTGGATTGCAGTGAAGTTTTATGCAAAGTTCGACAATGCTGTCAGGGAGGGCCTGCCTGCTTTAGTAACAGTTCCTTTCCCAGACATTGGCTGGGAACAACTCCTGGGAGATGTGAATTGCCTTAAAGGCAGAAATGGATTTCTGAACACAGTCGCGAGAGCCCTTACTCAGTCACGTTCCCCAAAGTTGGCGATCAGAAAGGTTCATTCTGATAGCAATCAGACAGGAAGGAGAAGAGACGCTAAGGAGAGTCCGACAGCATTTGCTTACCAGAGGTTTTTCTGGGTGTTTGCTCATGGTCCTTTCTATTTGTAGGAGGCCCCGCTGCTGCCTAGCTGGCTTTTACTTTTCTTAGGTATTAATTTGAAGTGAGGCTGGTTCACATCTTTGAAGTCTTGCCTGACTTCATTCACCTACCGTCTGGATTGATTACCTCAACATTCCCATACTTCCCTTTGCCTTCTGCACCATAGCACAGAAGTCAGTTTTTTAATTTTTTAATTTTTTTATTTATTGCCTACGAAAGTGGTCCATGCATCAGGCTCTGAAGTTTGCTCTGTCAATCCCCAAGCTGTAGCCAAATGGACAGCACATCGTATTCACTGATAGTGGAGGGAAGGAAGGTAAGAGCAAAGATAAGACAGAAGGCGCTAAGGAAAGCAGGAGACTGATGAATGGACAGCTGGTCTCATCCTGGGGAAGTGTCTTGCCTCCAACATCTTTTTCTATTCTTTGTGTTCACTTCGCACTTTGAGAGAAATCTGAATGCCTTGAAGACTTGATATTGGCCAGAGTGGGAGGGAATGCAGTTGTCTGACCCAATCCATGAAGAGCCTGGTTTCAAGATTGGTTTTTTTTTTATAGAATTTGCGATGGCACACAGATAGTCCCCCATGCTTTCACGTGGTGTCAGGGAAGACCTTGTCGATTAAGGAAGGGATAAACAAAGGAAAGAAGAACTCTGCTTCATGTGTTTCCTGATTCAAGGAGCACAACTGATGACGCACAATGTGAGCATTTGGTCAGGAAGGCTGTAGCTTGCCCTCACTCACCCCCATTGAACAAGCGAGGAAATTGGCCACGAGTGAAAGAAGCAAGGACCACTCCGTTCCCATGGAGAACAATTTGCTGATGTATCTTGGTAAGAAGACAGGGAGTTTGGTAACTCTTTTTCAATGATGGCGCTGTGACATTGGAAAGTTTCTTCACTGTTTCAGGCCAATCTCCCTGTTCTTGTCATAAGATTCCACTGAGAAGTTGACAGTCCTCACTTAATTGTCCCACGCCATCTTTCCACAGACTCTCTTTGACCTGTAAGGGGCTAGGTACCTTATATCTAATTTTTTCCCCATTACTTGACATAAAAGAAATGGAACCAGTCCTAACTGACCCCATGGGGTGCTGGATGAGGATAAATCTCAAAGTGAGGGTTTTGTTGTCAGTGAAGTACCGTAAAAATGTTCAATATAATGGCTGATTATTTTTCTTTAATCTTAAATGGATACCTAGAATGGAAAAGTCTCATCTCGGTAGCAGAAATTCATTATCTTGGAACGAGTTTAATGGCCCCTGTGAAAATGAACTGGATGAAGTTAAACTGTTGAATGGGAAGGAGCAGAGAAAAGCAAAATGAGTTGTGCATCGCATTTAGATAGATACAATTATGTGTAACTGGATTATCACACATACAGGCGATGCATATTAGGCACCTGCGGTTTGATTACAATCTATCCCTGTGCTTGTGCTGAGCGACCTCTTACGTGTGGAATTGTGTTCAAGCCTCTGTCCAGGCACATGAGGGATAGGCAGCGTCTGGTGTGATAACCACATTTCCTCAGCTAAAAAAGTATCCCAGGGTCACGGGCCAGACTGGCCAGCCAGAGGCCATGTCTGGAATCTGTTTTCCACATTGGCTAAGTGGGTTACTTGTTGGGCTGCTCATGGCAAGGTAAGGAGTTCAAAAACACCAGTTGCTCCATAGAGGCTGTGGTGTCCACAAAGTGTTACAGGCTCAGGAGCCCACAGGGCCAGCTCGACCCTGCCCCACAGGGTCTCTGATTTGTGGCATGAGTGATGGCTCTCTGAAGAGCCGTCGTACTAAGACACTCGTGGTAAGGCTAGCAGTTTTCACCCACATTTATCCATGAGTAAAAGGCCTGCAGTCTGTGCCTGTAAGATTTCCACCTTGGGAAGCCTGGGGAGCAGTAGTGCCCTGCCCCATGGATGTGCTATGGGCTGGAATGGACTCCCTGCCTACTTCATAGAAATGCTCGTGAGGATGGTGCAGGACGGGACAGGGTTTTGCTCTGTTTGTACATAGGTCACAGTGAATCACAATGTATTGGACTGCTGTAACAATAGCCACAGTCACCTGACCACTCCATATTGGCAGGCAGATGCCGCCCAAGGACGCTGATGCTTTAGTGTTTATGACTGCAAAGGCCCTGTGAAGACCCCTGAAATGGCATTGAGGATGGCTTGGCATGGTATAAGAAAAATCAGGCGATCTGTTTCCATAAGGATTTCATAAACCCAAGAAAGCCCTTTGGGACACAGTTCTGTCCTGTAACACACAGAGTGGCCATGGATTACAGTCAACTTGGAGGCAATGGGTTTAAGATAGTGTGATGGACACCCATCCCTGCTCTTCATCTCTCTGTGGCCAGAAAGACACAAGCAGTTGCTTCCTGCCCTTTTAAGATCGACCTTTCAGATCAGTCATGTTCTCATGAAATGCAAGCACAAGAGCTTCTCTCCAGGTACCCCCCCCCCTTTAGATCCCAGAGCCTATGCATTGATCCAGATTCATGGCAAGTTCATGTGCCTCGGAAGCACACATGCTCCATCGCATGTTTAGTGATTGGTTTTGCAGAATTACATCTCCAGGTCTTTCTTCCAAGTCACCTCCGGGTAGACGTGGATGTCTAACCATTCATCAACAGCCAAGTGCATGGACCGTTGATACCACTCAGGCCCTCCCCGGGCGGTCTTTCTGGGGAACAGTGCCAGCTGGCCTGTGTCTGACCTTGTGGGAGGACAGATGTGGAGAAACAAATGTTGACACCTAATTAATTCCTGTTGACATGTTTTATTTCAAATGCAAAGCAACATCAGGATTAAAATAAATGCTGCCAGCTACGAGATGCATTAAATTCAAGGTTCTCCCCCCCACCCTTTGCTTGATCCTATAATACCCTTCAACTCAACAGATACCTGCTAAGTCCTCCTCTGGGGGATTTGAGATGCACTGCGTGAGCTGACTATTACAAGGCGTGTGGTGGCATAAAGGGCTAGTTGGCTGTTGGAGCTCATGAGCTGCTCCGTTCTGCAGAGAGAAACACAAGGCAGACAGCTTGGCAGTTCCACAGCCAGGGCAACCCTGTGTGCCAGTTCCGCTCTGCCCTCTATGATCACTCTGAACCCAAATCGACTTGGCTGAAATGGGACTGATTTGGGTTGGATGTATTGTGACCCACATTCAAGATAACTTATTTCCCCCTGTTCTTTTTCTCTCCCACCCTCATCCCCTGTCCCAATTGCAGGTCATACTCATTCTAACGAAGCTGTATGACTTCAACCTGGGAAGTGTGACGGAGAGTTCCCTGTGGAGGTAAGTGCCCTAGAGATTTCTTAAGGAGCTAGTGTGACTCCGCTTGTGGAAGAAATTTAAGCTGACCCCATGGGAAGCACCTGATCTTTCTCCTCCTGGAAGTCACGCATGTTCCACAGGTGATACGGCACCTGTCTGTGAATTCCCTTAGTTCTTTGTTTATAATCTCTTTAGGGGACCTACAGAGAATGCTTCTTGGCACAGTTATTGCTTGTGCCTCCTACAGTCTCTTTTTTCACTTGACCAACATAGGCACTGGTGAAGAGCACATGCCTGAAATCAGCACATAATACTGAAATGATAGGCGGAAATCCTTCCTCGAATAAGAGTCTTGGTCTAAGGACTACTTGCAGGCAGCCATAAGATGCATCCCATAGGTCATTGCATCTTAGGATACTGTGGTTCTCCAGAAGGTTGGCATGAAGGAAACGTATTTGGGAGGCTTGGTGATGGTCTCGGGACCTGGGCACCTTTGCCTCTGTGGACTCCTTCCTCCATAAAACAGTCAGAAAGTATGTTTTGTGACTGCAATATAAAGACAATTACATGTATATACTACCATATACTCTATTTCTTTAGTCTAAACATTTCTTTCCTTTTCATTTTATTTTTAAAAGAAATTGAAATTTTGTTGTGTGTCCTTAAGAGCTTTAGGGACTGCAGACATTGCACACCTGTGCCTACAAGGTAAGTCAGTCATGGCGGGTCCCAAAGAATAAGGAGAGGTTAGTATGGAGAGGACTTTAGCAAGGGCATGAAAAGAGTCTATGAGTTTCTCTAGACCAGGAGAACTTTCTCCCATGCCTCCTCCACCCCATCACACACAATACCTCACAGACCTGCCTTTCCTCACACATGCTTGTAGAGACACCCTGGTCACCCTCACCTTCCCCTCTGCACACACCCTCACTGAGACCTCCCCACATACCTTCATAAATTTCCTCACACACCTTCACATAGGACTCCTCACGCACATTCCCTTACACCACCGTACCCACTCTTAGACACACCCCTCCACACACCCCTTCTCACACTCCCTCCTACAGACCTCCTCACACAAACACACCCTCCCATGTTCTCACACCGTGCAATAGGCAGGCTCCTCTTCATCCAGTCGGACTCCTTGTTTCGCATTCTGTGTTTATGTCCAAGGGACTCAGGAGACTTATGTGGGGTGCATGTTTCTATCCTGTTGACATTGTCTGGTTTAGTCACTGGGGAGGAAGCTGTCCCCAAAGGTCAGTCACCTGCATGAATTGTCATCCCAGTGTCCTGGCCTAAGGGTTTCCTGGGGCCTTGGAGCAGTGCCTTCTGGGGTGTGCTTATCTTCCTGCTTTGCTTTTTCACCTGACCTATTTGTTCACAGAAGACTAGACGGAGCCTCTTTCCCTGGGAAGGGAAATAGTCATAAGATCTATTAAATATTTAGGGGTTAATTGCTCATATCGACCAAGGCTGGCCCCCGTTTGCACAGTGATGTCTAAAACCTAATTTTGCTGCTCAGTGAAAATTGAGTAACCCGGGTGCCACTAACAGATGGAAGCCTGAGTGTCTCCACTCACGTGCTAACTGACTCAGAATTAGAGCTGCAGGAAGTCCTCTCTTGGAGGCAAAGCACAAATGAAGAAGCTGTGGCGAGTCTTTAAGTCCAACCTCTCTGTGGTCTGCTGGGTGCAAATCTTGACATGAGCAAGCCAATCCTGATTTGCATAACATCTTGATAAGATGAATGCCCTTTCTCTTGGGATGCAGCTAGCCCTTGTAGGCTTTGCTTCAGAAAAGGCTTGGTTCTTTCTAGAAGTGGACCAGGAAAACTCACAGATCTAGGCCAGTGGCTTAATACTTGACACATCCAGTTACAAGGATTCAAATTTCACTTTGTCCATGAAACAAACTTTAGAACTTTGGGCCCTTTACTTGACTTCACTGAAGTTCGTTCAGTGAACGCAAAAAGGGAAATGGGAAGCTTTGCCCCAATCACATTCACTCCAGTCCTAAGCACACCCCCTTTACCCTGTCCCATGGCTGGAGGGGGTGGTGGTGGTGGGGCACCTAATATAAGTCTATGGTATAACTTTTGTTCAGTCTTCAACAAGACAAAGACATGAGAAAGATAAATCGCCCATATGAGGAACATCATTGGCCTGAGGCCCTAGTGGTATCTGAAGGATTTATGGCCACTCAGTTAATAATAAAACATGAAAAACGGCAGGTGTTACAAAATCATGATTGGCAGCAGATCAATCCATCACTGGTGAAGACTGTGCTAGACCCGAGCTGGAAAGGGACCCTGATGGGACGACTTACAGTTTTCCAGATTAGACAGTTTAAAGAGCTGGTTCTGGGATCCTCTGAGCTCCTGGCTGGTTGATGGCTATGACAATGAACCCTGGAAGCTTAATTTCCATTAAGGACCCTAGATGAGTCCAGATAGTTTAGTGGATTATGCGTTTGGCCGTTGACCTCAAATTCAGCAGTTTGAAACCCCCACAAGCCCAAAGGCAGAAAGATGAAGTTTTCTAGTCTTGTATAGAATGTCATTCTTAGAAACCCACAGGGTTCGTTCTACTCTGTCTTACAAGGTCACCTCGAGTTGAAACCAGCTTGATGGCAGTGAGTTTTAGTTTCTTGCTTGTGTGTTTATTTGTTTCTAGTTTGCTTTCAAACGCACTCTTCCTAAGAGCTATGCTTTTTACCTGGTTGATTTATGGTTAAAATGAAGTCACTAGAAGTTGAATCTATCAAGACTCCAGGTGGAGTTTAGGGCTCTGACTGTATGCCATTGCTTTCTGAGAACCAAGTGCTTTGATTTTGCACTCTAATATTGCCACAATCTTTGTATGGGGGCTTCCCTCTGCTTAGACCTCTCTCCTCTCTGCTGGGGTGGCCCTTACACTTCATGCCTGTCTTGGCTCCCTTGCCACTTGACCACTAAGTTCAGAAAGTCCCGAGTGGCACAGCTTCTCTGAATTGAGAACTAACTCTAGCCCTCAATTGCATTTCCCTCCCAGATATGTCTCCCCATTGGACATGCTGCATATGTACTTACTCATTTATCAGTGGCCTGCCTAGGAGTCCTAGTGGTTCTGTTGGATAAGCGCTGATGACTAACTCCAAGGTTGGCAGTTCACACTCACCGGCATTGTAGGGGAGGAAGATAAGGATCATATGCTTCCTTAAAGGTATACAAAGCCACAGAAACTCGATATAGGATCGCAATGAGTCAAAATTAACTCAATAGCTGTAGTATATCCATTAGAATCCCTGGTGGTCCAGTGGTTAGGGCACTAAACTGATAGCCCAAAGGTTCAACTGCAGCCACTTTGTGTGATAACGATGTGGAAGCCTGTTTCCATTAGGTTCACAGCCTTTGCAAGTCCAGTGTAGTCATTTGACTCTGTCTGATGGGGCC
Organism: Nesogale talazaci; assembly: GCA_004026705.1. Taxonomy (NCBI): domain Eukaryota; kingdom Metazoa; phylum Chordata; class Mammalia; order Afrosoricida; family Tenrecidae; genus Nesogale; species Nesogale talazaci. The sequence continues at coordinate 143,045 of PVJH01000116.1, forward strand.
ACAGAGAATCCAAGGTGACTGGATGGCCAAGGGTATGGTTTTCATTTAAATCCACTGACATTTAAGCTTGTAGCACAAGAAGACATTTTCCTTTTGTAATTCTATGCCGCATCCTCAACATCTAGAACTCTATCTGGCACAGACGAGGCCCTTACTCAATATTTGCTCAATGAATACATTAATGAATGAATGGGTTGTTGTAAGGATTAAATGAAACAACGAATGTAAAATCACTTAGGACAGTCACTCACTTGCAGCGCTAATGTAATTGTAATGATTAATGGTTATTATAATCCTTTCTGTTTGTGTAGCGTTTCCCTTCGTGGTTGACTTTGTTTGTCAGGAAACATTGCTACTTGCAGCTGTGTGAGGGATGTGTAGGGCTGAGAGGAGTGTGAGCTGTGCTCTCTTGGAACTGCCAGAGATCTTCAAGGCAAAGAGCAGGGTGTCCAAGGCGGGGAGATAGGTGATTTAGAATGTTGAATGTTCCCCTGGTGTCAAATAGAAAGAATTGGAGTATTGATCTCCACCTAATCAAGGGCTCTTTTTATAGACAAGAATCACTGGACTGGGCATTGGGGTGATGGGAGGAGCTTGACTGTCCAACGGAGAGTGGGAGCACTTGCAGGGCAGGACTAAAGTGCTGCAATAGGAAAGGAGGCAGGGAGGAGGCAGATAGATAGGACAGCTGCATGTGGGGACAGGGAGGGAGGGTAGGCATTCATAAATGCATCTGTGGGCTTCCAAACCAAAGGCAGCTCCTCAGAGCACAGTTTCCAGATAGCAGATCTTTTTATGATGATTAGGAACTTCCTCTCTAGAGAAATGCTATATGTGGATTTTTTATATTAGGTTTGAAAGGACTCCTGGATCTGATGAAACCCGTTCAAGCACCCTGAAGAGTGTGTGCTTAAGAAAAGGCCATACTCATAAAACTTGTAAGGATTGCCCAAACTTGCTGCATCTCCCAGAGAAGTCTCCCATCTTCAAACTACTTGCCTTGTCCAACCCCTGAATATCTGGGTCTCTGATCCTCTTTTCTGCCCTGATAATGATGAGCTATTTTACAGTTAGAACCCAGGAAAGTAGGACTTTCCTCACTGAGGCTGTATGTAGAGAAAAGACACAAATTAAACATTCAATCTTTTGGCTTCATGATTTTGTCCAATGTACTTAACCAGTTTGAAATTGAACATCTTCAATTATCTCTGCAGCGGTGACGCCTGGGGCAGCCATTGCTATGAAAAGATGGCAGTTCCTTTCAGGTGATAGTGTGATATAATTATTGGATTTGGAGAATTGATCATTCTGAGGCTACCCACTAATAAATAGACAAAAGGTTGTTTTAAAGCACAAACAGCTGTAGTGGTGTTTCTTGTCTCTGTGACATTTGTCCTGGGATTCTTTAGGACTCAAGACTGGCGGTTGTTATAAGGAAAAACAAAGAAGAGGAAACATGATTCATACACTAGTAGACAAGGTTTTGATGATGATAAGGAGACCAGGGACCGGGGTGGGAACAGCGGGAGAAGAAAATGTAGGGTGTGGGTGTTAGTCTGGGTGGACTAGAGAACCAAATCCATAGAAACACATATGTGTATGAGAGAGTTTTATATAAAGGGTAATTGTGCATTAAGAAAGCACCCCAACTCATCCCAGTCCAAGCCCATAAGCTCACTATTAGTCCATCTATCTGATGCCGATCTATAAAATCTTCTTCAGACTCATGAAACATATGCAATGACACCAAATATGAGATAATCACAGGCCAGTGGGTAGAAAGTCTTTGGATTCCGTGGTGGTGTAAGTATCTTAGCACTGGCAGTGCTCTCCACATGGCTTCTCCAGCTCAGGCCACTAGCATAGTTCCCTGTGTCTTGTCAGCTGCAATGTCTCCAAGGGAGTGAGCCCAGAGAGAGCTGTGTCTCCCTACTTCCAAGGAGGAAAATCCTGAAATTCCCAGAATTTTCAGGAGAAGATCAGACCCATACAGAGACAATGACCTGATTGACAGACTAGACTTTCCCCCTTCGCACTTAATCCGCTTAAGTCCCAAACTGGCACCAGATGATGTAACTAGCACAGCAGCGGGGGGGAAAAAAGGAGTGTTTTACATGATATTGTGTTGATTGCATTTCTTGAGCTAGACTGCATAATAATGTATAGTATCTTTCTTGAAAAGCCATAAAGAAGGAGGAAAAAAAAAATCCCTCCCGTAGGTTCTTTATCCCTCAAATGTGAATAGTGGTTTGAGTGGCTTAAAAAAAAGGAAAAGTAATTGAAATGCACTTGTGGTCTTTAGTGACAAGCATGTTCATCTTAAACAAAGACTTGAACAAAAACCCTGGTAGCAGTCAGGGTGCTTTTTCCACCGCCTTGGACAATGTAAAGATGAGCCCTGTAGCACAACCATGTGTTGTCCTCTTATAGTCAAAAAGATGTTTCATATATAGGATTCTTAGCTTAGAGAATTAATGATTTGGGGACTCCGCTTTGTCAAGGACCCAAGGCCTCACATTGATGGGATTTTCAGGCCATATCATGTCAAATGTAAGGACGACTCCATCAAACAAGTGATATTGAGGACCTGCTCGATTTGATGTGACTCGGATCTTGTATAAAGAATGTGCAAGGAATTCAGATCAGGATCAGCAACATCACTTAATTTTCTCATTGTTTATCTTATCACTCACTCATGGCCACTGAGTTCATTCAGGCTCATAGTGACCCTAGCGAACTGCCCCTGTGGGTTTCTGAGATGATGCATGTTGACTGAGCAGAAAGTTGCATCTTTCTACTGCAGAGTGACTGGTGGGTCCACAGTACTGGCAGTGCCTTTAACAGTTCAATGCATAACCCACTATGCCATCAGACTCCTTATAGAGCAATCCTGGTACTGTTTATGTGGGCTCTAGTCCATGTGTTGACACTCAGCGTCGAGTGACTTTCACCGAGTCATCACACCTCTCTGACTCTCCATTTTAATAGCATCCATTTGTGAGGTTGTTCTGAGGTTTCCATGAAATGCTGCATTGAGAAGTTCCTGGTCTACAGTGCGTACACATGAACGACATTAACGGAGAGTTAGTTAGTATAGAATCTACTTGTCATTGAACTTTCTCTCTCTGCTGGCAACACTGCCAAAGACTTATTTGAAGTGTGAAAAAAGAAAATGTGTCATTTTAAGGACAAAGGTGTGTCTGACCCAAGTGCCGGTCTTTCCAATTGCCTCATATGCATGCAAAAGCTGGACGGTGAATAAGGAAGACCGAAGAGGAATTGACGTCTTTGAATTATGATGGTGGCCAAGCATACTGAACATCCTCAGGACCTGCCAGAAAATATGAGCAAAGCTGTCTCCAAAGAAATACAGCCAGAATGTTCCTTGGAAGAGGGGACGGCAAGACTTCCTCTCACACACTTTAGGCGTATCATCGGGAGAGACCAGACACTGGAAAAGGACATCTTGCATGGTCCAGTAAAAGGTCAGTGAAAACCAGGATACCTTGAAGGAGATTGATGGGCCTGGTAGCTGCCACAATGAGCTCACGCACCGTCATGGGGAGGAAGGAGCGAGACTGAATGGTGTTTCTTTCTCTTGTCCATTGGTCACCTAGGAGTTGGGACTGACTGAAAGACTTCTGCCAGAACAGCAACAGTTCCCTGGCTGATGCTGTGCTAGTCAATCCTGCACAACAGATTTGGGAGTTTTGTATGTGTAATTTCATTTCACAGGAAACCAGGAGCACCAGGCTGTTGAAACAACTTGTTGCAGACCTCACAGCTACTTGGCACCTATACCTGTGCTTATTCGACCCTGAGCGCTGCTGCTGCTGCTCCTGATGTCACCCCAAGAGAAAGCTCATGGATCCCTCTAAACAGAGAGAGACATGTGAGGGGGGACGTGAGAGAGGGAACCTGAGAGAGCGGGGAAACAGTTTTCATGGTTAAATAGATTTCCACTTTTAGGCCTCGCAAGGCCATCAAGTGGATTCCAATGAACAATGATCCTGTCTAGGGTTTATAAGGCTTTAAATCTTTACAGAAGCAGACCAACTCATCTTTCTCCTATCGTGTGATGGGTTTGAACCGCCGACCTTAAAGATAGCTATTCAGAGATTATCCCAAGAGTACCACTAGGTGTCTCACTCTCCAGACTCCAAACTCCAAACTCCAAACTCACTGTCATGGAGCAGGTTCTCCAGATTGGAACATGTAAGCTCTGTAGGTAATTCTGCATTTCTGATCATTCAAAAGAAGCAGCTGAATTTGATGTTAACAACATATGCCATTTAATTCAATTGTATAACAACCGTCATTTGAATAAATGATTAGGATCACATTTATGAATGAGATTTTCCCCCTCTTTTTGTAGTACATCTTTGAATGCTAATGTGTATTTTGCATCTGTAACACATCTCAGTTTGGATTGGCCACGTTTCAACTGCATGAAAGTTTCATGTGCCTGGTGGCTACCATTTTCCAATAATGTCAACTCATATGGGTGGTCAGTTTTTAACCCCCCCCCTCCCCAATAGAAATAATACATTTTTTGTCAAAATATGTAAGGGAAATTTTTTCTTTGACTTTTCAATACTGTTAAAGCTCCCATATCTAGAAGGGATTATTCTGCTATTGTATGATGCAGTGTTAAAGAGCTGACTGATCCCTCTCAAAGTTCTGAGAATCTAACATGGAAGATAGGGAAATATGAACCTATCCACAGGAACATAAGAGGAGGAATTACTTGAATTTTCATATTTCCAAACTATACCTTTGGGTAATTCAGAAATAATCAGACTGGTTTAGTCTTAGAGTCAGAGAAACATAGAGTAGAGAGATGCTTTGAGAACAAGTTACAGTTGGAAGTTATTTGTTTCTGCTTGTAAATCTTGAACTCAGTTCTCTGTGTCTTAACACATTAAAGACCAGATATTTTAAAGTCAAGAAGTTAAAAACCAAGCAACCAAATCAATAGGAAGGGGTGGGGAAATAGTGGAGATTCAAAATCTATCTGCAAGTTCATGCATTAAAGACCGGATAAACTTGGAATCTGTCTGCAATATGTTAAGATAGTAACACTTGGGTCAATAAACAAACTAACTCCACTATTCTCAAAAAGATATGCATCAAAATTCTTTAAGGAACCCATTTTCTAGAGCAATTCTCCAGCTTTCATCATATCCAGCTTTCATCTGTCCATCCCAAACCCTAATTTCTACACAAAGCTGAGAATCAAAATATTCCAAGATCTTTACAGTAGCCTCTGGTCACTGGACTAGAAGTTGACAGAGAGCTGAGGGAGTCTGAAGTAGTCTCTAAAAGGACCAGGTGTCCCTGACAACTGAAGCTCCAGTTTCAATAGCTCCTTTCCTTGATTCTTCTCCAAACTCCCATCATTTTATCCACCACTTTTAGCCCATCAGGAAGGGAGACAATCAATGAGGTGGCATAGCCTTTCCTCCTGTATGCTGCCTCAGGGCCCACAGAACAAGGAGTTTCCCATTGAGTGTTTGTAGAACATTCCATGGCCCTAGTTGTACCACCCCATACCCCAAGGGCTTCCCTGACTGCCTCCTGATAGGGTCCCTCTTCACTACAGTGCTAGCTTCACATCCGTGCCCCTTCCCCCATCCCCTCACCCCCAGCCTGATGTTGGTGATTTGTTTCTCAATCAAAGATGGTAGGCTGGCCTCTCCAGAGAAGCAAAACCAGGGACACTTGAATGTGTACGAATTTGGAAAGAGATTTATACCAAGGACCAGCTCACACAGTTGTAGACATGGATGGGCCCAGGCAAGCTCAAGTCTGTGGGTGTGATGTCGGCTAGAAGCTTCTCCCAGTTGCAGGGACTGACAAATCGGAAGCAGGACAATGAAGCAGAACGACTGCGAGGCTGATGGATGCAAAGGCGTGTGACTCGCAGGTCAGCAGCCCCCAGATGACATGGCCCGACCATATAATAGGAGGTCCACAATCCCAATGCAGGAGCCACATCCAACAGCAGAAGTGAGGTAGCGTCCACATACTCCCAATCCATACTAAGTAGGAAACCTCCCTTATAATGGTATCAATATTGTGACCAAGCTAGAGAGGTGGTCCTCCACCCTATTCCTCCCACAATTGTTTGGCTGCTTCATAAAAGATCCCATCACGGAGTTCATGACACCATGTTGGATAATAATATGAGATTATCTTGGTACAGTCAAATCGACATAATATATAACTATCAGAGACATCAACCAGGTCCCCCTTGAAGATGTGCCCCAGGGCATGTGATGTAAGGATTGTCAATAAAACCAAAGTCCAAAGGAAGGGGATAGAATCGGAGCTTAAATTTTGAACACTTGGTTTTCAGAGGGCTGTGGATGACAGTGGAAGGCCCAAATCCATTTACAGGGTCTCCATGTGGATTAAGTCTCCAGTGAATCACCTCTGGCCATAGTTGAGGGATATGAATAACCTTATTGTCATATAGAGGGCATTGTAAAGTCCATTGTGGGACACAAAGTTAGATGAAAATTTAATACGCTATCATTTGATCTCCTTTTTGATCCATTTTTAAGTTGTTCCCATTCTTAACATGTTCTGTGCTGAGAAGCGGTTTGGTAGAGGTTCGTCTGTTTTGACTCATCATTGTTGGTTTTTGTTTGTTAGCTTGGCATGATTTTGTAAGATTGTGCTTTGTTTTGTGTGATTTTCTGTATGAAATTCCAAGCTAGACAGATCTATAGAGACAGTAACTGGATAGGGGTCCGGCAAGGGAATGTAGGGGGAAACGGGAGTTAACAACAGTGAATATGAAAAGATAATGTTCTGAAATTGAAGGCGATGATGATTGCACAAATCTTAATGTGAGGGAATGATTAAATTGCATCTCTATGAAATATAGACCAATGAAGTTATTTTTAAGCTGCCTAACTATCACCCAAGCCTTTTTAAGACTCAGTAGGGGTTGCACATGCCTTACTCACTTCTGGATTTTCAATGCTACCTTGGCAGTTCATAAGCCTCAGCAGCTCTGTGGGGGAAAAGACTGGACTTTCTAACCCTGTAGACAGTGCTTGTCTCAGACGCCCACAGGGGGTGCTATGAGTCAGTATTGCACTCTATGACAGGGATTGAAACCCTTGAGAGATACCAAGCAAGGTCAAGGATAGCCGTTCTCAATCTGTGGGTCGTGACCCCTTTAGGGGTCGGACAACCCTTTCACGATGTCACCCTATTCATAACAGGGGCAAAATGACAGTGAGGAAGTAGGAACAAAAATAGCTTTATGGTTGGGGTGTCACCACCACACGAGGAACTCTGTGAAAAGGTCTTGGCATGAGATAGGTTGAACACCACTGGTCTGGGACAACAGACCTGAACAGCCCTAGCCAAGCCCCGCCTGGTCCTGGCCCTTTCCTCACAGTGAGTTTGCTTGGTGAGTCTGTTTCTTTCCATCTGGCTTCCAAGCTCTTGTCCAGACCATTTATTTTCTCCCCTAATTGTTCTGTCAATGACCTTTCTGGAGGAGGCTGTTTTCACTTTAGTTTTTTTAATTGAAAAGGGAGACCTTTTGGATTTATTAATTTTTTGTTTGCCAAGAAAATCCGAATAATAATTGCAAAGACTTCCCAGAAGTTATTAGTTAACAAATTTTAATGACACTCATGATTTATTTATGTGCATCCCTCCCTCTCCAGCTGCTCATCCCTATTCCTTAGTGGAATTCCTGCTGAATCTGAGTGAATTAATGGGAACAAAACTGAAGATTGAAACGGCAATTGTGTGTGTGTGTGTGTGTGTGTCCACGTGCACGTGTATACATGCATATGTGCGTCTTGTTTGTTAATAAAAGCTTACCATCCATGTGCTTCTCCCTGAAGACTGGGAAGGCTGTTGTAGGTAGTGAAATTCTCCTAGAACTAAGACCTTATCTTTGCCTTCAGTGGCAGTGAACATGTGGAAGCCCACTCCTGAGTGGGTCACAGAACATTGAATTGACCTGGTGTTGACGGGGCACCTCTTAAGTCATTCAGTGCTCATTGCTGGGGAAGCAGAATAAACATGCCATGATTGTCCTCAAAGAAAGGTCTCATTAGTTACCAGATAAGTTTAATATACACTGGAAACCATAAACTGTAAGAATATACATGGGGGTTGATGTATAAACAGCAGGGCATTCTGCATCTTTAAGTTTGTATCATAATTAATGCTCACTTCATTCCTTTAAGAATGGAAAACAATTCTAGGAATGAGATGGAAATGAGGTCAATATGGCATACATATTTTACTTTGCTGCTTAATATAAAACATTTTCTTTTCCTATTAGGATGGTAAGCTCCTTGAGGGGGAAGGCTATTTCATGTATCACATGCTCTCTTAGTTCTCAGAAAGAAACCTCTGGTGGCAGAGGCATAGCAAGTATGCTCAGTATGCTCAGATGCTTGGGTGTAAATCCTGGCCCCACTGCTCACCACCCACACCATCTTGCTTGAATCTACGTCTCAGTTTAGCTATACATCCAACGAGCTGATAATAGGCCTTCTCTCACTGAGTTTGTAATGATTCAATGAGATAGTTAATAGAAGACAAAATGCTTATTATATAAATAGTAATTATTATATTAAGTACTAGCTAGATGTTAGTATTATCACTTACTTACTAGTGAGTTCTTATTACTTGCTTAGTAAATAATAATTATTATCTTAAACACAAACATCTAGTTAGTGCTTAATGTAATAATTACTATTTTTCTGTAGGCGCCGGCTCCCCTTAGCCCAACAACTTTAACCAGGCTCCAGATGACAGCTGTGCTGGTCGCTGTAGGATGGTCAGATGCATAGCTAATTGAGAATCCTAATGGCTGGAAATGATGCTTTTCAAGTTCAGTGACACAACTTTGTCTGGAAAATGGGAAAAGTTAATATATTTCTTGTTTTTTATAGATGAGCTATTAGCTGTGCTGATGGTGATGAGGATGATATTGTTGATGATTATGATTTTTTTGGCTAAGATGCAGAGTGCAGTGTGGCTTTCAGTTTTTTCAATGTGTTCAGCTAACTCCTCCTTTACTATTTATTTCCTCTTTGAAGCATCTTTTGGGGAAGGGGTGTCTTAGCCCATCTAAGAGCTTGGCTGTCTTCCTCATACTGAACATGGGAGGCAGGTGTGAACATGCATGTTTATCCACCTCAAATCCTTAGAACTGCTTGCTTGCTTGCAGATGTGTTAAGAACAAATGAAACAAAACAAAACAACAACAACAACAACAACAAACCTAGATTTCTACCCAAGGGGTTCCAAATGAGAAGAACTAGGTTTTGCTCAGGAAATTTTTAAAAGGTTGATGGTTCTCTCCCACATAGAACTGAAATCTGGGAACCTGAAAATCCACCAAGCGCAGAGGTTTCTTGAAGATCCACCAATTTTGGTTTCTAGGTCTATTTCTGTTTTCATTTTGTGAATTATCCTTGAGATCCTTCAGTTTTCTAAAAAAAATCCAGAGATTGATTGAAATCATTTCTCAAGTTCCTTTTTTCTGAGTCTATAGCATCTGTTCTCAGGTGATGTCCATGTGGACATACAGACAGAATTTGTGATTTCTAGTTGAAAAGCTAGGATGCTATTTTGAGGACTAAAAGGTGGCTGATCCAAGCCAGAATATTTTCAAACACCTCAGATACATGTGAAAACTGGACACTGCATAAGGAAAGCTGAAGAAGTAGTGATGCATTTGAATTACGATGTGGGTGAAGAGAAGTAAAAGTATTATGGACTGCCAAAAGAACCAATTCATCTGTCTTGGAAGAAGTACAGCCAGGTTGGTCCTTAGAGGCAAGGATGGAGAGGCTTTGTCTAAAGTTCTTTGGGCATGTTTTCAGGAGAGACCAGGAAAGGACACTGTGCTTGATAAAGAAGCAGGCTAGTGAAATAAAGGAAGACCTTCAACAAGATGTACTCCAACAGAAGAACATTTGGGAGGATGGCAAGGGGCCAGGCAATGTTTCACTCTGCTGTACAGAGGTCTGCTAAGAGTTGGGACTTGAAGGCACAGGAGAACGACACTAGTTGATACTTGTGTTAGACTAAGTTTTCTGGAGGCACACACAGAGTTAAGACAGAATCTCTATTGATGCGATGATCTTTATCAAGGCAGTGGCCCAGCCCTGTCCAACTCAAGTCCATGGGTCAGGTGCTGGCTGGAAGCATTCTAGACTCACACAGCTACTGGCTCATGAAGTGGGAAGGTGAAGGGGGATCTGGGAGATAACACACTGGTGGATGCAGAGTTTCACGGATCCAAGGTCTGCAGAAACATGCCAGGGCACCAACCGTTCCCAGGGTTCACAAGCCACGTGGACCTCAGGTCTCAGACACAAGGCAAAGGATGCACTGAAACAGGAAGGAGAGGGGCAAGAAGTCCTCCACAAACTCACATAAAAAGGTTAAACCCCCAAGGAGGTATCATTAGACTGTGGCATGTTTGCTAGATTAGACTCCACTCCTACCTTCACACAGACAATCAAAGTTTACAAAAATTCTGACCATCACCATGCCTAACAGCTTCATTCTTGAACACAGCTGCCCTCTTTAAAGGACTGGTGGTAGAGTTGCAAACAACCATGTGGACAACAAAGTAATGTTAGCAACAGCAAATGCCAGCTTATTTGTGCAGTAATGAGTAGTTAGGCATTAGTTAACCAGAATACCTGTCTAAAGTACTTAATGTAAATTCATTGGACACAGCGGGAATCATTCAATCTGTGAAAATATTTTATCCTGGCAACTAGAGAAGGTTTTGCATTATGTATTGAGCCATCCGACATTTGATTTTACTGGAGAATGGAGAAGTAAGAACACTGAAAAAAATGGATCTCGATTACTCGATTATATTTTCATTCTTATTATGGAGGGAAAAGGCATTTTTTAAATGACCTTGTCTTTATTCTTCCTATTCTGCATATGTATATCTTGATCTTGTCCAGTGGCTGAAGAGAATGTAGGGCTTCTTTTCAGATTGTGTCTGTTGATTGTTATTTTATGTGTTTTCCTTTTTCCTCCAAATGCGGTGCTTTTTAAAAAAAATCACAATCATAAATAGCTGTTTGGAAAAGGGTCTGAAATTCTGCCCCTCGCTTGCTATAGTCCCGGGCTTGCTCTGATTTTCTCAGCAGTAGATTCATTAGGCTTCTAATGAAGTTAATAAGTAAGTGGATCAGACAGTCCCTTCTAAAATAATATTTACAAATGGGTGCGTTTTCTTGCTCTCGAAGGTAGGCCTTCTTGATTTCCCTGCCAGATGTCCACATGTGTGAAACTCTGATGGATGGGCCCCTAGAAGGTGACTTGTAACCAAGTAAGTAAATTAAGGAGGTGGAAGGGAGGATTTCGATGTCCACAGCGCCTGTTTATTTCCAAGGTTATAGGCGAGTGCCTTTTACCTTCCCCTTCCTGCTGGTGGTGGAGCAGATCGCACTTGGGCTATTAACAGCAAGGCCAGCAGTTTGAGCCCACTAACTGCTTCCTGGGAGAAAGATAAGACTTTCTGATACCATAAAGATTAAAAGTCTCAGCTACCCTCTGGAAGAATTTTACTTTGCCCTCTAGCTCTCAGGGAGGTGGAATAGCGTGTATGGCAGTGAATTTTTGTTCTCATTCTGATTTTACTTCTATATGTAACTGTAGAGACTAGGGAGTTTTCTAGCATTCACAGTAACTTTCTTATGAATAACTTTCTTGGATATAGACTGCAAATGATTTTAGGAGACTTTTAGGGGCTCTCACACAAGACCGCTGTCCTAGACATTATTTGAGGAGCAATAAAGTGGCAGAACAACAACTCCATTCAACTCTCTCTTATCCCCTGTCTAGGAAACTTCTTTTGTACAATTGTTGAACTTCCACAAGATGCATTATATATCTTTTGACAGTGCCCAAGTGAAAGTTTGAGATAGTTTTTGAGATGCAACACAGTATTTTAAAAGGTTCCCATTTCAATAGCATCGACCTCTTAAATTTATACAATATTTGTTCATTCCCCAGGGGTTCATGCTTATGCCACTTATCCTCTTTTGGGCACAAACAATATTTGGCCTGTGGTACTGAGTACCCATGTCACATATGAACAGGCTAACATCCCAAATAGGTTAGTGGCCATTGATTTGCATCTCAGAATGGACTTCTAAGTGATTTTTTTTATTCTGGTGAATCGTGACAATTTCCTGGAAAATTTTATGATAATCCAGTTTTCTGTGCCTCCAGGCAAACCACCTGACTTAATTTGGGCATTAAAAACCAGGAATTTTAAGAAGCTTCCCCTCTGGATTCTGATGCACCCTATTTTTTTTAGAGGATAAGACATACCTATCTATAAGTTGTACCCAGTTTTTAGAGCAGGAAACCAAGAAAAAAATCGGAACCAAATATTACCAGTATACTAAAATGTTCTGGAGTACCACACCTTCAGACCAGAAAATGCACTCTCATTTCCCCCTACTTTTTTGTGGGTGTGGGGGAAGTGTGTCTTATGGTTCAAAAAATATGGTAACTACTGGCCCAAGCAACTTCACGGTCATCTTTGCTTCTGAAAGGGTTCTTACAAACTTGCTTGGGGGAATATTACCTTCAACATTGTTCCATTCCCTCTTACCCATTTGCTTTATGGCTGTCTCAAAAAGATGGAGGCAATCATTCATGCAGAAATCCATAGTAGCAACTTCATCTTTATAAATGACAATCATAAAGGTTAATCATTGGAATGAGCTCTGGCACTTACTAATTAGCTTGGATTCTGTCAGCATCAGGCCTGCTTAATTGGGCAATTAACATTGATCTTAAAGAGGGGTGCCGCACGAGAGTGGTCAGAAGGGACTGCTCTTCCTGGAGTAGTGCTTGAGGTAAACCTTGTGAGGTCAAGTTGACTGTGGGAACCTAGACTTCCCAGGGGGATCAGAGAGTGTACAAAAAAGGAAGATAATGTCCAGGTGACTTTGGACGTCCTTTTATTCCTAAAGGGGTCTTGGCAGCATGCCACTGTAGACATCATTAACTTCCAGAAGATTAGGATGGTAGAAAAGAGGCTGGAATAGGTCAACTTTGAAGGAAAGATAAGTAGTGAAACCTGTAGAATATAGAAACCCTAGCCTCCTTCAGGGATTACGGCGACTAGGTGTTATGGCTCCCCGAGAGCATAGTCTATCATTCCTATCGATTTCATTGATAATACCCTCTGGTGAGCAACCCTCAGGGGATGGAAGTAATTTCCTCTGCATTTTCCATCCTTGGGAGGGAGACTTGGTTGGACCCACCATGGCCAAACTTTGAACAATTTCTTCCATTGATCAGGCAGGGGTGTGGTGGGGGTGGGTGGGATGAGAATTCACTAATCGGCCCGGACTCCCTTATTATCCCTGTGCCTCAGGAGACTGGGGCCATGAAGAAAGTGCTAGAAAAAGACTCTGGGACCTTAGCTTCCCCCGGAGAACCCTTCCTTTCTGATGATCCTCCCTGCTTTAATGTGTTGGCAACTTTTACTTACAACACACAAAATGTAAAATAGCATTTCTTCCGTTATGCTCTGTCATTTCGAAGACGCATTCATTTTGCACCAGGGAATGTGCTAGGAACTTCGTAGACACACATCTCTGTGATGGCAGCTGTACAAGGCCTGTTTCCCTGCCCTGGTGGATGATGAATCTGAGCTTATGAGTTTTGGTAGATAATGGAGATAGACTTCACATCTGTATAGCTCCAAACTCCATGTAGTATGTAACAGTAGTAAGTGCTGACTTTACTAAGTGGTATTTAAATGCAGAATTTAGTGGATCCCCTCAGGGCATTTGGTTCTTCGTTTCCATGTCTGTTCTTCTACCCCTTAAACAGTGGACCACCATGCCAATGGGGCTTTCTACATGAAGAGGAAAGGACTGGTAGGGCACTCATTCTTTTTTGGACCCTCACCATCCATATATGATGATACCTGCAGTGTGCTCTCATCTCATCTCCCAAAATAGCACTCATTCCTTTAAGGAGGCGTGGCTGTTGATTGTAGGATATTGGCTACAGTGCAGGTGCCATTTGTGGTCATTCTATTGGAAATGATAATGAGGTGCTTGTAGCATTACCTGTGGTTTTAAGAGCAACAACGTGAGGTTCTATGTCTATTTTACCCAGCTCTCCTGCAGGCAATAGTTTATAAATCATTCTCACTGTCATTGAGTCCATTTGACTCACAAGAATCCTAAGAACAAGCTAGAACTTCCCCTGTGGGTTTCTGAGAGGGGAATGGTTTCTGACAGCAGCAAATCTTATCTCTCTCCTATGGAGCAGCTGGGGGTTTTCAACTTCTAACCTTGCAATTAGCTGTCCAACTTGTAACCCATTGTTCCACCGGGGCTCCCGTAAAACTACAGTATAATGAAATCACCCCGCAATCACAGAATTCTGGTATTAAACAGTCCACCAATCTTAATCAAATCCCCTCCGTTTTGCTTGTACTTGCACACGTGCGTGTACACACAGGAGTCTCTGTGTTATGTGTACTCGTTGATCAGAACACCTAACAGTTCCATCACCACGAAGATCTCATCAACTTTCCTCTGACTTCATTGTCAACCCAGGAAATCACTGACCTGGTCTTCACTTCTAAAATGTCATATTTCGAGTGTGACTAGATGGAATCAGTCCGTATTTAATCTTTCCAAATTGGCCTTTTGCATTCAGCGTCATTTCCTGGAGATCCACGCAGCTCGTCATATAGCAGTCATTTGCTCCCTTTGATTGCCGAGTTGTATTCCCTGGTATTGCTGCCCCACAGTTTGTTTAGCCATGCACCATTTCAAGGTCATCTAAGTTGTCTCTAGTTTCTAACTATGACAGATACAGGTGCTATGAACATTTGAGTACTATTTTCATTTCTCTGGGATAAGTACACAAGAGTGCATATTGCAATTGTTCTGTGTTGTGTTTCATAAGGCACTGCCACACATGTTTCCAGAGGGCCTGTACCAATTTGCAATCCCATCCACACTGTCTAGTTGATTTTTTCCACATCTTTCCCAGCATTTGTCACTTGTTTTTAAAATGCCAGTCTGGTAGGTGTGCAGTGATAGCTCATTGTAATTTTAATTTGCACTTCCCTGTTGGATAATTAGGCTGAACATCCTTGCTTGTCTTTATTTGCCATCTGTACATCCTTTTCATGAAATATCTGCTTATATCTTCTGCCTATTTTCTAATTGGATTGTTCTTTTCTGCTGAGTAGCTTTGTGAGTTCTTTATATGTCTCAGGTATGGTTCCTTTGTTGAGAAGCTCTGATGTGATAGTGGTTTCCCATCAGACTGTCAGCTTCAAGGGCAGGGGTTCTAAACCACCAACATCTCTGTAAAGAGTCGCAGTCTTGGAAACCCACCTGGGCAGTTGCATCCTGTCCTATAGGGTTGCTGAGATTTAGAATCAACTCTATGGCAGGGAGCTGAGGGTCTTTCTTTGGCTATTTGATGTGAGGATTCATTTTGTGGCTAATAAACATCTAACCCTTATACCTATGACCTTCTTTGGAAATAGGGTTTTTCACTTAGTTTTAGTTAAGTTAAATGGTTATATAGGGTATAGAGAGGACCCGAATTTGAATTTTTTTGAATGGTGTCTTATAAAGAGTATTGACCGAAGGATATGTATAGCTACATCTATCTGTATATCAATATCTATATCTGTCATCTATATACATACCTATACCTATATCTATGTAATCTAATCTATATTCCACTGGAACATGGTCGGGAAGTCAAAAATAGAGCCACATAAATATGAGGATGATAATAAATTGATTCAATAGAAGAATAGTCTTTTCAGCAAAGGGCGCTGGTGTAACTGGCAGCTAATAATCCAAAATAACAACAAATTAAAACAACAACAAAAATCCACCCTTAAATAACATATCACATTCTGCATGAAAATTAACTCCAAATGGATTATAGACAAATTAAAATATAAATCATGAAAACTTTAGGGGAAATGAATAGAATCTGATTAGGAGTTTGGGCCCTTTTTTGTGGAATAGAGAGGAATGTTCTAGAATACAGGAAATAAAATGCTGCCTATGAGAAGTTTGCTCAGAAAAGGTGATTTGTTATGGGGCTATTTCTTCAGTAGCGGAGCTAGTTAGGAGTGTGTTATGATTTTCTTATTGTGTTTGCTCATTCATTAATTCATTCATCTATGCAAGGAGTTGCATATTTGTTGGCTTATGTGCTTACTTATCTCCCTAAACTCTCCCCACTGACCAATGATGAGCTGATCTTTAATGGGTCAGGATAGAAGAAAACAGGAAGCGAAGCCTACATTTCCAGCCTTCTAACTTGGGGAAACTAGACATTACTTTCCCCTCTGGAATCCTTACCTTGTTTTTCCTTTGTATAGACCTGCATTCTATGTACTTGAGGTCAATGGTATGCTGGCTGGCCTTTCTGAATCAGAACTGGAGAGTACTCATCTGGCCCACTGCACTAAGACAAAGGTCAGACTTCAGAATTCTACAAGGATGGAGCTCTCCTTGGTACACTGAACCTGTTTTGATGGTGAGGGGATGGATACAGGAAAGGACATGACTTCTTAAACTTAGCAGGTATTTTACTTTCAGCCTGGAATTCAGGCCATAGTGGGGATTGATTGGGAGGGGAAATACAATGCAAAAGGTGAAGAGTTTCGAATCCACCCTCGTTCTGATTTCCCTTACTGGGATCTTCTTTAAACACATTAGCACACATTTTCTAAGCTTTGTCCATTGAGTTATTGGGTAGGGTGTTGCCTGAACATGCAGGGAAAAACTTTTTTCTTTCACTTTCACTGATTTGCTTTGGTATGTAGATGGTTATGAAGTAATTTTAATAAGAATACTTTTTTTCAAAAGTTAAAAAATGAAGAATATTAAGAAAACACCAACCATATCTATCACCACCATGACTCCATCCGTGGCCTTCACAACAGCCTTCCCCCCACATACACACACACATACACGCCTTCCCAGCAGCCTTCAAGTTGAGTCTGAATAGAGCAGTGTTACATAGAGTTTTTTTTAGAACACTGTACTAGGATGGGAGGGAAGAGGAGCATTTAATTGCCTTTCAGAGCTTGGATCTCGTAAGTGTGTTAGTCTGGGTTGACTAGAGAAATGAATCCAGAGACACTCAGGTGTGTGTAAGACAGAGCTTTATATAAAAGAGAAAGTGGACATTAAGAAAACATCCCATCCCAGTCCAGATTGAGTCCATAAGTCCAATATTAGTCCATGTTTTGGATTTCAGTTTATAAATTCCTATTCAGATGTACACAACACATGCAATGAAGCTGGATGTAGGGAGATCAAAAGCCAGTGGGTACAAAGTTTTGTGGAAGCATCTCAGAACTGGTGTGGATCTCCATGTGGTTGCTTCAGGTCCAGGACTCTGGGTCTATCAGTGTAGCTACATGTGGCTTGTCAAAAGGAATGTCTCACAGAGTGTCTCTGTGGGTCCCACTTTCAGTGAGCTATTTATCTCTATAGTGCCTACAAATGAGGTCATTAAGCTGTGACTTGATTGACAGGCTAAACCCCTCCCCTTCACAAGTTGACAGGAGATTATATCACTTCCACTATCAGGCAGAACTCTAGCTCCTTGCCCATTAGCATGTAGCCACTGCCTTGACCTCATTGGCTTGGCCTGAAAGCAAGGCATGCAAGGTAGCTTATATGTACATTCTTTTTCCTTTCATCATATTTTCTCTAACTTTATTTGGTTGCTTTTTGTTTCAATCTCTTCCACCTCAGGAATCCATTTAATCTTCTCCTTGTATCCTAGGGACAGTGGGCCCTTGACCACTATGGTGGATGTGCTGACATTGAACATGATGCAGGGCTTGACCAGGGTTGTGCTACAGCAACACTCACTATTGGACACGTTATAGACATCGTCAGTGAGGTTTTCTTTTGAAAATATCTTGGTGGAGCCAAACTTTCAACTTTCTGCTTAACAGTACTTTATCTGCACCATCCAGGGACTCTGTCTTTGTCCCGTTCAAAACCCTTGTTCAGCTTTAACATATGGGTAACTCTATGTGAGAGCCCTAGTGGCACAATGGGTTATGCATTCGGCTGGTAAAGCAAGGTCAGCAGTTCACACCCACTAGCTGCTCTGAGAAAGATGAAACTTTTTCTTCACTAAGGAGTTACAGCCTCAAAAACCCACAAAGGAAGTTATACCACGTCCTAAATAGTCACTCTGAGTTGGATTGGGACCAATGGCAGTGAGGTGGGTCTTTGGTTTGATGGCATAGTGGATTGATCATTAGGCTGCTAATGGAAATGTCCATAGTTTGACCTCACCAACCAGTCTGAGAGGAAAGGGTGAGGAAGTCTATTTTGGTAAACATTTACAGCCTGAGACACCCCATGGAGCAATTCTCCTCTTTCCTCCAGGATTGCTATGAAGCAGGATTGACTCAGTGCAGTGAGTGGCTTTATACCTATACCTATTTCTATCTATACGGTTTTACACAATGAGATCCTCCTGTAAAAACACGTTTTTTTTTTTTTCATATTTTGATATGACAACTGGTGAGGTATTTTCTGGTAGTCAAAGTGTTTGCAAACATAATTTTAATGTTTGCATAATAGAGTATTTTATTGCTGCTCCCTAATCTACTTAAGTATTCCTTCCTCTATTTTTGAGATTCAAATTGTTTTACTCTTTTCACTAAACAAAAATGTGATAACAAGTGTCTATATACATAACTCTTTGCCTTTTTTTTTGGTGTGTGCATATTATCATACTTTCTTAGACTACTAGAAGAGGAATTTTAAGATTCTTGGTATACAGTGTCATCTTAAGAAATACAAGTGCAATCCTGAAAGTCTGCTGCTACAGTAGCCAATGTCTGAAATCAAAAGGGAAAGCCAGACACAGCTTGCAGTGTTCATGCATGTGTTTATGTATGTGCCTGTGATGCCATCCTGCACTTGTGTTCTTGAAGATAATTACTATACCTAACATTAATGTGAGCCCTGGTGATGTTATGTGAGCATTGGACTGCTAATGGCAAAGTCAGGGGTTCCAATCCACCAGCCGCTCCTCTGGAGAAAGATGAGGCTGGCAGGGGACATGAGTTAAGCTATCCTCTGCAAGACATTCATCCCCTAGACCTCATGTAGAATGTGCCCTCTGCTCCAGGCACTTCTGATATGGTAAAGTGAAAATAGTCAGACCATCAATAATGCTCCCTCACACTGACTAAGCCCTATGTGGTAGGCTTATTATCGGTATGTCAGTCAGGGAGGTAAAATATTATTATCATCTCTATTTGACATCTGAGAGCTTGAATAGAATAGAAAAGCCAAACCCACTGCCATTCAGTCTACTCCTACTACTGTAAATCATTGTGGAAGCAAACAGCTTCATCTCTTTGCTGGGGAGTGCTTTTATGTTTTATATTTCTATCTTGGCATAGACTCAATGGCACATCCCAACCATTACCACCACCACCACCACCACCACCATGAGGTACAGTACAGGGATTTACCCACAATTAACACCAGAGTGCCCTTAAGAGCTAACAAGTGACTTTAGCAAACTTCCCCATGGCTCTACTTTTCGCAGGAGGTAGAGTTGGGATTTGGATCCCACTTATGAGCATCTTGTCTACTCTAGAAAATGCCTCAGTAAGATCTGACCTGAGATGGAAGTTGTCATTGAAGTTCCAGGCCGTCCAAGTCTCTTCCTTTCTTTCTTTCTTTTTTTTTTATAGATCATTTTATTGGGGGTTCTGACAGCTCTTATAACAATTCAGACATCAATTATATCAAGCACATTTGCACACATGTTGCCATCATCATTTTCAAAACATTTTCTTTCTACTTGAGTACTTGGTATCAGCTTCTCTTTTCCCCCTCCCTCTCCATCCACATACCATCATGAATTATTTTCAAATTTTACACCATTCACTGTCTCTCTTCACCCACATTTCTGTTTTTCATCCCCCTTAAGGGGTGAAGTATATATCAATCATTGTGATCAGTTCCTCCTTTCTCCCCTTTCTTCCCCCACCTTCCCCCTACCCACATAGTATTGCTGCTTCCATTACTGTCCATGTGTGTGTATCTCTCTGTGTGTGTATCCAGGAGAGTCTGGATTCTGTGTGTTCTGAATCCTTTTCTTCACTGGCATGTACACTCTGGTCTAATTGAGTTTTAAACGTAGAACTGGAATCATGATATTTGGGGGAGGAAGTGTTAAAGAACTAGAGGAATGTTGTGTGTTTTGTTAGTGCTATATTACAGCCTGGATGACTCATTCCTTCCTTGTGACCTTTCTGTGAGGGGATGTTGAATTGTCTATAGATGGACTTTGGGTCTCCACTCCAACCACACTCATTCATATCTTGATTCAATCGATGATTGTTTTGGGTCTTCTGATGCCTGATACCTGATTCTTTGATTACCTCGTGATCACAAAGGCTGGTGTGCTTCTTCCATGTGGACTTGTTGCTTCCCTGTTAGATGGCCTCTTGTTTACCCTCCAGACTCCAGATGATATATCTTTTAATAAGGGAACCATCAGCTTTCTTTGCCACATTTGTTTATGCATCCATTTTGTCTTCAGCTCTCATGACAGGAGGGTGAGCATCACAGAATGCCAGGATATTAGAGCAAAGTATTCTTGCTTTGAGGGAATACTTCAGTAGAAGCCCAATGTCTGTCTGCTATCTTAAAACTTAACATATATGTATATAGGCATATATCCCTCTCATTATATGCTAATATATTTACATATGTACATGCCTATGTTTATAAATGTCTTTCGCTTATTAGTTCTTTCCTCTATTTCCCATAACTTTCATGTCCTCTTGTCCCCCTACCGTGTTCAATTTTTATTCGGATCAGCAATTTCTCTCAGCTATATTGCCCTTCATTGAACCCCACTAGGCATTCTATACCTTCTTTGCCTTTGATTTTAGGTCTCTTGTTGTTCCTTTGTCTCTGGGACTGTTGGCCCTCCCCTCTCTTTCCCCCACCTCCTCCTCTCTTCTGTCGCCCTGGAACCCTGTTGTGGTCTCCTGGGGATTGCTTATCTTGTCTATCTTATATAGATAGACATGCAAAGAAGAAGACGAACAATAACAAAAGAACCTATAAATAGTTCCAGGTCTGTCTGCTGACTCTTATGTATGTTTTCCAATAGAGTCTGATGATGTGCCAAGCCCCTTCCTCCAAGTCTGGTCTATTTTCGGGATTCCTCAGGGGGATTCCATTGCTTTGCTCTCTTGATGCTCTGTTGTACTCCCTTTGTGTTTCACCCTGTGTGTGTGTGTGTGTGTGTGTGTGTGTATGTGTAGGGGGGTGCCAGATCAGGCAGAATTCACACACAGTGCTGTCCTTTGCAGCACTTTGGATCAATGAGAAGATATCATGTCTCATGTGAACTGGCCCTCAGGTCCTCTCAGTGTCTTGGCTGAAGGCATGGTGGATTTGGATGCTGCCCCTTCCTCCCTCCTTCCCTTCCTCCCTGACTCCCTCCCTTATTCCCTTCCACTCTCTTAGTTTGTTCCCTTGGTGTCTGGACAGACCTCCCTCCCTCCTGGGCTTTATCTTCAGTGCTGACTTCTATAGTGCAATTTTCTGGGGAGGGGGTTGACATAACTGGAATTGGGGTTGGCCTCAAAGGCCTCTCTTTTAGTTCAATGCTTCAAAGCAGTCCAAGTCTTACATCCTCCAGGAAGGAGGCTCTTTGGAGAAAATTGCTCCTGGACTAGACCTATGACTCATCCAACTTATCCTATAACCTGGGATGGCACAATCAAGAAGAGGGCAGGGGAGAGCTCTGGCTCTTTCATTTCTGTAAGGTTTCCAATGGATTCTGACTCCTCCTCAATTCTCTTAAGAGCTCTCAGATAATGTTTTAGTACAGAAGCTTTCCTGTTCCTGATGAGTCTTAGTAGTGACCAGTATGTGTTTACCTGTACACTCAAGAATTCCCTTGTAGCCCACACTAGAAGGGTGTATTCTGCCTGAGTGTGAATTCCAATGTTGCCACTTCCAAGCTGTGAATGTTGTACAGTGAGTTCTCTGGAGCAACTGCTTTATACGAAACATGTGGGGGTGACATTACCCACCTAATTGGACAGTGGATATGTGAAGTGTTTTGACCAGAGCCTTGTTCAGAATAAGTACTTGCTTTGTGAGTTTTTACTTCGCACCCTGGCAAAATTGCTCAGCCCTGTCCTAAATTGGACTCCTAGGAGATCCCAGGCTTGCCGGGGAAATATCCCCATGTTTTCCAGATATAATTTACAAGTTCCTATTGAGCTTCTCTGACGTGTTAGATATTGGTGGTAGAGTAAAGAACAAGCAGATATACTGCCTGCTTGTTTAGCTCTGACTCTCCAGGGTGACAAGGAGTCCTGGGGTGCAATGAGTGACATGCTGGGCTGCTAACTGAAAGCCAAGTGATTCAAATGCATTGCTTGCACTGCAGGTTCTGTTTCCATACAGATTTACAGCCTCAGAAGGCCTCTAAAGTCCTTACATTCTGCCCAGTAGGGTCACTCTGAGATGGAATTGACTTGACAGCAGCCATTTCGTCATGATGGAGGCAAACATTGGCCAGATGCTTCCACAAGAGGCTCCACCAGACAAGGACCTGAGCTAGAAGGAACCTCAAGGAGGGATTTCCCAGGGAAATGCCTTAGGCTGAGGCTGAAGGGTGAGGCATAGTTAGCCAGAAGTTGACGGGGGAGTGGGGGAGAAAGGGATGGCTTCCATCCGATGACGGCACAGTGGTATTCACTTTCCAGGTAGAAATTAGGAAATTCCCAGCAAGAGTAACGCTTCCAGGCAGCCATCTTCCTCCCTTCCCCACATCTTTTCCTCTATCTCCTTCTGGAATTCCTTGTTCTTTCCTCTTGCTTTTTAGGACCCAGCAGAGTGTGCTATACTTTTTCCAGGAGTTTTTCTTGAACACCCTCATCATCAAGCAGCCTTTCTCTTCTTTCTGTTTTTCTCACCCACCAATCTGGTTAACCAGGCCCAGCTTCTTATAGCCACCCCCAGAAGCGGGAGGCTTGTGATGACTGTGCCCAATGCTCACAGGTTTGTTGGGTAGAGAGAGGAGCGAGGATCCATGTGACTCCGTTGGTCGGAAGAGACTGTCAAAATCCTGGCTCGACTTGCAGACTCAGGTCCTGCTGGGAGAACTTGGAGTATCAGCAGTGGCTCCCAGGAAGAAGAAGCCTATGCAGGGTTGTTGGGACTATGGAAACCAGAGGGTGACAGTGTATGTGCTAAGAGAGATTGAAATGGCCCCCAACGTCAGGAAGCTTCATATGGACACTTGGTTCATGGTGTTCCTTTTGATTCTGTCACCAGCAGTAGGGTGACATTGATTCCTTCTTGTTGGCATGTCCTCTGTCATCGCTTGATTGCATAGGGCGCTATAAATGGGGAGTCTGGAGTGACAGTGTGTGTTGGAAGCCAGCCAGCTGATAGCTGAGAATGGCACATACAGAATGCCACAGCTATCAAAATTCACTGGCTGTTGTGAAGCAGTTGCCAGATTGTTTATCAGGGTTGACAAAGGGACATTTCCCAGAGATCAGGGTATAAGTGGGGGCAATGCGGGCTCTGGGGCAGTAACGATCATGGCATCCTCATATTCAGTGGCTACTGTGCACCACCAGAGAGCATGTTTACGTGTTATCTCTTAGCTAAACCTCCTAATGGTGAGATATTTAGAGGAGCAGCCCAGGATGCAGCCTTCATAGAGGGTACTATGTAGCGTTGAGGCTTCGGTATCAGGCTGGGGATATCCTAATTGCTAGATGTTTAAAAAAGAGTTGAGATGAAAGCAAAAATGAGCAAAAATAAAACTTATGAAAGGTTTCTCTTAGTTGGGAATTCAGGGGAGTGGGGAGAGCTCAGAGCATTCTCAGTGGTCTCTAGCCAGAAGCTGTCTAGGCAAGGTTGGTGGGCATATGACAAGTGAGGGGAGGAAGCACATGTGTGAAGAGAGATGGATTTGAGGAACGGACAAATTGGGTTCCCACTCACTCTCCTATTACAGCCACCGCCCCCTCACCACTCCAAAAAGGAGATCACCCCTGGGGTTCCTGAGTGGGTGGGTCAGGGCACCTAAAGGATCTGCCTTAGGAAGCCTTACTGAGCTTTCTGTCCTCACTGAGCTGCTAACCACCAGGCCAGAAGTTCTCATCCACCATCCACTCGGAGGGAGAAAGAGGAGGCTGACTTCTCCTGTCAAAAGTTGTAGCCCCAGAGACCCCACAGAGCCCTGAGCAGCAATGTTCTGAGTCAGAATGCACTCCAAGGAGGGCCTGTTGGCTGGTGTTGCTTCAATTTGGTGTTGACAACTCTTTCTTTGGACCAAACCCCTCTCTCTACTTGATCCCTTCATGAATCAGTGCATGCCTTCTAGAGACACTTGCACCCGCAGTGGCAGTCTTCAGGCTCCAGAAAGGCGGGCCACAGGAGTCTCTCTGGGTGATGCTATCTTTGTTGTGCTGTGACAGGCAGTGTTCGTACTGTCTAGCAGGTATTAGATGAGCGCACTTCCAGTGCCGACACATCAGGGACGTCATTGGAGCTATTATTATTGTGGTTGTCAGTGCCCAGTGCCAAAGCGTCAGGGATTTGCGCAAAAAGGCCAAGTTTATATAGACCCACAAAGACAAATTAATCCCAATGGTGGGGAAATGATGCCTGTGACCCAGTCACCGAAGTAAACTGACATTCTTTTAGTCTCCCTAGGACTAACCACACATCTTGCTGCCTTGAGACTTGACACTTGTCTGGAATATTCTCCTTCTTTCCCCTACTATCCCCAGCCATTGTATTTTCCCAGTTATCTTTAGCTTCTTTATTGAAGTACTCACTAGGTGAGTCTCCCATTGCTGGTGTCTCTCATTCTCTTATTGAGCACATATGGTATAACTGACAGCAGTTTTATTATATCATTTATATAGGGCTTATTTTATTTACTTACCAACTTATGTGTGCCCACTTACTCACTTATACCTTCCTGCTGCTGTTCCACCTTCCATGGTAAGCACGGACCCATGAAGAGCTGATTGCTGATTTGTGAACACTTGGCATACACCAGGCATTATGGTTGGGAGAGAAGCAAGAAAGAGGGAGGGAAGAAAGGAGCAAGGGAAGCAAGAAGCCATATATGGAAGATGGGGCAGACCAACATGGGGGATATTTCCAAGGCTCCATATGCCACATCTTGATGTGAATATAAACCCTCTCACATTGCAGTGGGTATGTACCAAAGAGCCCATCCTATCGATTTTAGGGATGGCAAAACTGATGCTCAGAGGAAAAAAACATGAGTTGCTGAGTGCCAAATAATCAGGGAAAAGAGTCAACTGCAAACCAGTCAGCACAGTTGGAAATACAAAAATATCCACAACTAGAAGGTCTTGAGAGTCTAATAATGAAAGACTTGTGGCTCCTAAACCTTTTTGTTTTAGAAGAAGGCAAGAGGAGGTATGGAACTTAAAAACACAAAGGCAATCAAATGCTGGATTTCCACCCAAGGGAAGCTTTTGAAGACAGAAAGCCTTTTTCTTCTCCTTAAATTGACATGACAAGCTGAGTACAATGCACTAGACAATGACAATCAGGTGATGTTTCAAACAAACCATAGGTCATGTGTGAGATGGGACTTGAGAGTTCAGCCTTTTTTTTTTTTTTGGCCTCTTTTGCAAGGTTATGCTTCAGCCACAGAGACTGACTCTTTGTGGAACATCTGTCTTTGGATTGCACATCTCTGTGCGTGGGAGCTTGGTGCCTGGATTAGAGAAGTGTTCTACTCATATCTCACATTCTTCAGCCTGTCGTTGCATGTCAGATGTGTTAGCTCTGAATTTTGAAAAAGACAGGAGAAATTACATACACTTAATATGGCTTAAGATATGTACCAAGCTGTTGGGGGTAAAAAACTGGAAGATGGAAAAGCAATATAATCTGGGTGGTTCCATCTAGAAGAGTAAATCAAAGTTGGACTTACTTTACCCATTGAGGTACTTGGATGGTGCAGCTATGTGCAAGCAGAAATCAACACAGACTAAGGTAGGGAGTAAGGGTCTCATATAACACAAGCTAATGACTGCTAGTATGGAAGTGTGGTAGAATGGGCAATTTAGAAAAGATATATAACTCTATTCCTAAAAAAAAAAAATCACAGCTGTCTAATTATGTTGAATACCCTTAGAAGACTAGAATGATTGGGACTGTTCATCCAGGAGATCCTTAAAATGGCCAGCTCTGGGAAAGATGAGTCAGGACTACCAATAATCTATGTTCATACTTGGAGTACTGAAAATGAAAGAAGATGTGGAGAATATGTTGGGAAATAGGCCTGAGTGAGAAGGATGCTGGAGCTTGGGGAAACTCGAAGTTGAGTCCTGGATGCCTGACTTACGAGCGGTAAAACCATGGCCCAGTATGGCACATCTTTAACCTGAGCATTGATTTCCTCCTCTCTGAAATGGGAGCCACATTTATTTCCGAGGGTTTAACTGAAACAATATTGAAGTGCCGTTAGGTTTTCAGGTGCCACCAAGTTCATTCTGACCCAAAGTATCCAGACAGGACCATGCTGTAGGTCAAAATTCAGAATTTGGACACTGCTGAAGATCTTTGGGACACAAAGGCTTCTGAGTTGGTCAAAAAAGAACTCAGAACATAAGCACATGGGCCACCTTTTCCAAAGCTTTACAGGTAAAATGAACACAACCTGTGGAAAGGGGTAGTGGTTATGTGCTGGTCTGTGCTCACGTGGTCAGCAGTTCAAGACCACCAGCATCTCTGAGAGAGAATGACTGGAATTTCTACTCCAATAAACAGCTACAATCTCAGGAACCCACCATTTTTATCACTATGAGTCGGCATGGTCTCATGGCAGTGGGCCACTAGGAACACAGAGGAGAGGATGGGACAGGTTAGACAGACCCTGCCCCTGATATCATGGAGTGGACTTTGTAGTTGGAAGAAGGAGATAAGGAAAAGAAACGTGATAAGAACAGGATGCCATAGGTTGATGTGAACGACACAAAGTGTGCATGAGGAAGAGCGACCAGGAGAGATCTCACCAAAAGTCTGGACCAAGCTTAAGGGGAGGCATTGGGGCAGAAGGTTTTGGGACGCCCTCCCTCCCAGCATCTTTCAAGGGCCTCCCTTAATTTTGTGCCTTGATTGCCTCATCCTTGTCTCCACCGTGCTTAGGGGGTGACATTTGAATTGGGATCTAAAAGATAATGAGGAGACAAGCCTTCAAAGTGACGCTTCATCATCTACACAAGACAATAAAGAAGATTGCATTTGCGGATCCAGGGGCTCATTGCTGTGTGGTGCGAAGATGTCCGCGTCAATCCAGTAATTGACGAAATTGACCCATCAATGTTAAAGACCCCTTTTAAGTGGATCATTTTCTTCCTTTTACACAGCCATCAACTGCAGCACTAATGAAGGGTAGTATTCCTCTTGTTTTACAACCATGGGCTTTTCTGCATTCATTAGCATGCCAGAATCGGACTCTGTGTGGTTCTCACAAACACGGGCCCCCTCCTTGCTTTATATTTTCCCACAGGATTGTGTTTAATTGCAAAAGATCTCTGTGGCTCTGCTTGAGTCGTCCCTTTCTTATTTCACGCCAACTTCAGCATGCTCTTGGTGTCTGGTCTCTGACTGAGGAGGATTTTCTCAGCTGCCTTTTTGGGGAAAAGCTGCTCCAAAAGGAACGTATGCAGCAATGGACAATGCATTCAAAACACATCATCAATACACACACATGTCAATGAGAGATCCCACACCAGAGGGTTCCAAACTGCCAAGCAAAATTCTAACTTCTGAGTAATGTGTTGCTGTTTGTCAGGTCGTTTTTTAGGGAGAGTTCCCCGCCTACCCCCCCCCCCCCCGCCGCCCCGAGTCTTGCCTGACAACAAAGCTGTGTTACCACTGAATTGTCCACCCCCTGAGCTTCATGAACTCTGCCAGTGGAGACCGCTGATGCCTTTCACTTCACACTTAGTTGGTACTGAGTCAACCTCATGGTGACAATAGAATGAAAGATGGTCCAGTCAGATAGCTGAGTCCACTGTTCCCACCACTGTGTATTTAGAATCACTTCCAATCTAGAGGGCTTCCCATCCACCACACTATGGGTAAATATTCTGTTATAATATGTGGGCTTTTCATTGGCTAATTCTCAGAAGTAGACCTCGAGGCCTTCTTCCCTGGCCTTTCTTAGTCCGGAAGTTTCACTGAAATCTGCCCACCAGGATGCTGGGATTTGAAACATCAAATCCAACCTCACGGCGACCCACAAACACACAATACAACACACAGACCCTCTTTTCCAAGAGAAACGCCTTTCAAGGCCTCAGTGAAGGTCTCCAGGCCTAACTTCACCCCATGCATTCTGGGGGATCGCTCCAGGAACTGAACTTTGCAGCTAGCATCTCCCATTGTGGTCGATGCAAACAATCAATTCTTTTCCAGCTCAAAACAGAAGGCACAGTGCAAATGCACAATGTGACATCAGGACTCGTCCAGATGATTAGGATGCACTGTCGCTGCATATGCTGCATGGTTATGAATGGCATAGTCTGCCATTTCAGACTACCTAGCCTCGGCCCTTACTAGCTGCAACAAGTGCTTGTTGTGGCTCTACCTCTGTTTTCTTAATCTGAAAAAGAAGCTTATTTATGGTGACTACCACATGGGGTTGGTGTGCCCAGTAAATGAATTGGTGCCTTGGAAGTTGTGGAACAACGTCTGGAGCTTATAAAAGTGAGCGCTAATCATGAGTAGTAACCATATTTCTACTCTCAAACCGATGACTACTGTGTCCATTATGTATTATATTTATCATGCAGCTAAGACTTTGGTGTCCAAAAGCATTTGTTTCTATCAATTATATGTGTTTTTCCATGTTTCCAGTACTGTGATCCTACCTGACTTCTTTCAATGCTTAGAAAAGGAAACACAGAGCTAGCTTTAATAAGTGGCAAATAAAGAGAACTCACTCATTTATTCATTTATGCATGCTTTTAATTCAATGACTAGTCATTGAACCTCACCAGGTGCCACCCCTTGATGAAATTCTATTGTCATCATGAGTTGACTCAACACTAAATAACAAAGGGCAAAAACAATGTGACAGATCCTTGTTAGGATTAGCAAAGGTTTTTATTCTTGTCAAAAAAATATTGTAGTTACTGAGCTGTGATAAGTGATGGTGTGCTTTGAAGATGGGTCAGGGTGACGGTTGACTATAATGCCATTGAATGGTACATGGGAAGATGGCGGAAGTATCTACCAGATATTTTGTTATAGACATATTTGCAACAATAAAAGAATAAAAAACAAAACTATTGTCATTATTTCCATGAGGGGCTGTGTGGGAGCCCCTCACATAGCCCTCAGCTACTAGCACCCCAGGAAGGTTTTGAGAGGGACTTTGGAGGAAGGTCTGGGGATTGAGTCAGATAGCCTTGGGTCTGCGGTCAGCACAGGACATAGAGCAAGTAACTGGAAGGACAGGGCTGAGTGAGTTGGGCTCACCAACGGGAGGGACAGGCTGGCTGTGGGGAAGGCCGCACTTTCCTGGTGTGTTGGAAGTGGCCCCCTAGATCGTCTTTGAAAGTCCTGGAGTGGTGCAAACAGTTTGCTCTATGCTCCCAACTTGAAAATCAGTGGTGTGGATCCACCCCGCAGTGCTGCCAAAGAAAGACCTGGCTGTTGGCGTCCCTAAAGCCAAGGGAGAGGAGCACTCTGCAGAGCAGTTCTATCATGGCATACACTTGGGTTGCCATGCCTTGCTATAGATTTAATGGAAGCTCATTTGTTTGGAGGCCTTCTTGCTGGCCTGATGTGGATGGGATTGGCGGATCCCACACTTCTTTGTCATCTGTCTTCTCACCTGTTAGATGAGATGTCGTGATGAGCCTGCCACTTGGGCAACCCTCTGGTTCTGATCTCAACCACTGTGTCTGTGGAATGCTCTTTATCAGGGGACTCAGCATTGAGAGCTGCAGCCTCTGAAGGAGCTTACAGACTGGAGAACACAGTTTGTTTGGAGTGAGGACAATGAGCTAGTAAACGAAGGGGGATGGTGGGTGCAGAAGGATCGCTAGAGTGCTGAAGGCCAGACTCTGAACTCACTTTCCCTGAGCGGATCCTGACTCCCAGAGACCCTGGAGGGCATGGCAGAATTGCTCCTTTGGGTATCTGAGACTTGAAATCTGTATGGGACTCTGCAGCCTCCGGTTGTCTCCAGGGAGGGCTTCAGGCTCTGACGAGTCAGAGAAATTGGTCCGTGCTGGCCAGCAGATAACAGTAAAGAAACATCAAACAACCAACTTAAGAAAAAATCCCATGCCCATTGTCTATGAGTGAATTCAGGCACGTAGAAATCTTAGACTGGATTTCCAAGACTGAAAATCTTTAATGGAGCATAACGCCTCATCTTCCTCCCATAGAGCAGCTGGTGGTTTGGAGTTTAACAGATCACAACATCATCAAGGTGTAGTGTTTATTCTAAAGCACCACATATTGATTGATTGACCGCTGTGTGTCACGCTCTTTTAAACATTGCGCATGTAGTCGCTAAATTCTCTCTCTCAACAGTCCAACCAATGAGGTGGTGACGCTGACTTTCCCCATTGTTACAGATGAGGAAATTGAGACAAAGAGAAGGTTTCACAGATAATATCGTTATAAAGTGGGCCTCCAGGGATGGCTAAGATTTGATTATGCAAAGAGCAAGGATGGGCCTTTTCAGGAAAGAGAGGGGGGACACGTGACGCACCATGGTGCCCCATTAAATAAACTAGAGCTGCAAACTGGTTCTGAGAGTGGGCCTGGGGTTCTTCCCAGAGTCCCACTGCTTTAGAAACCCTTAAGCCCCTGCCTCTCAGGCCCTCTGTGTGCACCAGCGCTGCGCCATTGGCAATCCAGGTGGACCCTCCTATGCAAATTGCCAGAAAGATAAATGAGGATTGGCAGCTGTATTTAATTATGCAGCCTTCTGCAATGTGTCTACCACAGACATTTTTCTTACGGAGAGTAATTATTCTTCGCGTGCCCATCTGAGTGAGATTATGCTTCGGTAATTGGTTTTGAATCCTCGATCCATTTTTATTTGCGCTGCCTTGCTGTAATCCCTCCTATCAATGTTTGCGAATGGAGTGTGGGCTGTGCCTGTCCCTGAGACTGAGCTTAAAGGTGATCTTGCTGCTGCACTTTCTGGAACCTTGTTGAGTTGAGGCAGGGAGTTTCTTGAGTGAGGGCAGAGCTTAGACTGTGAGATCTGCTTGCTTAGCAGTTCAAATCCTGCTGAGAAGTCTTCGTTTTACCCCTTGGCATGCCATTTCCACTGGGAGGTTTCCCTGGGGGGCGCACACCTGTACTCTGAGCTAGGGCGTGGACTTGTGCTCTGTTCACACTCTAACTCCCACCAGTCCAGTCCCAGAGCAGCCCGATGCTCACCACTTGGGTGAACAAAGCACAGGGAGTTTGCTTCCGAGTCAATCACATCTCTAAACCTCTGGTACAATTTGGTAATCTACATATAGCATATTATGAGGCAAAAAGGTTATAAATTACTATGAGAACTGTGTGTCATGATGGTTGGGAGGGTGCTTTTAAATCACGTTAATGAATAAATGGCAGGCATCTTCACCAACCTGGACTGAACCCTGGCACCAGCTCCCAAGTGACCTTTGACAGGTTGATTTTCCTTCCTGAACTTGGATGAATTTGTCAGGGAAATTAAAGAGGGGTGTGATGGTAATCTGATGAAGCATTTCTGAGAATCTGTTTATACATTGATGTCTTTGACCCCAAGAGGAAAATAGAAGCTCATTCTCAAGTCACAGATGGTCTGAGCCTATCCTGTTGGAATACCAGCTTCTTGGGAAACGCCGGCTGGGCAGCTGGACCTGGGACTCTTTATTTTTTTTCTTTTGGTGGGGGTGGGGAAAACATCTCAAGAGATACTAATGCAGATGATTTCAACTCCACAATGTGACTTTCTACAGTAAGGTCTGGATAACAGAGGGGAGAGAAGGAGTTGGTCCCTATAATGTCACCTCTTTGGGGGATGTCTGGATTGCTGATGAGTTTCCAGTCCTTAGCTCTGTGTCCTCATGTGTGTCGCCTGTGCTTGGCCGAAAGTGCCCGCACTCTCCTACTCCCATGCACCATTGCAAACAATATGGGTTGAAAAGTTTGTTTTCTGAAAAGCACAATATGCCGTCGTCTTGGCAGAAGGGAAATTGTGTTATGTACTGAGAGTCTCATCACTTGCCATGCGTGAAAGCGTATGGCTAGAAGGACTGAGAATTCATTTGCAGAGCGTGATTTATAAGCACGTGCACACACACATTCTTGGGTATGCTCCCACACAGCAAATGTGTTAAGGAAAAGAGCAAAGACAGATGGGAAGATTTCCTGCCCTCTCTGTAACACAGATCAGGGAACACAAAGGTGTCAGTCATTTTCTCAAGATGGGATTTTGCTTTCAAAACTAGCAGAAGATGGAAAGTTGGCAAGGACTTCTGGTGCTCTGCAGAAGGACAAGAAGGGTGCAGACTGCTGGTTTTCCCTGTGCTGCACCCACTTAGCCTCAGCGGGCTCAGCCTTCCTGGATCTTTGCTGGTCCTTACTGGTTGACCAGATTCCTCTTTTTGGGGTGTTCATTCCTTTCTTAGTGGATATGGCAGCTTTCAGTAACCCCTGAGCATGTGCTGGGTTCTTGTGAAGTGGGACCCAGTTCGAGAAGCACTGCAGAGACACTCAATAGCCTTTTGGCTTTCAGCAGACTTTCTTCAGAAGTGCCGTTCCACCTATGCAGGAGGAAAGTGTGCATGGAAGGTAATTTCCTCCTCCTTGTTTATAGCAGGCTGCAATTGCCTTTCGGGGGTAGAGTCCCAACATTCTCTTTTGGATGCAGCAGTCATGCAATCACCGTGTGGAGATGCACACTCCCTCATTTTTATTATAATCGTGGCATATCTTTAATGTGCCTGGCATAATGCACTTAATCCATAATTATAAAATATGCAGCTAGCCCTTGGCCTCATTCTGCTCTCCCACCACAAAGGCAGCTTAGTGTTGGCTTTTTTTCTTCTTTTATATTAATTTAACATTATACAAGCTAACAGATTGCCATAAAGGAAAACAGAATTTTTCAACCAGTTCAGCTAATAGCTGTGCTTCAACAAAGGGCCCTGTGGTACGTGATGAACAATAACTACCTCTCCCCAGCACCACTTGCCGTTTTTAATTGAATTTCTATCCCATGGATATCATGTTGGAACTATTCATGTGCTCCACTAAGTCTTCTGATATTAAACAAGTTCTTCCAGGTTATTATTGTAATACAAATACTGTTAGACAGTTGATTTGCATTAAAAATTCACTGCTATCATCAGGGCGAGCACAGAGAAGGAGGCTTATCCTGAACATGGCCAAGCAAAGAAATCACATTAATAGGGGTGAAAATGGAGTGTGCTTATCTTGTTTGCTCCCTCCACACCCACCCCCGGCTTTGTTTGAGTGAGAGGATTGGGTCATGCTGACAAGTTTTGATATATGACAAAAGACTGGGTATCCTCAGAGCTTCCTTGGCTTGGGTTTTAATATCTGCTGTTCAGATCTGCACGCAAGAGGCACAGTCATTCAGTTGGGCTCCACCTGTTCCTCCCTTTTTCCTTTACTATCTTGTCAGCAACTCAAGGAATATCTGTTGTTGAGCACTCTTCCTAAAGAAGCACTTAAAAAAAAAACCTGGTACCTTTCCAAAATTCATCATCTAGAATTCATGATTTCTTGTGACTATTCGCTTGAATCTCAGGCTATCAAAATGATGGTGTCCTCTGAAAACTCCTAAGAGGTCTTTCTTATGAGCAAAGCCATTCTTACTTTGTATATTTCAGACGTGAAAATATAACCTTAAGAATCGGTACAGTGCCGGGGCTCCAAAAGTCTGTTGACATTATCTTTTCATTAGACTTGTCCAGTAATTTTTTGAAGTCCAATCATATATTCCAGGTCCCTGAAGCTGTGGTTTTTGGAGGGCAACTACTGTTCTGCTTCCTGTGATCTTTTAAAGTATAACTAAACTTGAATAGACATTGTCATGTTCCTGGCTGATAACTCTCGCCTCCACCATGCCCTCTAACATTCTCTTTGATAACGTCTCCATCTGTTACAGAAAGCATCTTTCAATATGCTGTCCTCATAATCTTCAGTTCCCTTCTGTCATCATCTGTCAGGGTCATCAAGTCTTGGTTCTCCCAATCAATTGGAACTGCATTACCTATAACCCTGAACCGCCCCCCTCCCCTTTCTTACTCCATTTTTCTCATACCTCCGATTCAGCTGAATTTGTGCTTGAGCTTGTTGTCCCTTGTGATAGCTTCCATATTTTTCAACTTCTCCATACCTTATAGTCTTTCTGATAAGACTATGTACCAAATGTTGACATGCAGATGTTTTGTTTTATGTGCACTAAACACACACGGTTTCTTTATACAAAAATGAAAGGAAGGAAGGGGAGTGGGGAGGAAAAGAAAGAGAAAAATAGGGAAAGAAGATGGTTGGTTCTTCCAAGACAGGGAGGACACCTTCTATATATACAATGCTTCGCTTTGAACAGATGCTCAACAGATTTTTGCCAAATGTTAGACCTTTGCAAATCAAGACTGTTTGGTTATTCAAGAAAGTTTTGTTGTTGCTGCATGCTGTTGCTTCTGTTTTAGACTTGCATCTGCCCCATGTGACATAACAGAGCTGATTCCAGGCTGTAATCTTTATGATAGTAGATTGCCAGGTCTTTGTTCCATTGAGTTGCGAGCTGGTTGCCAGCCTTTCGACTAGAAGCTAGGTGCTTCACTATTGCTCCTTCAGGACTTCTTCAAATAACCTGACTATTATCTTGGGTTGTAAACTGGATCAAGGATTTTACCTTGGGACCTATTCCATTACTTGAACTTGAACTTGAATTTCATCATCATGTGTTACATAAACAGTTCACCTTGAGTTCAAACTCTGGAGCTGTTATTCCATATCTGTGTGACCTTGGGTAGGTTGCTTCTTCCCCTCCATCTACCAAATGGGGAATAGTAGTCATAAGGTTCACCTTATGACATAACTGTGATAATTAATGTTTATACCGTGGTCAACAAAGTGGTTGGAATTTAAGAACATAAGCTCTTTATAAAGCTGGCAGTTGTGATTATTGCTTAGGCAACCTGTTAAAGTTTCAAACTAGTGTTGGTTTCAGATGAACTTCTGACATTTTAGGTTCAGTTCCAAAGCTCTGAAAACATTTGAGTCTATAAATTGTGGCTGAAGCCCAGCTGCTCTAATGAAATTCCTACTTAGTTATTGCCTCTGGCCTGCCCATGTCTATGGAAAAAATAGATGGTCTCACCGGCTCAATGGTGCATATTAGAAATGTTTCTAAATTGTAAAACCTGCATGCCTGTCTGAGTGAATAAGTGCTAGGCTGATGGTCAATGCAAACCTTTAAAACGGATATAATTATTTGTGTTTTTGAAATGCTAGACACTATAATACTGGTGTTATAGTGGTGTTTAGCCTTAGAATGGCTAAAAAGATTCACACAAATGAAGGGATGTGGCTGTGTTTCATATAACACTGTCAAACCTCAGCCCATGGCTTTCCAGAGTTTCTTTGGAGGTTCTTGAACCACATCATTTCTCTTTAGTCATTCTTACACCTTACCTCAAACCCAGGGTCACTGAGTAGACTCCTGGTGACCCAAAAGAATACAGAATTGACCTGGTATGATTTCTGAGGCTAACAATTTTTAGAGAGAGACTGTCTCTCTTTCTACCCCTGGGAGCAGTTGCTGGGTTCCAACCCTCAACCTTTCCGTTAATAGCCAGGTACTTTAACCTCTGCATCATCAGGGTTCTCTAAGTAGAAAATTCTAATAGGTAACAAATAATATTTATCACTTGGCATGACTATTTGATCTGCTAGGCCATCGAGAAAGCACTAGAAGCATTCTAACACGAGGAAGATAGCTGTAATTATCCTGCGTCCTCAGAACCATAATGTTTGGTAAAGTGGAGGGGCAAGGAAAAATAGGAAGTCCCTCTTCAGGATGGATTGACACAGCAGCTGCAAAGAAGGGCTCAAAACTAAGACTAATTGTGAGGCGAGCATGGGACTACTCAGGGTTTTGTTTTGTTGTGCGTGGGGCCTTATAAATCCGCACCTACCCTCAACAAGGACAATAAACATCCCTGAAAGTGAAATACTGGTACATTCTAAGGGTAGTGGTTGTCTCTTATTGTAACCACTTTGCGCGGGCTAAAAGCATCATCAACTGCTAATGATTTGCCTTGATTTTTTTCTGGCTACTGGAGGGTGATGCCTATTTACATACTGCTAATCTGGGGTGGGGGTTGTCTTTTCTTTCAGCTTCTTCATCAAGCTAGCCATAATCCAAGATGTTTCATAATGACACATCCTTTAAATTAACCTGTAGAAACTTAGAGATATTATTGCACTTATTTGTTTCCATGGACAAAATAACGGAGACCCTAAAAGATGTTTTTCATAACGTCTTTCAGTGCTACCAACGATTTACTCTCATGATCTAGCCAGAAGATTGGCAGTCCTGAACCCTCTCTAGAACACCTGGGAAGGGAAGACCGCTGATTTGCCTTCTAAAGAATTTACCAACAAAACACTATGGAGTACAACTAACTCCGAAGCACTTAGGGTCGGCATGAATCAGAATCAACTCCCTGGCAAAAGGCTTATGATAGAAAAGAATTGGAAGTGAGAAGGTTGGCAGAGAGTGGCTCCTGGTCTTCCCTCTAGTTGAAGGTACAATGGAGGACACACCCTCATCCACGGATCCCCCTAGTTCTTCACACTGACCATCCTCAGATCGACCTGTTCTCATCAGAACACCCAGCTGTCCTCAAGCATCATTTCCACAAGAATATGGCTCCCCTGATGACAGGTTTGCCCTGAAACCCTTGAAATGTCTCTTTGCTCTGGCTTTTCTTTGCCTTTTCTCGTGTTTTGTCTTTCCAAGTCTCATCCTGGTTCCTTTAAATAAAAAGTAGTCTCTGTGACATTGGGCAGATGCAATTACCCCTTAGAACCCTTTCCTAATCTGTCCAGTGGGCACAAAAAGAATATCGCTGAAAGGAATAAATAAGCCAATCTCCTTTATCTATTTTTTAAAATTTTATTTTTAAATTATTTTATTGGGAGCTCGTACAGTTCTTTTAAAATTACTTCTATCCATTCATTTGTACATTTGTTGTCATTATTTTCAAAATATTTTCTACTTGAGCCCCTGGTATCAGCTCCTCGTTTTTCCCTCTCCTTCCACTACAGTCCCTCCCTCCTTCCTGAACCCTTGATAAATTATAAGTTGTTCTTATTTTTTTCATGTCTTACACTGACAAATGTCTCCCTTCACCCACTTTTCTACTGTCCATCCCCCAGGAAGGGGGTTTTATGTAGATCATTGTGACTGGTTTCTCCTTTCTCCCGCACCTTCCCCTTACCCTCTTGGTTTTGCTACTCTCATTGTCCTGAGGAGCTTATCTGTCCTGGATTCCTTATGTTTCCAGCTCTTATCTGTGCCTGCATACATGCTCTGGTCTCACCAGATTTATAAGGTATAATTGGGATCATGATAGTGAGTGAGATAGGGAGAGGAAGCATTAAAGAACTAGAGAAAAGTTGTATGTTTCATCAGTGCAATACTGCACCCTGGCCAGCTCATTTCTTTCTTGTGATCCTTCTATAAAGGGATTTCTAATTGTCTACAGATGAGCTTTGGCTTCCCACTCTGTACTCCCCCTCATTCACATTGATAGGATCTTTTGGTCTGGGACTTTGATGCCATCTGCCTCCTTTAAATTGCTGTTATTAGGTGCTGTCAACACCTGACCAGCGTTTTTTCCAATTCACAGTCACCCTGGATATCACAAAGAGAAGCACCACGTCATTCTGTGCCATCTTTACAATCATTCTTATGTTTAAACTCAGTGTTGTATCCACCAGATTAACTCATCCAACTGAGATTCTTCCTCTTTTTGCGGCACCTCCACTGTGCCAAAATAAAATGATGTCCTTCTCCCAGGACTGGTCTCTCCTGATAACATGTCCAAAGTAGAGAAGACAAAGTCTCACCATTCTTACCTCTACAGAACATTGTGCTTCTTCCAAGACAGACCTGTCTGTTCGTTCAACAGTAGATGGTACATTCAATATTTTTAGCCAATGTCATAAATCACATGCATCGTTTTTTCCTTTGGTCTTCCTTATTCCGTATCCAACATTCACATGCATAGGAGGCACTTGAAAATGACGGTACCCTTAAACGTGTGCCCACTAAATAGCCTACCCACTAGTATTTGTGCAGCTCATCATGATTGCCAGAGGAGTTGTGTATGATGTTTGCTGCCCTTGGGTCAGCACCTGCTCATGGCAAACCAATGTACAGCAGGAGAAACTACTGCTCAACCCTGTACCTTTCTCACGATTATGTTTACACCCTTTCTTGCACCCACTGTGTCAACCCTTCTCAGTGAAGGTTTCTCTCCTTTGTGCGGACCCTCTAATTTACTGAATATGCTGCTATTTCTCAGGAACTGGTTTCTCCTGTTCACGTGTCCAGAACACATGAAGTCAAGTCTCACCATCTTCACGTCAAAGGAAAATTCTTGCTGACCTTCCTCCATGACAGCTTTGTTGTGCTTTTGGAAGGTCATAGCACTTTTAATATTCCTTGGCAACACCATAACTCAAAAGCATCATTTCAGCAGTCTTGCATTTTGTGTTGTTTCCACATATATGTAGGGTGATTGAACATACCTTGGCTTGGGATCAATCACACTGTAGTCTTCAATGTGGCATCTTTACTCTTTAATGCTTAAATCAGCCTTGTGTATCTGACTTACTCAGTGCAGTACCTCATTTGATTTCTTGACTGCTGCTTCCATAAGCATCGGATCCTAGTCAAGGGAAATCTTGACAACTTTAATCTGTTCTCCATTTATTATGATGGTGCCTATTGGTTAGTTGTATTGATTTTTTTGTTTTTCCATTGAGCTGCAATACATACTGAAGGCTATATTTTTGGATTAAAAACTCATTTCATTGGGGGCTCTTACAGTTTTTATAATATTTCACACATTCATTGTATCAAGCAAAATTTTACACACATTGCCATCATCATCATGTAAATATTTTCTTTCTATTTCAACCCTTGGTATCATCTCTTTTTTCCCCTCCCTCCTCACCCACCTAAAGACCTCTTGATAAATTGTACATGATTATTGTTTTCATATCTTACATGGACTGCTCTTTCCCTTCACCCATGTCTCTATTGCCCATCCCCCTGTTTTTTTAAAAATCATTTTTTCGAGGGCTTTACAGCTCTTATAACAATCCCTACAACAATTGTGTTGGTCACATTTGTGCATATGTTGCCCTCGTCATTTTCAAAGCATTTTGCTTATACTTGAGCCCTTGGTGTCAGCTCCTCTTTTCTCCCTTTCCTTCCCCCAGTCTTGGACCTTTATCAGTAGAGACGTCACATCTTCTTGGCTCTCAGTGAGAAAGGTGGTGTGCTCTGCAACAAGTTGTTAATGAACTTTCATCCAATCCCACTGCCATGTCATTCATGTAGTCCCACTTCTCAGATTATTTTCCCGGTATACAGATTGAAGCTGGATGATGAAGCACACCTCTTTTGTGCACATAGATTTCTGATTTGAGAACATGCACAATCATCTTACTCTGTTTGAATGACTGCCTCTTAGTGTATGCACAGGTTCCATAGGTGTAAAATGAAGTGTTCTGGCATTTCCACTCTTTGCATTGTTACCTATAGCTTATTATGTTCCAAACCAGGGGTCCCCAAACTGTGGCCTGTGGGCTACAGATGGACCACTGAGAACATTTATCCAGTCTGCCAGGTGTTTTTGCTGCCACTGCTGTTCTGCTTAGCAGCTGACTCCTCCCAAGCCTGCAGTGAATTTGTTCATTTTTTAAAAACTATAGTCCAGTCCTCCAATGATCTGAGAGACAGTGAACTGGCCCCCTGTTTAGAAAGTTTGAGGACCCCTGGAATGGTTAAATGCCTCTGCTTGGTCAATGAAACACAAGTAAACATATTTCGAGTATTTTCTGCTTTCAGCCAAGATCCTTTTGAAATCAGTAGTGGTAGTTCTAAATCTATACATTTTTCGAATCCAGCTTGAAATTCTGGTAGCTTCCTGTGGATGTATTGCTGCCTCCATTCTGAAATTATGGACAGAAAAATGTACTTGCATATGATAGTAATGATATGGTCTGCTAATTTCCCTGCTATGTTGGATGATCTTTCTTTGAAATGGCACAAGTATGGATTAGTATAGCTGTTGTCTTCATTCTTTTAAGACTTGTCTATGGGAACTAGACAAGACATAGATTAGACATTGGCCATGCCCTCGAGAAGCATAGAGTCACTTAAGGAGTGGTATATACAAAGAAGTATT
The DNA here is from genome assembly GCA_004026705.1 of Nesogale talazaci. NCBI lineage: Eukaryota > Metazoa > Chordata > Mammalia > Afrosoricida > Tenrecidae > Nesogale > Nesogale talazaci. Next base: position 183,627 of record PVJH01000116.1, read on the forward strand.
ATGCAGAATCTTATAAAAATGCAATATGCAGGACAGAAAGCAGTCTAAGAGAGAAGAGGAAGGCTAATTATACAGAGTATTAAAATAGCTTTTTGGAAAAGTATTACATAGCACATATGGTTTGCTTGCTATGCCATTATCTAAAGATGATGAACATTTCAAAATACTGAATAGTGTATCTTTAACACTCTGGATTTGGAAGTGCTTTGGCCTATGCATTATAAATTAGTTTTCTTACCAGGTCTCTTTGGTAATAGCAGTTCCATTGTGCATACTTATTTTCTTACTTATATATACATGCCTTACTATTTTCCAGAGGGGATTTCAGGTAGGCCTATTAAGAATTTCTTAACTATAATCCAAATGTATAGGTTTAATTCACATTTTAGGATATATACTGCTGCTTTGACTTATTTGTGTGCTTCTGTTGTTTTTCATTGAGCATAGCTCACAGAGATGTTTATGGGGAACTACCATCATTCATTTCCTTTGTCACTATTTGTGAAACCCATGCTCCTTTCCAGGAACTGTGATATATCTGGGGGCACAAATGTGGACAAGCTATTCATGGTTCTGGCCCATGACATGCTAAGATGCACCTGGGCTGGCAGGTAACATGCCATTGGATAAATTGGTATGCAAAAATAATTATAGCTAATAATAAGTACTGTGAATAAAACAGGTGCCTGACTAAGGAATAGAGGGGACTAAGAGAGAGGAGGTAGAAATTCCCCACATATAAATAGTCTGCACAAAAGGCAGTTTTTCGTCTTAAAGCTACTTGATGTACAACTAGATTGCACCTACATTTACTGAAAACCTGCAAAGAATTTTATGTATTGCTTTCTTTTTATTCTTGTTCTTAATTTTAGGTGTGTTGATAAAAAGATGTAGATGTGTAAATATGCTAATTATTCAATTAAAATAATGGTTCAGTAATTTATATAATGAAATACTGGGTGACTATGTAAATAGTCTCATGAAGGTTTTACGGTAACATGATAAAACACTTTAGTGAGAAAATGGTGATAAATGATGTGTGCTAGGATGTCTACATAGAGCTATCCTCTAGCAGTTACGTGTCGGCCTTTGTAAAATACACTCTATGTAATCTAAGGATGGAGGAACTTAACACTGGAATTTTTGGGAACCCCATAATCCGGTGGGAAGACTGTGATACTGCCATTGATTGCAGACGAAAGCAGGGTTTTTTATTTTTAAGGGTTGGTAGAATATTGGGATTAGGTCTTATGCTGCTGATTGCATGACTAGCTGTTCAAATTCACCAGCTACTCTGAGGGAGAGATGACTTCTAGTCTGAGAAATCAGACTTGATTCAATGGCAGTGAGTTTGCTCTTTTTTGGTGGCTACCTTGAAACCATGACAACTCTCTAAGAACTCTGGCAATGCCAACCTTCTCCATGTGCTGCCTCAGCATAGTGAATAGCTCTTAAGAACAGTGTCGTGTTACAAAAGACCATGTGGAATACATGTTTCTGCTCTGCTTCAAGTTAGCACTCAAGTTCACAGCGTTTCAGGGTAGACAAGCTGTAATGGATCGTACATAGGTTAGTTTTATGTTGCTGCCATAGAAGCCACTATAATTTTATTTTGTTGTTGTTGTTGTTTGGGGTGGGGAGCATCACTGCCCTCTGGTGGTTGTGGGGGCTACCCAGCACTGCTCCTGAGAGCCGCTGCTGGATTTGAATCGCCAAGCCTGTGGGCCCCAGTCCTGCACCCAACCACTTATGCCACCGGGGCTCAGCCCAAGCCACTATAATTTTAATGGCTTAAAAATAACACACATTTATCATTTTGGTTCTAGGGGTTGAGAGGACCACATAGATCTCACGGGGCTGCAGTCAAAGTGACAGCATGTTGGTGTCGCTTCTGGGAGGCTCTAGAAGGGAAGCTGTTCAGTTTGGGTGTTTTGTGCCATAACTGGGCTCCTGTCCCTCTTCCTCCGCCTCTAAAACTAACAATGGATGACAAATCCCTTCTCCAGTCTCATGTGTCTGACCTACCATAGCTGGAAAAGGGTTTCACCTTTTGTGCACATGGATGAATAGACGGAGACTCCCTGGATCATCTAACATAATCTTCTGTGCCAAGGCCGCTGCCCTCATTTACCACAATCATTGTAATGCCATTTCCATACATAATAATGTGAATATATCACCCTATGCTTCCTAGTTTTCAGGCATGGATGTCTTTGCAGGCTTTATTCTATGTATCAGATACACTTAAAGCAGATGGTTGGGGTTAGGCCACTGCTCAGCCATGTCAGTTCCTCCATGTCAGTTAGATAAAGGTACTCCCTCTGGTTAGATGCAGCCACTTCATGAGCAAATGGAAGCCTTGCTGGAATTAAACACACATGTGCACTTGTGCACACACACACACACACATGCACACGGATATACCTGTCTCTAGATAGATACAGCCTTTCGGGGGCCCAGAGCTTATTCCATGGAGCTCAGGCTGTTTTCACCCAGGGGGAAGTCAAGAGGTAGACATTCAGTGATGATCGATCATCTAGTTCCTTTGAGAGGAATTCTCAGAATGGGATGACAATTCTGGGTGATCTTTTGGAACGGATTGGAATTTGACACCCCACATCTCTTCCCAAGCACCCACATCACTCTGGATTCATTTCCTCATTCTTCTATCCGTATTTTAAATCATGATGTGTTGCCTCTCCAACCAGGCTATCTTGACCTGGGGTCATTATTAGATAGTTAATGACACATGGGACACAAATGAGCCAATGACTAAACTATCATGCGGTACGAGTGATGAGAGCCCTTTGATATTTAGCAATTTCATTGTATGCTTTTGCTTCTAACAATCCAGATAACTATCGGTCCCTTTAGATTCTCTATCCTCTGCAGCCTGCCTCCTTCTGGCCAATCCCTTTCTCCAAGACCTGTCTGTTTCAACTTGGCTACTCAATACACTTTGCCTTTCCATTCCGCTGTCAAAATCTGCCAGCATTGAGTGACGCTCAAAGGTGACAGAATGTCGCACTATGGTCTGCCTTCCAGAGAGATCCACTTTTGATGCCTATTTGTATCCTAAGGATCTTTGTTTTTCTGTGAAGAGCATTGCCTGAATAGATGGGAGGGCTGTTTGGGGGTCCGAACTCTTCCTCCTTCATACGTCTAGCATCGTATCCCATAGGTTGCCGTCTCCTCCACCAGTTCCACCAGAGGACTCCTTTTTACTCCTGCTGGTAAGGGCGCATTTCTGTAGAACAATACCAGCACACTCTTCTACAGCCCTGCTATCCTCTCTCCGGGCTTCCCTGCTGTGCTCTGTGACCATACAGTGCCGATCAGCACCCAGGAAGCACGCATTGATGGGGTCGTCACCGGCTGATCCAGCTTCAGGAGCTATCCTTTTTGACAGTGGGGACATCACAGTGTGAACCATGATCGGATTTGAAAGCTGCATGTTTGTCACTCTACATCTAGGAGAGAAAGAGATTAATATTTCAAAATTCCTGAAATGATTCTGTGTACCTGACTTGTTAAAATATACAATCTCTGTGGTGTGAGAGATAATGCCTTGAAGTTGAAACCATGATTATTTATTTGCTTCAACTTCAGCATTATTTATGCAGCAAAGTATGAGAGAAGAGTTACACTCCTTGATAACAGCACTAAGCCCACATTTAATGCAGATTTAAAAGGACAGCTGCTCGTTTCCTGGTCCCCCTGATCATTTCAAACTCACAGAGGCTTAGCAGCTGTGCAATAGCAATGCGCAGAGCACAATAAGAGATACAAAATATGGGTGAGTGCATATAGATTGTAGTTTAATCATCTGAATTATTTCGACTGATCAATTACCATAGCATTGCAGTGTACAAGTGCCCCCTTTAAATCGAAATGGCCTACCTATTTCTGAACTTCAGCTCAGTGCTTTGCTGGGGCACAGAGGTGGGAATGAAAAGTGTTTATAATGCATAAAGCCATGCTTTGTCATCAGAATATTAACATTTTGATCGAATAGATGCATCATTTGAATGAAAATACTTAACTGCAAAATTAAGCGTAGGAGGGAACCCACAGTACGCAGGCAGGCAGCATCTGGGCCTTTTTCTTTTGATTAAAGGTAATACTTTTCATAGAGAAACAAGTGATGGACTAAAGAACACCAGAGTGAGACTAGAAGGACAGGTAGTGTTTATTTTTCCATGGTTTATATTTAAACGTATATAAGTACACACATTGACACCCATCAAGGCAAAGGCTTGAACCCACTGATGACTGAAGAAGTGTGTTGTTTTCTGCCTGTAGTCTTGTGGAGAAGCTTAACAAGGAGACCATGGGATAAACAACTGATATCAACTTGGGTGGCTGCCCCAGCTTCACCACAACTCACTGTGTGACCTTGGTAAATCCACTTGCCTGTCTGGGCTCAGTTTCACCCACTATTCAAAGGTGGACAATGATATGTGCACTGATGGCTTGGGATTATTTTAGTGGGGATTAACTGGATAAAAGCTCTTGAGAATCTTTAGCAGATGATAGGCATTACTCATCCCCAAAGAAAACAAACGGGACTTGAGTGTTATCTGAAGACAGAAACGCTGTTAAGTAAACTTTTGCTCAGCAGAGTTATCTTACCACTGCTTTTCTGCGTTGTTTTCTTGCTAGCATGATTTCCATGCACCCTACAGTTTTTATCTAGTCTTTCCAATTGCTGTGGCCACTTTGATCCCACACAGATAGTTCTGAAAGGATCATGATGTTTAAGGCAGATATTGTTTTCACTGTTAACTAAACTGTTGTTTGATTTTGCTTGACTCATTTTATTGGGAGCTCATACAACTCTTATCACCATCCATCCACCCATTGTATCAAGCACATTTATACACTTGTTGCCCTCATCATTCTCAAAACATTTGCTTTCTACTTGAGCCCTTGGTATCAGCTCCTTCCTTTCCCCTCTCCTTTCCTGCTCCCCCTCCCTCATGAACCCTTAACCCTTGATATTTATAAGTTGTTATTTTTTCATATCTTACATTGTCCAATGTTTCCCTTCACTCAGAAAAGTGGTTATATGTAGATTGTAATTGGTTCCTCCTTTCTATTTCATCTTCCTCCAACCTCCAGGTATCACTACTCTCAGCTTAGGGATCCTGAAGGGATCATTTGTCCTGGATTTCCAGTTCCTATCTGTACCAGTGTGCATCCTTTGTTCTAGCTGGATTTGTTTGATTTTAAGATGAGTTAAGGGAATATTTCTGCTGGATAGTTTAGAGATGATCTTAGGGCAATAGTTTTAGGTGTATATCCAGACTCCAACTGAAAGTTCAAGATAATTTATGCGTTTTCTCCCTTTTTATGAATTCCTGTATGGATATGGAATCTTCTTTCTAAATATTTCATAATGGTTGCCAGGCACCATCCAGTTCTTCTGATCTCATGATAAAAGAGGCCATTGTTCATGGAGGCAATTGACCATACCCTTCTATATCCTCCTTTTATGTGGATCTCCCACTTTCTGTGGCATCATAAGCAAATAGAGATCAATTGTTGTACTTGATATGACTGCACGCAAAATTGTAAGATGACAAGCACTATACATCAAACTAGAAAGTAGAACAGAGGCACTTAATATATTATTAGGCCAAATAAAGGGTGTTATCCTATGAAGTTTGAAGCCCCACCTTCCAAAAAGGCAACCAAAACTCATGAGCTTATTGGTTGTGCAAAATAATCCTCAACAATGACTTTTTTGGGTTATTGATGTGAATAAATACATCACATAACTTTTTCAAGTTCAGCTATTTACAAGTATACAATTATGGCCAGAAACTAGAATATTGACCTTATAAGCCTTATCCTTAATAAATGAAATGTTTTTTTTATAATTCTTAACCACCCTTGTCTAGTTGGTAATGACAAATAAAATTTGCTCTCTGGACATTTGTGTTTTCTTGTCTTTTTAGATACACAAATCATACAATACTTGTCATTCTGGGAATGATTTCTTTCCATAAGCATCCTGCCTTCTAGTTCCATCCATATTTTAGCCTATATCAAGACTTAATTTCTCCTGCTGACTGAGGGGGCAAATATCACAATCATAAAATAGAAAAAAGGAGTTGAATAGATAGTTCACCAAAGTGGGCATTGAAATGGCCACCAACCCACAAAAAAATTCTTAGCATCTTTAGCCATGAGTTAGATGCAAATCACAGCTACAGTATGATACCATTTCACCTCCACTGAGATGTATTAAAATGAATAAAAACCCAATATGTATCTTTACACCAGCAATTGAAAAAGGAAATGATGGTTACTAGGATATACAGAAATTGCAACACTTACCCATTGCTGATGAGAATATAAAATGGCACAGACAATTTGGAAAACAGTGTAGTAGTTCTTAAAATCCAAGCCAAACAATACAAAAACCCTGGAAAATGAATTATCATATTATCCCACAATTCTACTCCAAGACAGCAGAGACTGATATAGACAAACAGTCACTGCAACACTGTCCACATGAGCCCAGATGTGGAAACACCCTACATGCCTATCACCTGATAAATATGCATAAACAAAGGGTTTTGTCAGATCAGCATACACTCATAGGTAGCCCGGATGTGGAAACACCCTACATGCCTATCACCTGATGAGTATGCATAAACAAAGGGTTTTGTCAGGTCAGCATACACTCATAGGTACCCTTGTTTTCATAATTAGAGATCTGAGCCTTATTTTGGTAATCAATTATGGGTAAACATACATCTGATCCACCTCAAACGTGGTTTAGTTTTAGTTTTAGTTTTAATCCATCTGGAGTAAAATACTAGACTACTTATAACATGTTCAGCTGTGTTATGCATGTGATTATCAAGCAACTACACTTTAAGATTTTTGACTCTGGTGTATGATTAAAAGTGTGATTCTATATTCTTAGTCAAGGTAAAATTCTGGATTTAAACACTGACTTGATGAGTGGAATTAGTAAAGAATCAGGTCTTTTGGCCTTGGAAGGAAGGATGTCTTTCCAGAATGTCTGAGATTTTAGAATAGATATCCTGATAAATATGATCTGATTATTTGGAATGGAAAAGACATGACCTGTTAGCCCTGTAGACACTTCCAGAAAGATTTGAGAAAGGAAAAAACTGAGGTCGAAAGAGAGAGAGAGCATCAGGATTTGATGTTCACCCAATCCTCTTGCTTAGGGAAGAAACACTCAGGTCATCCACTCCCTTACCCTTACAGTTTTTTATTTCTTCTCCGAGCTTTCCAGTATATTCAAACCTCCTCATCATGTGTTCCCTCTCAACCACAGCTTGAAAAGAGAAATATCTTTTCAGATACAAGAAATGCTAGTGATGACTGAGGGGTCTAGTTGGTGTCATGGTTACATACTGCTTGGCTGATGGTGGAAAGGTTGGCTGTTTGAGTCCATCAACTGATATAAAGGAGAAAAGATATGATCATCTGCTTCTGTACGAAATCTAATAGGTCAGTTCTATCATCTATGAGTTGGAATCAATTAGTGAGTGTATGAAATAGCATCAAAGTGAGCATTTGGACTAGAAGTGAATGTTAAGCCATTGTTTCTTTGTCACATAATGCCTCCCCTTTTGACCCTTCTCTTCCACTTCAAAGACTATGCTGCTGATTTACACTGAGGGATAGAAGAAAGCATTCTGGCCCTTGGAGATCATCACCAAAGATATACAAGAAGGTAAAGGAACATGTGGCAAGGTTACCTTAGTTTGGCTAGTTCCCAATTGATGGGCAGGTGCTTCATTTTTCTTTTTCACAGAGGAATGGGAGATGTAGGGAAGGCTTCTGAGCCACTGTCAAGCTCATTGTCACAGGTCTGGGAGTCCTGGGGTTTCTGCACTGAGGTGAGCAGTTTTGATAGAAGAGGCGGGGAGGGAGTCTGCTGGAAAGAGCTACCTAATTAATCATAAGCTATCAGAACCTGTAGGCAGGAAGAATCTCTGAGGTCTTAACGACACCCCTCAGTAATGTTAAAAACCAGCTTGGTATGACTTCATTTTCTTAGAGACACATGATTGATCTGGCTATTGGTGAATGGAGACACTGTGGCTTCTCTTCATAGATGGTGTCATTAGATGAGACGATTAAGTGCCTTTGTGCAAAGGCTATGAGAAGACTGTGCGTGATTCACCAGAAATGAAAGGAAGATAAAGAAAACTCTGAAATATGTATTTTTAAAGGCAAAACCTTAGACTTTACCTCATTTATTAGCATCATAAAAAGCTTCTCAAAGAATTGGAACTAAGGAAAAATCTTCCTTTCGGTAAAGTATTTCAGGGATGTTACACAAAGCAGCCAACTGATGTTTCTGGTGATGACGTATATCATGATTCTTATCTGTGGTCCTACTTTGTGCCTGTTCTAAGTATTTTCAGTCTCCAAAAGGATTTCAAGGTCATTTTCACTTGGGTCTTCTAGATATTAGAAGCCAGATTTGGGGAAACCCAATTTCTTTTCCTCTCAGGAATCTGGATGTTAGGGTTTGATAGAGAGATTCCTCAGATAGCTGATCCATTTCTCTTTCACAAGCTTTCTTGGACTTATCAGAGGAGTTAGTATGTTTTTCCTCTAGTAACCAATGTCTATACATTTCATGTGTTCTGTGTATGAACCATAGGAAAGATTGAATTCTATGCTTAGCTGGATTCTATTGTCTAATTTCCACCACCTGTATGTCACTATGGTATACTGTGATGACTTGTATGTTATTCTGATGCAGGAAGCTATGCCACTGGTTTTTTAAAAACCAGCAGAGTCACCCCTGGTGACAAATTTCCAGTGGAGGTTTCAGATCAAGACAGATAAGAAAGACCAGTCTGGAACTCTATTGCTGAACATGAGGCAGTGAAAACTTACAGATCTCAACAGATGTGCTTGCTTTGGCCATGTCTTTGGGAAGAATTAATCCCTGGGGTAGGAGATCCTGTTTGCTTGCATGGAGGGCCATTGAGGATGTGGGAAACTTTCAGATGGCTAGATTGGCCCAGTAGCCACAAGAAGGGACTTGTATATGTTGGGTATAGTGAGGATTGCACAAATACATACTGTCATTCAGAGATAGAATTGACCAACCACATGTCAACTGAAACAATATTGTCTAGTTGGGGACACAGGTTCACACCACTGAAATAGTGGAAGAAAATTAAAAAATACAAGGTCCTTATTATTAAGTATTGGATTATGTGAAATATGGCTTTTAGGTGCCATCAAGTCCATTCTGACTCCCAGTGACCCTATCTTCAACAGAACAAAGCACTGCCTGCTCCTGAGCCATCTCTACTCTTGTTCTCTTGATTGAGCCCTTCTATGTAGCCACTGTCTCTAATCCATCTCGATGAAGGTCTTCCTCTTTTTCACTGCCCCACTACATTACTAAGCATGGTGTCCTTCTCTAGGTACTGCTCTCTCCTGATAGCATCCAAAGTACACAAAATGAAGACACACCATGTTTGCTTCTAAGGAGCTTCCTGCTTGCACTTTCATGACAGATGTTTCCTCTTTTGACGTGACAGGGTAATTTCAATATTCTTTGCCAGCACTGAAATGTGGTGGTGCATGTGAAATACGTAGAAACGTTTGGGCATAAAGATTCAGTACATTTTAGTTATTGTAATGTTTTCATGAAAATCAAGTGAGCAATAGTGGGTTGTTTTTTCCAAACCACATCGTTCCTTTTCCTCCAGCGACAGGCATTATTGTCACAAGTGCCTCGTGCCCAATTTTAAACATATGTTCCTGACTTCACAATGCTTCTATTTCAGTTTCTGATGGTATGTGAAGTTACTTAAGGTAGGTATCATCAATCTAATGTCAGAGAAACAGTTTTGATTCTTCTTTCCTTCAGTTTTTGGGAGCCTGTCGAACTTGGTCCATGACTTGGGTTTATACCGTTACTGTACAATTAACAAAAATAACATTTAGGAGATTATTCTTATAACAACTCCAGGAGATTAGAGAACATGCGCAGAATTAAAGAAAAGAAAGAGAAGAATATTTATTTGCCCGTAACATAGGAAAGGAGCTCTGGGGGTGTAGTGCTGACACTTTGATGGGGATCCACATGGCTGGTAGTTTTAAACCAGCAGCAGCTCCGTGGGAGCAAAATGGACTTTCTCCTCCTATAAATGGTTAGTCTCAGAAGCCCACAGGGTTGCTATCAGGCTGTATTGACTTGATAGCAGTAAGTTTGGTTTTGGTTTGATAATATAGAAGGTGGAATGAATGAGGCCCAAATTTACTTCTGTAAAAGATCAAAAGATAAGCATGGTACATAGATGAATATGTTATCTCAGAACTGTTTTCCTTAATTTCACCACTCTATGTGTGATCTGTGTGGGTAGGTTATTTACATAGATGTGTTAGATGGAGAAAAACAGATTTCTGTTCAAAACACATTTATATACTTGAGTATTGCAATACCGCATGCACAGTATTTAAAGTAAGAAAGAAGATGAATGAACTGGAGTAGGTAGAAGAGAATGGTATGGTCCATGGTTAAGTGGAGTATTAATATCCCCCCTGAAGTCATCCTAATTAAAGAGGTGAAGAATATCTTGGCTTGTGAAGTCAAACATTTTCAGGGAAGAAGCTGTAGATCGTGGTTTTCCAACCCAGCAAAAGTTAATCAGAGAAAAGAGATTTGGCATCAGTATACTCTTGGTTCTCCATTCATTCACTGCTGAAGCATAGGAGGTCTACCACTTGCTGTTCCTCTGAAGGGGACAGGAGGATGAATAAGACCTAGCCAGCAATACCAAACAGCATAACATAGAGGACCTGTGAAATTAAAATCATTATGTTTTACAAAGAGACCTTTAAACATAGTACTCTAAAGTTCAGAGAGAGGCTAGGACAGTGAACTTGGATTCCTGGTAAAGGAAGTAGTCAGATGACTTTGGAACGTGTTGGATATTGTCAGCAGGATGTCTGGAGACTAGGAATGAATTTAGGAAAAATGACCAGGTTGTAGTCTATAGTACAGACTTGAGAAATAAGTCCTAACAAAGCATCAACCAGATTGCATTGGTTAAGGAGAGGAGATGACATTATCAGGAGGTAATATTGATAAACAATTTCTCACAATTAATGGGGAATTTTGAGTATTAGGGAAAGAAGTTTTTTCCAAAATGAAGTTTGAAACCCCCCCTGGGTAAACTATTGGAGTGAATCAGCCAATGGCCATAGAAATGTTCTTCATAATCTGGCCCCCTGTGCCTCTCTCACTGTTGTGTTCTTCCCTGGCTCTTCAGGGGTTCTTACTATCAGTCCCAGGAGAACTGGTGTAGCTACTTCTCAGAGTATTTGTCGACTTTCCTGCTTCTAGGTTGTCTCTCAAACCATTTCATCTGCTTCACTGAAGTTGGCGTGTCGTCACAGACATGCGGGTGAACCGTTAGTAAATTCTCAATTCAGTATTTTAGCAAGGAATTCTCAAAAATCTTCAGTATATACTCAAGCATGAACCGAGTTTTTCAGCACATTTTTTTTACTTGACACAATAGATATGTCTGTAGATTCTGATGAGTTGTACGAGCCCCCAGTAGAATGATTAGTAAAAACCACACTAATAATTAAGAACAATTATGTCTGACGTATAAAATAAATCTGATACATATGATAAAATATATGATTTCAATAGGACATATAAATGTATCTAACATGGAAACCTATCTGACACATATACACACATATATGTTAAAACATCCTATATCAATAGAACAGACAACACAATGATAAATCCCTTTTGATGATTATTAATTTTTATTCATTATTAATTTTTATTAATTACTAATTTAAAAATTTTAAATCATTTTATTGGGTGCTCGTACATCACTTTTCATCATACTTAGTTCAATACATAGTTACATATACTGTGTCAAACACCCCCACTTGCCTGTCCTTGTCAACATTCTCCCAACATCTGCCTTTCCCCTTGGGCCCCTGATATGAGCCCCCCTTCCTTCTCCCTCCAACTTTTCCTCCCTCCCCCCCAGCCCTCATTACTCTGCAGTCATTATTGTTTTGTCATATCTTATACTGCCCGACATCGCCCCCTGTCCACTCCTCCCTACTTCTGCCCTCCAGATAGGAGACAGTCTGCAGATCCCCATAGCTGGCTTTCTCTCTCCACCCAACCCTCCCGCCACCCATCCGGCAACTCCACTCCCACCAACGACCCTGAGTGGTTTATCCACCCCAAGTTCCCTGTGTTTCCAGCTCCGACCTCTGTCAGTGCACCTCCTCCAGTCCAGCTGGAGCTGCAGGGCAGAGTTGGGACCGGGGTGTTTAGGGGAAGGAAATCTTCAGGAAATAGAGGAAAGTTTTATGCTTCATTGCTACCTCACTGCCCCTTGACTGACCCATCTCCTCCCCATGACTCCCCTGTAAGGGGGTGTCCAATTGCCCCCAAGTGGGCTTTGGGTCCCCACCTTGCTCTCCCCCTCCTTCTTACTGATTAAATCCATGTTCTTTGATGTTTGATGTCAGCACATTTTTAATACAGTTTTTTTTTTTGTGGTAAAATGGGGTGCATCAGCAGATATTCAGGTCAGCTTATACTCAGTTATAAACTACTAGGTAGCATGCCATGGGCTGAGGCGACTGTAAATATTTGACCTCTGTCTTAAAATCAGGCTGATGGGAGACTGAACTGCTGCCCACCAATGCAGGAGCATTCATCTCATGGCTGCTCATAGTCCCCGTCTAGTGGATTGCTGCTTTCTCTGTTCATAGTGTCTCTCTACTAGAAATCCTAGAATCACAAGCCATCTAGTCATGTCAAGTTCCAGGCAACAGAGATCTCAAAGGTTTCAGCTTTGGGTTTTCACTGTCCGTGAGACATAATAGAATCCTAAGAGCACACACACTTGTGTTTCAAGTAGGCAAGAAACATTTAAGATACTCAACATATTCCTTTCCATCCCAGAGTGTCTGCTGAGTAGGTGGTCCTAGTGGCAATATAATACTCAGCTGGGCATTTACATTGTAGCTTTCTGTACTTTATCTTTGTTCTGATTAGGGAAGCGTCAGCAGCTGCCAACTTTTAGGATTCTTGTGGTATTAAGACTTCAGAGAAAGCAGGGTCTCCTTCAAATATAGAATCTTTTTGGTTCTCTCTCTTCTCTCGTGTCATATGAGCCGTGAGATGTAAAGCAGATGGCTGTATAACTCTAACCAGACATACAGACAATGAGCTTCCTATTATCCTCAAAAGTCTTGGGTGCCTCTTAGTACTTCCTAAACTTTTAGGACTTTTACTTTAGTGCTTCATAATTCCAAGGTTTTCTTTCATCTCCCATGTGCTGCAGCTGAAATACAAAGAAAGCACTATCAAAATAAAAGAGAAGAGACCAACAGCTATATGGGTTGTAGACATGTATGACGGGTGATCTGCTAATGCTCAGAGTAAAGCAAGAATCTCATGGGTAGAAGGGGAGTCTTCATTATGGTATTTCTTTAACAATCCCGTAGTGGAGGTGGAGGCACCAAGAAAAACAAATGGTGGGTTCATGGGTAACCAGCTGGATAGTCTCTTCATGGAGAGGAGGATTTGCATCACATAGCTTTGTATTCCATAGTCTGGGAACACCAGTATTTCTGTTTTTCTAGTAAGACTATGGTGATGCCTAGATTTATATGATGACATCATGGTGGAGGCTTTTATTGGGGAGATTATGACCAGTCATAACTGGTTATTGCTGCAGAGGCCTTTACTCAGCATCATTCTACAATTCTCTTAGTCAAGTGCTATTTCTATTTTTTCCCCTCAACATTTTTGGAAATAATATTTGAATAGCCTATAGTGATGGGCAAATTTATTCCATTTATTATATAGAGTTATGTAGTGTGTTTATAATAGGCTGAAAAATAGAACATGCCCTCATACCACATACATGATGCATTATATATTGTTTCTAAAGGATTCTATCTGGAAGAATCCTAAATATGATGCCATTTCTTTGATATAGGGTGAAATGTCCAGCATTGCTTTGAAGCTCATTTTCTTCCATAGTTGGCCCACCCTCTTCTTTATTTTGTGTGGAATTGTGTGATTGAAATAGATGCAGGCTATTCACTTGTCTGCATGAGCTCAATTTCAGTACAGATTGACAGGAATGTTTTCAAAAGGAATATTTAAGTAGGAGTATCTTGGTAATCCTAGATTCAAATCCCAAATTCAAATTCTAATTTGAATTTCTTCATTCAGCAAACGATTTAATGAATATCTTCTTCAGCGTAGCAGTGGGAATAATTCCTTTTTGGGTGCCTGTTTTAGAGGAAATGATGATTTAGTTATGGAGACAAAAGATTCACACTAGCTGTAATGATATGAAAATTTAAAATCCTGTGTGAACAAATGGAATAGACTCTTTATGACCTGTAAATGCCAAAGGACTTCGGCATTTTTTTTAAAAAAAGATCATTATGGACTAAGGAGATTGGGGAAGGATCTTTGGAGAGAGCCACTGTGCTAGGGCTGACTGGCGGGTGAGGAACCAGATGGGTAGTGAGAAGGCACAGAGGGGAGAGTATTCTAGCTAGCTGTAAGGCATGGACAGGCTTGTGGTTCAGAAAGGAGCTTGGTGTTACAGGAGATGTCAAATCATTTCTTCTTGCTGGTGTAAGGAGGGAAGTGGAGGAAAATAATCAGGGATTCAGGAACAGAAAAGGAACTCAAGTTGAGACAGTACTTTTAACCCATCAGAACCCCAGCAAGAGAAAACACCTGGAGATCTGCTTCCATACAGATTAGAGAAGGGAACTCCAAGGACATAGTTCACCTCATTTTAAAGGACCCCTGGTGGTGTGGTGGGCTGTATATTCATCAATTCAAGCCCCCTGGCACACATGTTGAGAGACAAATCAGACTGTCTACAGATTCAGAAGTTCTCTGGAGCCAATCTACCCTGTTTTAGAGGGTCACCATGAATCAGAATGGCTTCTGTGACAGTGCGTTCGATTTTAGTAGGAACTATTTATGAGTTGAAATAGGCTTAACTGTACACACCACTGACAATGGAATGGTGGTGGTGGTGCTAAGATGGAAATGGTGGGGGACTTTGGATGTTTCCGTGAGGAGTTTAGACTTTCCCGAGTGGGCTTGTTACATAAAACACAGTCCAATTACAGGAACTGATTTGTTGCTATTCTAGACTAGACTGTTCGATGACTGTCCCAGGACCCTGTCTACTTAAAATTTTCAAATGGTGGTGGTGGTCATGTGCGTGTTCTTCCAGGATTGTGAGGATTGTCTTACCTCCCTCTCCTATTTACTGCATTGTGATTTCATTCTAAAAGTGGCTGGGGCTCTACAGTATCAGTCATGGGCACAAGACCTCCTTGCAAGTCCAAGTCCAAGCTCTTGCAAATGCAGTAGGCTACCTTTCAATGCTTTGTACTTTCCTGGCAGCGTAGGGAGTGATGAACCCTTACAGACAGCATGAGGCCAATAAACTGCTTCTTAGCGTTGGGGTTTATGCTTTGCTATTTTGAAAGTGGCTTAGAACTTGTGCTCTCCCCTAGGACCTTTTTTTCCTCTTGCTTGCTGTGTTGAGACATCATAGATTTCTTTTAGTGAGGATTGTAAAAACAGTTCCCCTTACTTTCACTTTTTAGAGTCTCATACAATTGTAACAGTTAACCTCTTTTAAACGATTTTACTGTGACTTTTATTCCCCTGCTACTGAGAATAAAACTGAAAATTAAACGTGGAAATCAAATCTATAAATCCCTAGCTACCACCAGAGCAAAGTGACTGGCCGAAAGTGGTTGGGCCAAGAGACTCATCGGCTGGTTCATCCTGAGAAGTGGACTTAATTCGGTTTTTCTGCTGAACACCAGACCACATGATGTGCAGAGAGAAATGTAAAATAGTCCAGTGGAAGATGCCTTGTTTCCCCTGTTTTGCAAATACGCATTTCAACAGGGCTACCTACAAGGATCCCTGGTGGTTCTGTTTGTGACCCCAAAGGGGGGTGATTCCAAGCTACCAACTGCTTCATGGGAGGCAGAGAAGGCTTCCGTAAATATTTACAGCCTCAAAGACCCACACAGGGTCACTATCACGTGAATTGACTTGAAGACAGTGAGCCTGGTTTTACTAACATAAGGTATCACAGAGAGTTTATTTGGTAAAATAAGACTGGTAAATCAAAGGTTGGTAAATGAAGCCAACCTAGAAGTCCCTTGAAGAAAGGCCTGGTGAGCTAATTTTGGTAAAGATTAGAGTACACTGCGGGGAGCAGTGCTATGAAGTAAAACGGGTCAACATAAATCAGAAATCAACAGCAATTAATTTAACAAGGAAGTTATCTTTGTTTCTCTGATCGCACCCATTTATTTAACATTATGTTGAATCAGCATGGATAAATGTAATGATAAAATCTTAGAACTGTCAGAGTGTTTAGGATGATCTCATTTAACCCCCAAAGTGATATTTGAAAGACTAAACAAGGTATATAAGAGGACACCATTCAATCAGAGTAGATAAAAGGGAAGAAGAGGTAACACAGGGTCAGAAGGCTCTGGGCTGTATAAGTATTGACATTTAAAGTCCAAGTGATAGGAAAATCTTTGGTGGGAGTGGCGAGAATGGCTGTGGGGCATTTGGAGGTGGTACAACTATAGCTACTTATCAAATTTCAGCAACTGAAAATTATGGCTACATATTGCCCAGGCTCTGCCTATTTTCACGTCACTTATTTTGAAGTTTTTTTTGGGGGGGAGGGGGGTGCATCACTGCCCTCTGGTGGGAGTGGGAGGTCCAGCCTTGCTCCTGGAGAGCTGCTGCTGGATTTACACCACCAAGCCCATGAGCCACAGTCCCGCATTCAACCACTACACCATCGGGGTTTTTGAAGTTGTTTTGATGCATTCACATTAGGATTGCTTTGCCTTCTGGCTGGACTGTCTTGATAAAATATTCCTCTTTTCTCAGAGCAAGGTTTTTTGCTCAGAAATCTGTTCTCTCTGTTTATTGGCAAAATTATTTCTATTCTTTTGCTTTTACTTTATTTCTGTCTTTATATTTCAAGTGCAAAGTGCTTTAAAGACAGCATGAAGATTGATCTTTTAAGACATCTAATCTCATTATTTCTATCTAATGATAAAGCTATTTAGAATATTTAAATTTAATAGAGGAGACAGGTCCATGGGGAAGAGCCTTGGGCTTTGTAAAGTAGTAACAGAGAAGAAGACCTTCAATAAGATAGAGTGACTCGGTGGCTGGAACAATGGGTTCAAACTTAACAGCTGTGAGAATAGCACAGGACCCGGGAATCTCTTGTTCTACTGCACAAAGGGTCGCAGTGAGCCAGAACCAACTGTACAGCATCTAAAAACATCCACGTGGGACCATTTCTGGTGTTCTTCACTTCTTTATGCAGGTTGAGATTTCGATCTGATATCACTGAAACCCTGCCTGGTGGACTTACTTAAAAATTCCTGGAGGTGTAGCTATGTACATGGTTATTATTGCAGTTTTAATGTAGAAAAATGTGCACTTGTGTATGTATGTTTGTGAAAAATAGCTTTGCTAGCTATAGAATTTGTTCTGACAACGTTTTCACAGCATTTTAAAGATATTTCAATATTTTATCATTTGCATTGGGTCTGACAAGAAATTTGCTTTTAATTACATATTTTTCCTTCTCTACCTAATATCTCTTTTTAAAATATTCCCTTGTATCCTTATTACTGTTTTCAATAGTTTTATTCACATATGTCTTGCATTTGTTTCTATTTTGATTCCTATGCTTAAGATTCCTTTGGCTTTTGGATATTTAATTATGGTTTTTATCAAAATTTGAAATATCGATTGATGATTGAAATATATATTATAAAATTCCCTTTGTGGTATCTAATTGCATATGTTTTAGGATACTGGGTATTGCACTACAACACTGATGTTCTGCAAATTTTCTCCTTCTATCTTCTTAATTTCATGTTGGATAGTTTATATTGTTATACTGTACATTTGACTTATTGTTATACTTTACATTTGACTTTTCTTCTACCATGTCAAATTTATTATCAATACCATCTAGTATACTTTTCATCTAAGACAGTGCAATTTGCATCTCTGGAAGATTGATTTGGCACATATGCATGGTATGATGATAAAGTGCCTGGTTGTTAACTGAAATGTCAGTATTTAAACCAACCTACTAGGTCCATGGGAGAACTGAACTGAAATTCTGTTCCAATAAACTATCAGAAGCCTCTTGGGTAAGCCTATTCTGTGCTGCAAGGTAACATGAATTGAAATCAACTCATAGTGGCCTGGGAGCACATGTTAGAATTTCTCCCTATATGTGTACACATATGTACACCATGTTTATTCAATCTATGTGCTGAACAAATAATCAGAGAATAAAATGAATGCAACATTACATTGGAAGAAGGCCTGTTATCAACCTTGTATATGCAGATGACACAACTTTTCTTGTTGAAAATGAAGAGGACTTGAATCACTTGCTGATGAAGGTCAAGTTCTGCAGTCTTCAGTATGGATTACAATTCAATGTAATGAAATCCAAAATATGTACACTGAACCAATAGACAACATCATGATAGATGGAGAAGAGAGCAGAATTGTCAAGGATTTCATTTTGCTTGGATTCACAGTGCTCATGAAAACAGCACTCAAAAAAAATCAAATGATATTTTGCCTTGGGCAAATCTGCTGCACAGGACCTTTTTAAGATGTTGCAGAGCAAGTACTCTGAGGACGAAGGTATACCTGACCCAAGTCATTGTATTTTCAATCACCTAGTATGCATGTGAAAATTGGACATTGAGGAAGACTAAAGGAGAATTGATGCATTGACTTATGCTGTTGGTAAAGAATATTGAACAAACTGCCAGCATTAAAAACTAATCTATCTTGGGAAAAGTATAGCTAGCATGCTGCCTAGAAGGGAGGATGGTGAGACTTTGTCCCATGAACTGTGGCTACATTATCAGGAGAGACTAGTCCCTGGAAAAGGACAGCATGCTTAGTAAAGCAGAGATCAGCAGAAAAAAGTGTCAAGGAGCTAGGTTGACACCGTGGCTTCAGCAATGAGCTCAAATACAACAGTGGTTGTGAGGAGGCTGCTCCTCCTGCAACTCCTTCTCTCCCTTTCAGTTTTTTTTCCCCTGAGAACACACCTGCAATAATAATCATGCTTCTCACTTGCAGACCCAGCTCCTGCTGCTATGGAAGCCAGCCTCAGGTGGATTATTTCTCAACGTCAACTTACAGTTTGCTCCTGAAATGTTGGCTGCATTCTTGTTTCTGTCAATGACAACACCCTTCTCTTAGGGACTCTGACTTGCTTCTTTAAGTCATCATTTACTGCTCTTTCTTCATCTCCTGCTACATGTCCCGTTACAAATGATACGTCTCTTCGCTGCCTTCTTTCATCTTGTACAACCGACTGTCATCCAAGCTAGTGAGATGGATCCCTAGCAAGTTTTTCTACCTCACCCATCCATCACATGCATCGCTGAGAGCTTCATCGCTCTAGACCAAGCTTCTATCGTGTTCTTCTCCTATTTGAGAAGTTTTGGGGCCCCTATTGGTTGTAAAATAAAGTTTAAGCTCTCTATCCAATACTCAAGATCTTCCATGTGATTCTACTGACTCAATCTTCCCTTTTCTTACATTCTTGTAAAAATGTGCCATTGCTATCTTGCAAATTTCTTGAGGCATCTCCGCTTTAACAGTGCTTTTGGTCATGGTGAAGGACCAGGTAGTGTTCCCTTCCATTGTGTTTATGGTCAGTATGAGTCAGAACTAATTCAAACATGTGTAACAATGCAACAACACACACATGGATACACACACAAGCTTACACATAGGCACAGGCAGGCACGGAGACACAGAAGGGGACTTTAAAAAGTTAATGTAAAAAAAACATAGAATTAAGAGCTAATGGAGTTTATCCACAAGCTTTCTGAAGCCCCTTTGTATAACAAAATCTTTTTTTATAGTTGTTGCCTGTGGGAGGGTAAATTTAATTCTACTACCTTGTCTTGGCCAATCAGAAGCTCTTATGCCTTATAGGTAACCACTTGCCTAAGGTTTGCTCCCGAGTTTAACGGCAGAGACTGAGATTTCATTCTTCTGTGTTGATGCACCTTCAACCATACAACCACCTGATTCAATGATTCAATGATTTGGATTCTGGGCCTTCAAATATAAGATTCAAAAAGATATAAGAAGACTTAACCCAGTAGACCTCCACTCCTTTTTTGCATCTTGATTTTTGAAACATATTTCCCATAGACAGTTTTCTGACTCCTGGAAAGAAAATGTACACGGTGATCAGCATGCATATTTTATGAATATTCTCGTCTTAATTCTCCTAACTTTAGATTGCTTGCCATTTCCAAAACCTGTAGGTTATACCTGCGTCCCTGAAAACACAATCCAGTGTAAAGTCCAAATGTTCACTCAAGGACCAATTTGTCTCCACTGCTAGGAAAGCTAGATATTAAGTGTCCTGAAAACTTGTTCACCATGACTTTTGTCCTTTGGTGAGGGAGATACTTCAGGTAAGTTGTGATTATTTTGGCAGAGGGTGCAAAGTGAAAACTCGCTTAACCATTCATCCCAAACCAAGATCAGTGAAATAAATCTCAACTTTGACCATTTTGTATCGTGTGCGTTAGTTCTGTCTGTAAACTTGTAGTGAGAAAGACAGAGGCCATGGATGACAAAATGTCTCTTCCAAGGCTTGAGACACAGTCAGCACTCAAGACATGCTACTTCCTGTCTTCCCACTCTGATATTTTCCATGTGAATCACAAGGCTCAATCTCAAAGTACATTTTTGTTGTTTTCACCGCGCATTTCTCTCTCTTTCTCTCCCTTAATCACTATGTCCCAGCCTGACTGCCTATGTCTTCAATCAATTGATCGAGCTCTCTCTGGTCTTTCACCCCCTGCCTTTCAGTTGATTCAGGCTCATAGTGACCTATGAGACATGATAGAATTGTTCCCTACAGTTTTCAGTATTGTAAATCTTTACGGAAGCAAAAAGCTTCCTGTTTCTCCCGGGAGTGGCTGGTGGGTTCTAGCTGTTGACTTTGCTATTAACCAAATGCATAATACTGTGGGCCCCATAAATATGCTGTTCTCTCTTTCATTCTCATCTTTCTGCTTTTTGCATGACTCCATCCTTGGGGTACAGCCTAGATATCATTTTCTTCGTCTCTGTCATAGTTCCTTATTTATTTCCTGTATGATGCTTTATAATCCCCATTTTAAAAATAACTTGGTAGCATATGATCACTGGGTTTCTCCTGCTCAGAGTCGTGAGCTTCATGAGAACCAGGACTTTGTTTGCTCTCTGTGATGGGGACTAGGTGCTGAGCTGCCAACCATAAGGATGATAGTTCAAACCTTCCAGTCACTGGGGGGGGGGGGGGCAAGATGAGGCCATTTGTCATGGTCAAGACCAATAGTCTTGGAGTTGGAACTAACTTTGTTGCAGTGAGTAGTTTTGGTTTATCATTTGGGTGCTGGATAATTTGGATCCCTCTTGAGTTGATTAGACTTGGGCCTCGAAAAGAATGAAGGCTTTTCACTTGTTTAGTTGGGCTCATAAAGATAGTATTTATGGTGGTCATATGCTTATGTTAACTTCATGATCGAGATGTCGGAGTGGACCCTAGCCTGTTAATCTGGAGATAGCCATTGAGTAGCCAATGAGGCCTCAGTGTGGGCATGGCTTTCTCCTGAGACTTCTGGGAAATCTCATGATATTTTCCTCGTGAAGATGAGAAGCTATCTTCCCAGTTTATGGGAGTTAGTCTCAGAGACAATGAACTATGGAAAAGAAAAGATGGCAGCATCCAAGGAGTGGGACAAGCCGAAGGAGAAGCCCCATGGCCTTACCCTGATGGAATCAGACCTCTGAAGCTGGAGTAGCCACATGGAGCCCTGCCAGTGCTGTCTTGCTTCTTGCACCACAGGATGTTGTTGATGCACCCTGAACCCTAGAAGCTAGGAGCCCTGCCGGCATCTGGACTCTGCACCCACTGGCTTGTGACTTCGTGAGTTGGAAGGAAACTTTATAGACTGATATCAGGCATATGGGTTAATATCAGACTTATGACTTTGAACTGGACTGGCCTGGGATGCTTTCTCAATGTTGCATTCCTCTTGTATATAAACCATACCCTGTTATCCATATGTGTATCTATGAGTTTGTTTCTCTAGTCTACCCAGACTAACACAGTATTGTATTGAGAGGCTGGAACAGAAGCTTGGCAGGCACTTGTTGAATGACTCTCCTAGGACAGTGATGTGTTCCCTGAGTATTGTCATGTACAAAAAGCATGGCCTCATGCTGAGTGTAGGAGAACTGGTAAAAGACTTCTTCCATCCAATCTTTACACTAGCTGCCTTGTCAGTTTGCATGAACAAAACAAGCAAGGGCACAGTTTGCCCCAGTTTGATGCCACTTATGTGATTTTGTGACTTTGAAATTCTATCAGTGGTATGTGCTGGCTGTTTCAAGTCCTATGACGAATGATGATCCTTTTGTCCCTCTTGCCCTCTTTCATGTCTTGTTCGACTTTGGTCACCTAGTCCCTTAGCGTAGGACCTTTCACTGGAACTTCCATGGAGTCTGTTCCCATGAATTAGGACTCATTTCCTTCCTTGTACCCAGGATACCTTACAGTACCTGCTGTGCATCTTGAAAAGAAGCCGGTAGTCTAAATGGATGGAGGAACACTTTCTTGCTTTTCCAATTATTTCCTTCACAGGCAAGTCTTGTCACACTTAGTAATCTAGCCAGCCTTCTGCTCTTCCGAACCTCACCACCCATTCTGATAAGGACCTCAGGTATTCTCCTGTGGCAAATTTATGCTTCTCTCCAGCACCTGTTCCCTCCTCCCTTTCTGTGACACTTCTAACCAACAAATTCATTTCAGTGTTTAGCTACTTCGACTTTTCAGCAGTAAATTACCTCTGCCCAGCTCTCTCAGACCCTTATGTTTTATTCCTGGACAATTTGTGGGGGCTTGTTGGTAATTATTCTGGCCACTCCGTGACTGGGCTTCCTCTATGCTGTTGGCCATGAACCCTGGTGTAATCTTCTTTCTGCTCACCACCTTGTACTTTCTTATCATTGCTGTGTACAGTTTTAATGTCAAATCTGTTCAATTTTATAGACCCCAGGGTCCATTCAACTGCACTGTTTCTCCGAAATAAACAGAGAGGCAAAGGGTGAAAAAAGGAAAAGCAAGCAGTTTTCTGCTTAGCATTCCACATCCATCCTCCATTTCACCATCAAGCTGATGACTGAGATTCAGCTGTGTGCAGAGCTTAGGCTTCAGCAGTGCTGATGGGAAGTACAGACAGGGTGCAGAACCTCAGAATTATTATTTTACAGTAAACAGGGAACCATAAAGGGTCTAGAGCTAGAAAAGTGACTTTGCAGTGGGAACTTGGCATGAGGAAGGAGGACTAGATTTCACTCTGAAGCTTAAATTGAAGGGGAGGATGCCCACAGGTGGACATCATGCTAGGTAGGTATAAGAACAAGTCAAGCCCTGTTTTGTTTTGTTAATTTTGTGCTCTTTAGAACTGGAGGCTCTATTCATATCTAAAAGCCAAGAGCACATTTTAAACATGATCAAGTCGCCAAACTCTTATTGCAAGAATTCTAGAAATAAATATTACTTCTTTCCAGTGTTTAAAAAACCATAGTATCTAAAACCCATGGATTTTTTGTTGTTGGCCCAGTTTTGTTACCTAACTCTTCAATGAACTTTCACCATCGACAATATTCAAAAGAATATATCTTATCATGATTTGGTTAAGGTATATAGAACAGATTTGTTTTCCACTCAATAGCATATATATTTATTTAGTGACATTTATTACAATCCCCACAATATAATATACTCTTCCTACTTAAGTTTTAAATATAATAAACACTCGCGTGCCTGTTCAAATTGGAAATCAGTATTTGTTTTCTATTCTACTTCTTTTAGTAGTTGAAACATTCTTCCTTACCTTACTTTCTTGTGACACACATTTTCAGAGTAAAAGAAAACAACGAGATGAGGTGAGGCAATATATCCTAAGACCCATGAAAAATAGAACTTGTGTAAGGTGGAAACCTGTCAGAGAAGGAAAACATAATGATTTTCCACTAACTGAGGGCAATAGAAAAAGGGTAAAGCTGCACCTGCCAATGGTGGAAAGCCTGTAAGATCGAGAAAGAGAAGGATGGTCTGCTAAGTTCTAACTCAGAGGGAGAGTGAGGGAGAGGAAGACAGAGAGAGGAGAGAGAGAGAGAGAGAGAGAGAGAGAGAGAGAGAGAGAGAGAGAAGTTAGGTTAGATACATAGCTAACGGGACTTGCAGGTTGAAGGCAGATCAGAGGGAGGGAGAGAAGAGTTATGAGGAGTTCGATTTTGGAATTAGGGAGAGTTGCACATCGTGGTCTTGTCCCAGACGCGAGGGATGGTGGAGGAAAAGGCAGAAAGAAGAAGGGGAGGAGGAAACAGGTGCAGGAGAAGTTTAGTGGGGGCCGTGAAGGGCTTGGTTTTAGTATTCTGGAAATGAAATGGCGACCGTTCAGGGCTCAGCATTTGGAAGTGTGAATGCAGAGTTCACCGGGGAGGTTGGAGCTGAGTGTTGGGAGGGATCCAAATCCAAGAGCGAGGTGAATCAGGAGAGTGGCCAGGTGCACGTTAAAATGCAGCCAGCACTGCAGGGAGTAGGTGTGGGACCCCAGGATGGTAAGTTCAATCTCAGTGGTCAGCGGTTGTACAGCAGGGCAATGGGACATCATGTATAGGAGCTGTCAGAGGGACCCCTGGGTTGCTTCTCAGACCTTTTGTGCCCCCACCCATCACATTAAAAAAGCAACCACAACAACTCTTCGCAATCCCCGTGGAAATCTGGGCACTATTTTCTTTTGCACTTACAGTCTTGAGTATCTTTCTTTCTTTCATTTGTCATCAGGGAAGCCTCAGAAATTCTATGTGTGAGGCATTGAGCAGCTAACTGTAAGGTTGATGGTTCAAAGCCACCAGCTGCTACGAGGACGAAAGATGAAATTAGTCGCTCCCACAAAGATTCGTAGTCACAGAAACCCTGTACAGGGACCATCTGGTTCGGAGTCCTCTCTATGACAGTGTGTGTGGGTGTTTGTCATTCGTTTGAAAGAGGAGGTAAGTGACCAGAGGTAAGAAATCATCTAGTGTAGTCTACAGTCCAGTTGGTTGACAGACCTTCCTTTCTTTGCAAAGCATCCTGGGAAGCAAAGAAAGGATCAGAATTCCTACTTATTTTCAGCAAAAAACAAACAAAAAAAAACCAAAAAACAAATCAAAGGGTAGAAGAATAAACAAGGATATTGTAGAGAACTTCATGCTCTCTGTCTTACTCAGAACTATCATGTATTGAGTAATTTCTTTACTTGTCCACAGAGTTGGTTTCTCTACTCTCTCTCAGGTGTTGCTGGGAGTAAATCTGCTACATAAGCCACCTTCGAATGTTGTAAAGCAACTTGGAGGAAGCAGGTACTCCTGACCCACCCAAGCCATAGAATTTTCCATGCTTCATAGGCATATGGAAGTGGGACATTGTATGAAGAAAAAGTAAAGCATCATCAGTGCTTTTGGATGGTGATGCTAGAGAAGTTTATAGAAAGTACTCAGCACTGCTCAAAGGACAAATCCATCTGTCTTGGTAGAGGTATGCCTGCAGCACTCCTTCGAGGCAAGGATGGTGAGACTTCATTTCATATAATTTTGATACCTTGTTGGGAGAGACCAGTCCCTGGCGAAGGACATCATGCCTGGTAATTTAGAGGGTCAATGAAAAAGGAGGAGGGCCCTCAACCAGATGGGCGGAGACAGCGGCTACAACTATGAGCTCAAGCAGAGGAACAAGGGTGGTGGCATCGGACTGTGCAGTGTTTTCTTCTGTTGTGCTCAGGGTCGTTATGGCTCAGAACCAACTGCATAGCCCCTAACAGCCATGGCCTCCCTCAGCCCTCGTCACCTGTTTCAGTGCGCCTGCATCTCACTAGTGGGCAAAAATGCACAAATGAGCCTAGCTACTCCAGCGGGTCTCAACGGTCCTTCTCATTCCTGCCACACTAAGCTATGGCTTGGCTGGTGAGGAGTCGACTCTTTCTGCTCGGCCTGCCTGCCTGTGCGCCTGCGCATGCTTACATGCGGATTTTGGTAGTTGGCAGGGGTAGGGAGGAGGGGTGCATATGAGAGGCTCTCTCTGCCTGCTAGCTTTGCCAGGGCCATTGAATTAAACAGGCAATTTCCTCTCACTTTACCTCTCTGTAAATTTCCCAACCATATGGTATGAAGAGAGTTCTTGGATTATAAATAAACAACACTGCTCATAAATCTCAGGGTGTTTGTTTTTCCCTCCAATGGGAATAAATAGAAACCACCGATTTGTAACTTCAGGAAAAGCATGTTGGAGAAGAAGCTAATCTCTCTCTGCGTGTGTATAAATATTTCTTTCCCGTGTCTCCTATGCGGAGTCTTTGTAATGAGCGTCAGCTCACTGGCTGGGATCCATGTGTCTTTTATGGCTGCCATTTTCCAACCTGCAGGTAAACTGTTGCTCTAGGCAACCGTGCGGAGAGTCAAATGGACTGGTCCATATGACACTGACTGGCTGGGCTGAGTGCCTCTTTTTCCAGACTGGAGATGGCAGGTCCCCTCTTTGTAGGACTTGTGCTTCTTCACCTGTCTTGTGACAAAGGAGGTCAAGTGATCGCTCTCTCCTTTCCTGGAAAAAGCCCACCTTGAGCCCCTCTGTGTATAGGCTGGATAAGCTGTAGCTTGGCCAGCTTTCCTGCATGGGCCTTGAAAGGCATGAGACTTTGCCATCTCTGGCAGCCCTCTTGTTGGATTTTCTGCTTCTAAAGCCACAGTGAGTCTGGAAAGTTTGCCAGTTACCAAAGACAAATGGCAGGGTAGGGGCCAGACTCTGGAGTGACTAAGGCATGAGGCAGCTTATAAAAGGCATAGAAAAAATGTAATTGCAGATTCTGGTCTATGAGGAACGCTGAGTGTTGGTACTGGGACAGCGATAGACATTGTGTGATCCAAGGGATAATGAGAGGCCCTGGAAGCAGTGGCACAAGCAGGCAGGAATTGAGAGTAGGGGCCAGTGGCCTGGGCAAGTCCAACCTACCACCTGTTTTGAATGTCTGCAAACAAAGACTGACATTCGCATTTTTAAATGATTGGAAAGGAAATCAAAGAAGCATGCCATATTATGACATCTGAACATTCAAAGACATTGCAGATGTCATGTCCGTCAATAAAGTTGTACTGGCATTCATTCATGCTTCTTTGTTCACATTGTCTAAGGTTATTTTCATACACCAATGGCTAGTGTTAAGCCGTTGTCCCAGACATCAGCTGACTTAGAGAACTGAAGATATTTATGATCTGGCTCTTTACAAAAAACACCAAAAAAGTCTTTTCTGTCTACTAGTCTAAGACACACAGGAATTTGGGAGCTGCAAGTTGGAGAAAGTGAGGGGCTTAAAATGAGGCTCTGAAGTCTTGGATGTGGACTTCCCTGTCTTGGGTGAGGTTGCTTTGTGAAGATCCAGAAGAATATGAAGGGAACCTGGGTTTCTGAATTGCTGCAGAGAGCAGGCCCTCTTCTTGCACCTTCACACCAAACCATACTGGGTGCTGATGTGGGGGAGAAATTGACCATCAGACTGAAATGTTAGGGCATACTTGTTGTGCTTGCCCTTGTTGTGCTTGCTGTCAGCTACCTCCATGCTTACTACCTCTAAAGTGTCCACTGGACCTCTGACATTCACTCTGTTCTCTGGCCACAACAGCTCTTTTGGTATTCTAAAGGTCTGCTGCATTTTCCCAGCATCATCCTGCTTCATCCCTCTCATACCATAGGCGTTCACTCATTCAACATCTGTTGATTAATTTCTAACTGAAAGAATGAGTGAACAGCAACCTACGAAATGCAGGCATGCTTTACGTTAGATAGACATGGTATTTCAGAGGAAATATGCACTTGTGTGTTATTTCTACTGTGGGACTTCATATACCACCCTCAAATAGAATGTTTAACTCTCTGGCACATTAAAACAAGTATTAGATTTACACACACCATTTTAGGGAGATCACTGCTATATAGGGGGAAAAAATCCAGATATATCAAATTCTAGAGAAGTCTCACATGGTACACCCACTTGACATTCTTGGTTCCTCAGTCTAAAGGGCCAACAAGCTACTTCAAAAAAAAATCAGCTGTTGAAAGTTCTATGGACCATCATTAGACTCCGACACGTGGTGTGACTATGAGTCAGGGTTCACTTGACACAACTTGTCTTTATTTCTAATTCCATTGCTTTATTGTCCAGGGTCATCAGAGTGGCTTTGCTGATGGGCCTCAGCCGAAACGAAGGCTTCGGACCACAGTTAGATGAACTAGCAGCTAAGCGAAGGGTTTAGTGACGTAAAGCAACCATATCACACTTCCTCTGTCCAATTCAAGAGTTTAATACACAAACAGCTCGCCTTTGCCCTCTTTTTAGAAAGCCTCACCAATCTTTCATGACCTCTTTGCACCTCTGTGAGATTAATTGGCCCATGTTGATAACCTATTTTGCATCTGTGGTTCCAATAAGTAGGCCAGGGCATGAAGGGGGAGGGATTATACTCGTGCACAGAGGTTGTGCAGGACCAGCGAGGTTTATGCATCAGAGTCCCACCTGTGCACCAGTGTTAACCTGGAAACTCATCCATGCTTGGCTTCTGCCCCTTCCCTCTCCCAATTACCTCCTTCCTGAGAGCACATTGACAGTAGTTCACCAGCTTCTCAATGGTCAACCCAGGCCCTGTTCAATGGAACTTAATCTAGCATGGGTTATTTCTTAAAGTCAACTTATAGTTCGCTACTGAGATGTTGGCTTCATCTTTTCTGTGAATGATGACTCAGACTTGTGTCTTTAAGTCCTCTTCTACAACTATGTCTTCATCTCCAGTTAATAGATTATGGTTCTCTTTACTCCCTTTTATCTTTTACAACTGACTGTCATCCAAGCTGGTGTGATGGATCCCTAACACGTCTTTCTACCTCACTGAGAAGTTGCCTCACCAATCCATCACATACATCACCAACAGCTTACTCTTTCTAGACCAGGCTTCTATTCTGTTCCTGTTCTATTCAATTGTAGGTAAGATAAAGTTCACGCTTCTTGGAAGATGGTGAAGGGCCTCCTTGTTAGTCATACTCTGCTTACCTAATCTTACCCCCATATAAGTTCCTGTAAAAAGGTTCCATTACTGTCTATAACTATTTTACAAGAAATTTGGTTTTTTCAACTTCCAAGACTGTGTGCAAGCTTCTTGGCTTCCTTTGACTTACCAATACTTCACATGGATTTTAAAGCCCAACCCTTCGATGGAGACTTCTCTCTCAGCTCCTCCAGCATTGATCATCTGTATCATCACCCCGGTCCTGTTATCATAATCTTCACGTACTGAGTAGGGTGTATCAAGGGCCTGTAATTGGCCAGCCATTGTGATGCATGCTCATATGCATTGGTTTTCGGTCCTCAAGCAGACATGTGAAGCCCTTAGTTTATATGGATTGGCCTGTTTTACAGATGAGAAAACAAATGTTCTCAGGGCTGACCTGCCCAAGATTATGCACCTAGCGAAGAGGAGAGCCAGGCCTTAGAACCAGTCTCTGACAACCAAAGCCTGTGTTCATGCTCATTCCGATATCCCATTCTATTTGCCCTCATTTCTCCCTGCCTCATCCACTCATCGGCAATGGTGAGTGGGTTCCTACAATGTGCCTGGCAGTGCGCACTAGGGACATAGTGTGGTTCTGGTTCTCGCAGAACCACATCTGAAACCATTCGAGAGATCCTTGGTGAAGCCTCCCTCCTCCTTTCAAACCTCTTCCCCTCAACTTTAATCACTCCAGAAGAGACTCTACAAAAACATGACACCCAGGTTCTCTGTTGTTTTGCCTGTTAGACCATTTCCTGAGGGTCTAGGTCAGTGGTTCTCAGCTTGTGGGTTGAGACCCCTTGGGGACAGGGGTCGAATGACCCTTTCACCAGGGGTTGCCCGGTTCATAAAAGAAGCAATATTACAGTTCTTAAGTAGCAATGAAAATAATTTTATGGTTGGGGATTACCATAACATGAGGAACTATATTAAGGGTCATGGCATTAGGAAGGTAGAGAACCACTGGGCTAGGTGTTAGGTTTAAATGTCCATGTTTCACCCTTTGGCTCTCCAAAGTCACTCATGCCCTGCCTTCTAGCATTTTCATGAGTGATGATGTTATTTATCAAGAGAACATGATCCTTTCTGGTGTGCTCCCTTCAGTTCCTGGCTTAGATGATCCATAAACTGGCAGACCATTGGAGGCTGAATACTTAGTACAGAGTCATTCTCTTAGCTCATACAGTTTCCAGAGGACCTCACTCACCCCTCAGTGGAGAGAGATTTCCATCCTGTGAGTATAGATGAAAATATTTGGAAACATCCAAGAGCTTTTTGGAGCTTGATCAGATGCACAGAATGTTGGAGATGACAGGGACATTCGAGGCCATTGATTTCAACTGACAATTCACCAAGGAGAATCATCAAACTGTGAGGCACTGTTTTGGATTGGAAACCAGGAGTATTTGTAACCAGAAGATTCTGGATGTTTAACAGACCAGAATGTATGGGGATTATCAAATGCTTGAGTTTGAACTGCTGGTGATGGCTAGAAGCTGTTGTTGCTGCCAGACCTGGTGCTTGAAGGCTGACTGAGAGATACGCATGTCCTCCAGGGGCTTTCGCCCCTGTCAGCCTCTTACTAGCTCCACTAAGCACCAGCTTCCCCCTCTGGAAGCAATCATTCCAGGAGGAATCCGGGGACTCCGGCATGACATGGCACTGTCTATATGAAGAAGAGAGGGGGTTGAAGGCAGTGAAGGCTTTCGGAGCCAAGGCCTATGCAAGCTCTTGCATGGATTGTCTTCGATGCCTTCTGGTGACAACAGCTGTCTCTCCCTTGGCAGGGACCGTTTGAGCCTGGACTTGTGCAGTCTCTAAAGACTCTGGAGCCAGGAATCTGGAATGAAGCATTTATTTATTGTTTCTTATCAGTCAGACATCTTCCTGTCTGCAGTCATTCTTATCCCCCACTGGGGAAAAGAAATAGCATGCATAAGGGGGTACTCAGGGAAGATGGACTCTTGAAAGGGCCCATGCTGATTTCCGCCCGGTGCTTGTTGTGGACTTTTTTCAGTCAATCCTTCCAACTACCCTCTGGAGAAGCAATTAGAAAGCAATTAGTTAGTGACAGGAAAACTGAGGCCCAGGAAGGATAGATCATGTGCCCAGTGTCACATTGCCAACCCCAATGTTGTCAAATTTACTTTTCCTTCCAGTAACCCTGTAGGATGAAGTAGACTTGTCCCACAGAGTTTCCAAAGTTGTACATCTTTAGGAAAGCAGACTGCTACATCTTTCTCCCACAGAGCTCTGCCTGGACTCCAATTGCTGATCTTTCACTTAGCTGTGGGCACTTGACCTTTGAGCCACAAGGGCAGTGATCATTGGCACAATAAGTGGAAGCACAGGGATTTTAACTCCAAACTCTGCTTTTTAATATCACAATGTTTCCTACTAGGACATGCCTTTTGAGCCCCTGGACAGATGAGCCAGTGAACGCCCTACCATGTGAAACTTTCTGAAGCAAAATGCTCACTTACCGCTGCTTAACTAGAGGGCCAGGCATTGGAATGGAGCACATGTGATTTGGAATCCAATGACCTGGGTTCAAGCTCCAGCTTTTTCATTTACTTGGTTGCTTAACCTCTCTGAAGCATGCTTTCTTTATGTTTTTATGGCAAAGATAAAATGCCTAAGTCAGGAGATCACGGTGAGAATTAAATGAAATGTTTCCAGAGAAAGTGTTTTGTCTAAAGCAATATGCAAATGCTAGTTACTTAAATGCCATAGTGATTTAGGTTGACGATCTTCCGAGAAATCAATTACTGTGTCCAAAGATGTGTCAAAGACTTCACCCCTGACCTCAAGGAGCTTAGAGTTTTGGTGGGGAGCAGAGATTGTGAAAATCAGAGGGAATGGGCCAAATTGTGCTACAGAGATGTAGAAGCAATTGAATTTTTTTTTTTTACTAAAAGGAAAAGATCACTCCGGGGCAGAGAAGATGAGCAGGCGGCTTTGCAGTAATAGCAAACTGTAGTCACAATTTTAAAAAGAGTCTGATGTCTGGGTGAAGAGAAAGTTACAAGAAGTCTACATGCTCTTAAAACAAAGGCTATTTGTCAGTTATAATCCTGCTGTTCCCCAGTGGTTGTTAGGATGGAGCAACAGAGTAGTTCAGGGATTTGGGGACAGTCCCCCAATTTTTCCCTTTTCAGACCAATTAGAAGACCACGTATTTTCTAATATTAGCAAAACCTCATGACTTCAGTGCGTATTCTCCTGTCATTGTACCGTGAGTGGTGCTTCCCAGCCAGCATCATGGCGTGATTGATAATATCATAGATTGAATGCAAAAGATGAGAGAGAACCCAGCTGTTTTCAATTAAGACATTAAGGACTTGCAAATAAAATACTAAACCGTGCCATTCTCCCCGCCCAATTGTTTTTGTTTGGGAAATTATAGTTGCTGTCATCAAATTGTGCTATTTATGTTAACTTTGAATGGATTTGTTGTTGTTATTGATGAGAGAATACGTAACTGTAAAAACTTCAAGGTTCATCTCTAATAGAGGTTAGTGATAGGTGTGTTTTTGTCTGCAGCTTTTGCAGAGTAAAATTTCTTCCTAGGTCTCTTCTGCCCCAATCTCTGCCTCTCACTAACTTGGGTGCGGCTATGCAAAAAGAGCATGTGTAATACTAGCAGAGACGATTGGCCCGTTTTCATTATCACCTATGTGGCTCTAGGGATGAACCATTTCTGATTGACCATTTCTGAATCAGCAGCACACAGAAAAACCCCAGGTCCATTGGAAGAGCATGTTATAATTTCCCCAGGAGTGACTGTGGTGTGGAGCTTATGAGAAGAAGCAAGATGGGAAGTGCTGAGTCTGTGGGACAGTGAGGCTCAGGAACAGGCAGAGTTCTTAGTTCACAAAGCCAGAGGTCATGGCTAAGAGGCTGAAGAACAGAGGGAGTTTTGATTACTGGCTCAAGAGAAGTGCTGCTGTGGACCAATGAGTGAATCCATTCTGTTCACTGATTTTGACTTGTGGTAATCCTTCATCTTCCCTAATAAACCCCTATAATTTTGAGTAGTGTCTATAAGTCCCTTGTGGACTTTGCAATCAATTATTTGGTAGAGCACAGAAGTGAAGTATCATGGGAAGACAAATTGGTGTCAAAGTAGGTAAAGAAGGCTTGCGGGTGATGGCACCTCTAACCTCTATCTCTTGGTTAAAGGGAAGCTAGAGGAGGTCAGATACACCCCCCTTCCCTTCCATGCTCCTTACAGTTGCGTTAGCTCCTGACTCTCGATGAGCCCAAGTGTGTAACCATGCACATTAATACTGTTGGGGGACCTCAGCATATGAAGAGGCCCTATGTTAGGTTGAGTTGACTAGAGAACAAATCCAAGGACACATATGTGTGTACTGAGAGAGCTTCATATCAAGAAGTAATTATGCATCAACAAAACATTCTAACTCCATCCAGATCAAGTCTGATATTAGCCATAAGTCTGATATTAGCCTATGAATTCCTTTTCAGACTCATACTACACAGGTAATATTGCTGAATGCAGGAAGATCAAAGGCAGGTGTATGGAAAGCCTTGTGGATCCAATGGCAGTGGACACGTCTCTAGGGCTCTGGCTGCCATCCATGTGGCTCCATGTGGCTTGTCAACTCTAGCAGAGAGAGAGAAAGTTGCCCCTCTCCAGGAGGAAGAGAGAAAGTTCCCAGAATCTTCATGAGAAGGGCACACCCAGATGGAGGGAGCATCAGGTTGTGACCTTATGGGATGCTGAATTCTACCCCTTCATTCTTTTATCTTTTACACACATGAAACTGTGTAACAACAACAAGTCTTGAGTCATAAAACTATAGAGAAGAAACATACAAAGGAAGATATTAGGCATGGTTTATTCTATGTGACTGCAATTGATGCCTATCACACATCATTCTTGCTGACATCTAAATATATTTTACCATGTAGGTTTAAAAGACCCTATCGAGTGGCATCCCTATCTTTTCAAGCTATAGTGACAAGTCTACTGACCCAGACTCTGGGACCTGGTGTTCAGGTGTGTTTTGCCTGAAATCCTGGATGATTTAAGGAATACTCTGTGATTGAGAATAAGCAAAATTCTAGTTAATTGCTTTCTCTTGATTAGACTTATAAAGGAAAGACTTAAGCCCTGAGACCATTTTTCATGGCCCAATCTAGTATTGAAAGACCTCGGAGCATTGGAATGCATAGTCCCTTAATTCAATTGTTTTAAACAAGATTGTGCACCTGGAACAAGGCAGTGAGCTTAGCAATGGCTCAAGGATTCTTTTCAGACAAAACTGAGACTTCAGATTTTGGACACATGAAGGTATTGGAGATGGTGACTTTGGCACTAAAACCACAAAAGGGAGGCCCATGTCTTCTTTCCTGGTTTGGGAGATGTCAGGAGTAGGAAAGATTCTTTAATCTTCCTTTACTTCCTGAATGGCAATTTGGTTAAAGATAGAACTGGTGCCAGGGAAGGCAAATCTGCCTTTCTTGTTTGTCTCTATTTTCACAGCACAGCATGTTCACCACAGACTGGTCTCTGTTTGAAAGCAACTATTTCCTTGCTTGGAAAATATTTGCCCTGCCTGGCTCTATTCAAAGTGCCTCTGGAGTGAAAGGAGACTTGCCAAGTAGTCCCTTGACCTCATAGAACACTAGTCTGTCTGAAGAAGGACAACGGACTGTGTGAGACAATGGTGAAGAGAAGAGGGGTATGACCCCAGAGAGGAGATCCGTGTTCCTACAGAGAGGCACAGGTGAGAGACCGACAGGGAGGTTTCTCAGAAGCAGCAAAAGGAGACCCCCTTTCTTCAATGAGATTGACTGCTCCTGGGAGTGGTACACTGGTTGCTGTTAAGTCAGTGCAACTTCATGGCCACTTAGTGCATGGCCAGTAGAATAGTTTTCTGGGGCTGGTATTTGACCAGTACACTGTCAGCCAGACCTTTCTTCCATGGTGCCTTTGGGTTTGCTCAAATGCCCTCTTTTTCAGATTTCAGCCAAGCCTGTTAGCCATGTGGCCCAGCCAGGGACTAGACATACAGAATTAATCATTAATTAAATAATTAATTTAAAATTAATTAATTCCAGAATTTATATGAAAACCCTGGGCTTCATCACTGAGAATGAAAGGGACTTTAAAATGAGTGGGCTGTGGAGCTCCCATCCTCAGACTTGGGAGATGGTGTTGTGGCTCCCATCAGGTACCATGTTTTTATTCCATAGCTGCGCACTTCGTCCTGCGGTGTTTCTGCCTGGGGTGCAGAAGCCATAATTGCACACATGTCACAGGGACCCAACTGGCTGTGTGTGACCATCTACTCCCCAGGCAGTGCTGCTTGCTGAAAGTTCCAGAACTTTCTAGTTTAGACCTCATTGTTTTTTTTACAAGAAACATTGAGTCTGTTTTCCCTAGACTTTAATTTGCAAGGGTCGGTCACCTGCTGGAGGCATCCTTTGAATAGCTGTGGCAGCCCCTCCATCTTCCTAGGTGCCTTTTGATGGCTTATTGCTGACACCGTGGGAATGAGATGGTGCTAAGTTGTCCACAGGTGGTAATTCAACTGTAGCTCAGCTGTTGTTTGCCTGGAATTGTGTGGGGACAGTTTTCTCTCAGACAATGATAATATTTGCCTATCTCAGAGCTAGCCAGCATCTGACAGTGACATGGGTGATACTAGGGCTACTTGAATTTCCCCATGATCCTGTGAAGGAGCTATTTATGTTCCCCATGGGCTGATTTGAAAGCTGAGACTTATGCAGTTAGTCTGAGGCTCCTTACATTGGTTAGAAGCCCAAATCGACTGGACTTTGAAACATAACCTCTTGTTATATAAAGGCTTTCTAAGAGTCTGGTTCTTCTACAGTTGTAACCAGATCGAATCTGTGTGGTAACTCCTCATTCTGCCAGAGCTCATGTTCTTGTTCTTATCACTAACTTCATGAATGATACGTGAATAATGTTGCTTTAAAACACAACATAGGAGATAACATGACAGCCCCAGCCCATTCATTGCCAGATCCTTCCCCAGAGATAACTTCTATTATCAGGTTTTTTTTGTGTTTTCCTCCAAACATTTTTTTTTTTGCATCTGTACTGGTAGTGTAGTGGTTTCCAAATGAGTATGCTAACCATCCAGTTTGAAACCACAAGCCAATCAGAAAGAGAAAGATGATTTCGGTTTTGGAAACCAAAGTTTCCAAGTTCTTCTCCAACTGTAGGGATATCATTTTATGGAATTGATTTGATGGCAGTAAGTTTTTCTTTATTTATTTTTACATCAATGTACCTTTTAGAAATGCATTGTCTTGCTATGTACAGACAGGTTGTATATTTAATATAATCTTTGTATATTTTATCTCTATTAAATGTACACTCTGTATATTTAACACATTATTGCTCAAGTATCCTTTTTCAAGTGGCAAAGTGTCTTGGGGACTTTTCAGATGAATACTCACTTGTTGCTCCTAGTTTCCATGGTGTTGGCTATGGCTCATGTTGACTTTATATAAAATCAAACATCCCCCAGTCCTGCACCACCTTCATGATTGTGGAAACTACTGCATCGACCCATCTCAGGGAGGCTTTGGGGTTTGGCTGATTCTACTGAACATGCTTCTCTTTTCCAGTGATTGCTCTTTCCTGACCACCTGTTCAAAGTGAGAGGCACGCTTGCCAGGCTTATTTCTAAGAAGAATTCTGCTTTTATTTCATGTTATAAGATCAACTTTGTTCATCTTTCTAGCAACTGAAGGTGTAGTAAGTGTTCTTCATCACCAAGCAGTTTTGAATGAAATGGTGCTTCTGCCATCAGTACCTAAAGACATAATTTATCCTTCTGTATATTATATGTCTTTATGTACATAACATTTTATTTCTTCAAGTTATTGTCATTCTGTTATGTTCCTATGAACAAGGTTGCAAAGACTCATGGGAAGTCATGCCATCTTAGGGTCCTGCTCTTTATCTAGGTAGCCTGCTTTCCTTTAGAGCAGTGCTTCCTGACCTTCCTAATGAGGCGACCCTTTAGTACAGTTCCTCATTTTGTGGTGACCCTGACCATAAAATTATTTTTATTGCTACATCCTAACTATGATGTTTTTATTGTGATGAAATGGGCAACCCCTGTAAAAGCGCTGTTTGACCCCTAATGGGGTCAAGATCTCACACAGAATCACTGCTTTAGAGACCCACTTTGCCCCTCAAATTTGTGTGGCACAAATAGCCTTCTTGACTGAGAACACTGAGGTTCTTAGGTGTTCTGAATTCAAATAATACAAGAGCTCCAGGGTCTGAACTGTGGTCCAATGAAGTGAAGTGCCTACCCTGCTAGAAAGACCCAGGATCTTTGGCCATCCCCCCACACTCCAATCTACTTTGCTGGAGAAGGGGCATCATGAATGGAGCTGCTATCTGACTCACATGTCATCTCATGGAATTGACACCTTCAGTATGATTCTGGTCTTTACAGTTAACTAACCTCATGCTCTCCATTGGGACCCCAGGAATGGTTTTCCTTCAAGTAGCTGGGACAAGAAGATATTAAAAAGCAAACACATTTGAACTCACTCTCATCCACTTGATTCCTACTTAGGGACGCTGTAGGACACAGTAGAACTTCTTCTGTCGAATTTTGAGACTGAAACTATCATGGGAGTAGAAAGCCTTGTGTTTCTTCCACAGAATGGCTAGTGGTGTGAGCTGCTGATCTGGTGGTTAACAGCCTCACAAGGAACCCACCACACCAGCAGGGGTCTTCCCGAAGACCTAGAGACGCACTAAGTGCTCTGTCCCAAGTGCTTCTCCTCGTAAAACTGAGGAGTCAGCTTGTGAGAAGAGGTCATCAGGAGCTTTGAGAGCTTCAGAGAAAAGCCCAATCAGCCTGTTTGTGGTTTTCCTAATGCTGCGGGTCAGATTAATACCCACTTGAAAAAGCGAAGCTATTAAAATCTCTCGCTATGGTCAGAAGTCTTAAATTAGTTATCTCTCTGGTCATTTGTGGTCAAGCTGGGCCTCTGCCATTGCAAAGACACAAATGAATATGGCTGACTAACATGAAGGGTAAAGCAGACCAGAGGGGAATGTGAATGCTTTTCCCTTTTCTATTATGAAGCCTCTCTGGGCAGCCATTGGTCAGGAACTGTTCTGTGGAAGACGCTGACCCTGACCTTGGAATGGGTTGTGGTTCGCCACACTTCCAAGCAGTTAATTGCCTGTGGACTTTGATTGTTGACTCTCCTCAATAGAGTTCAGGGAGATGCACTCGTGAGGAATGGCCAATGGGTGCTTTCCAAGACCTGGCACTTTGAAGTATGGTGCTGTCTTTTGATTATGCAGGAGCTGGGCCATATTGTTGTCTCAAATCAGAGACAGTCCCCAAAGATCCTGTAATGATTTATTAAGTGTCCATGTGCCTCATACCCAGTTAAGTGTTGGAGTGAATTTCAAGGAAAGGAAAATAAGATGATTGCCCTTGAGGAGAATGCAATCTTGAATATTCAGATCCATGGTAGTTGTGGGTATTTATGCAACAAAGGCTTTTCTCAAATGCTGGTCTTGGCATTTCCTTCTATTCATTGAAGCCTTAAAGCAACAACCATGCTAATTGAGCTGAGGCTTAAAGAAGTCTAGTGTTCACACAGCTCACTTGTCCAGATCTTGGTCTAATTGTTTCTGCATTATTTCCATGGTTTTTTTTTTCTGGAGGTTTGTGGATAAAGCAAGTAGTTTGTACTTGATGAGTAACCTGGAGGTTGGCAGTTTGAAGCTATCCACTATTGCTTTAGGATAAAATCCTAGAAATCCCCTTCTGTAAAAACATACTGAAACCCAAATGGATCCTGAACATGATAGTGGGACAAGACAAAAGTAAAAGGAAGTAGAAGAAAGAACTGGGTGATAAAAGGCATATGTAGAGGTCCAAATACAGGTATGTACATAGGTAATATATATTTATTTAGGACAAAGGGGAAATAGCTCAACATGCATATACTTATAGGATTAGTATTAGGACAGCAGATGGACATTGGACCTCCAGTCAGATGCATTCTCAGTACAAGAACTATTCGTTCTATTAAATTGGTATTCCATGATTCTTACCTTCCTGACACGATCACTGAAAACAAATATGTGCATAAGCAAAGCTGGTGAAGAAGATAGATGGTGCCCAGCTATCAAAAGATATAGTGTCTTGGGTCTTAAACACTTGAAAGTAAACAAGCGACCATTTAGCTGAGAAGCAACAATGCCCACATAGAAGAAGAATACCAACCTGTGTGACCACGGGGTGCCAAAGTGATCAGTTATCAGGAGTTAAGAAATAAAAATCATAACATTGCATGTTCTCCTCCCTGCTATGACTGCTGATGACAAATGGGTGCATAAGCAAATGTGGTGAAGAATGCTGATGGTGCCAGCTATCAAAAGATAGCATTTGGGGTCATAAAGACTTGAAAGTAAACTAGTGACCATCTAGCTCTGAAGCCACAAAGCCCACATGGAAGAAGCCCTCCAGCCTGTGTGACTACGAGGTGTTGAAGGGAACAGGTGTCAGGGATCAAAGAACTAAACATTGTATCATTATAAAGGAAGGGGAGTACTGAGTGGTGACCCAAAGCCCATCCCTCTCACAGAGGGGTTGAAGGGAGGAGAGGAGTCGGGCAGGGTACATTGTGGCAACAATGAGGTATACAACTTTCCTCTAGTTCCCAAATGATTCCTCCCACCCACTATCATGATCCCAGTTCTACCTTGCAAACCTGGCTAGACCAGGGGGTGTACACTAGAGTCAGAAACATGGGGAATTCAGGACAGATGATCATTTCGGGACCAGTGGTGAGTGTGGTGATACCGGGAGGGCGGAGGGAGGGTGGAGTGGAAGGGGGTAACCAATCACAAAGATTTCTCTGGAATAGACAGCAGGAAAGTGCGTGAAGGGATACAGCGGAGTGAGTACAATATGAAAAATTAATGGGTAAATTATTAAGGGTTCTTGGGTGAGGGGTGGGAAGAGGGGGGAGGAAGGGGAAATATGGGGAGCTGGTACTGGGGGCCTAAGTGGAGGGAGGATGTTTCGGAAGTGATGATGGCAACAGGTGTGCAAATACCGTATGCATACAATTGACGTGTGTTGATTGTGATGGGAGTTGTATGGGTCCCCAATGGAATGATTTTTTTTCACAAGAGGGGGAAAGAGGAGCTTATACCAAGGGCTCAAATAGACAATATTTGGAAATGAGGGTGACAACATGCATACAAATTTGCTTGATACAGAGGATGAATTGAATGTTATAAGAGCTGTAAGAGCCCCCAATAAAATTATTGGGAAAAAAGAGAATCCATAAAATATATATGGGCATCCAAAAAAATTACAGCTAAGAAAGCTATGCAGTTCGGGTCTATCCTGTATCACATGAATTGGAATTTTCTTGATCCTAACAGATTTGGTTTGATTTTTAAATCTTCCAACTTGGAGCTACATTCTTCACTGAAGGAGAAGCAAGAGATGTTTAAAATGTGATGTTACAAAAAGAAGTTAGCAATTCTTGAAAAGAGGAAGAACATAGATATATTGAGAGGATAAAGAAGGAACATAGATGGCATTGATGTAAGTGTGTGGGCGGGTCTGAGGTGTCATTGTGGGAAGAGACTCTAGGAGCAGAGCTGGAAATCAGAAAGCAACCACCTGGACAAGTGCCAAGCCATAAACTAATTG
Organism: Nesogale talazaci; assembly: GCA_004026705.1. Classification (NCBI taxonomy): domain Eukaryota; kingdom Metazoa; phylum Chordata; class Mammalia; order Afrosoricida; family Tenrecidae; genus Nesogale; species Nesogale talazaci. The sequence goes on from PVJH01000116.1 coordinate 224,640, forward strand.
GGTTAGCATTTGGAAATTGGAGGAAGAAGCAGGCAGATTATGATATCCTTGACTATTGACTCAGCGGGGTGTTTTGACCTGATAGGGCAGCGAAGGAAGGTAAGGATGAGTTAGGCATAAGAGATCCTTGCAATCTCCATGTGAAGTGTTGTAGAGGTCAAAGAAGGAGAATGAGAACAAAGATAAGGTATGGCTTTGCAATGAGCTAGAGAAAGGTTAGGAAAAATGCACCCCGTTTAGGTTAAAAAACAAAAGTTTATTGGTGCACAGCCATTCATCTGTATATTGCGTATAGTTCTTTTTGAGCTATCATGGCAGAATTGAGTAGTTTTTAGAAAGCTCTATAAAACCTAAAATATCCATGATCTGGCTCAGTATAGGAATGTTTGCGGAGCCCTAAGCAAGAGCTACTTATAATGGTAAGAAAGAGATAACAATGAAAAAAAAATACCAACCAACAAATCAGTTCTCATGGTATTGATTCCAATCTGGAGGAGGTCACAGGCTGCTGTTCATGAGTTTAGAGTAGAAAGACTCCAGATGGTTTTCACGGCCAGGAGTTTTAGAAGCAAATCATCAGCCCATTCCTTCAAGGTGTCTCTGGGTGGGTTCGAAATAGCAACCTTGAGGTTAAGGTAGTTACACACTTAACTGCTTTTGTCACCCAGGCACTTCACTTAACATACCTTGTTCTGGGTTCCAGCTCAGATAGACTGTATCCACCCTGTGTACAACAGCACAGGTGACCTGTGTCACCTTCACGTTCCTAACAGTCCCTCTTTCCCTGACAGTGAGGGGATTCTGACTCAGAGACCCTTCAAGACAGGCTGGAACTGTGCTTGTGAGTTTCTGAAACTGTGCTTCTTCACAGGAGTAGGAAGTCTCATATTTTTCCCAAAGAGTGGCTGGTGGTTTCGAACTGTTTACCTTTCTGTTAGGAACAAGTGCATAACCACTATGCCACAAAAAGCTTCTTAGATAGATAAAAGGGAGTTTCAGAAAGTTCGTGGCACAATCCCTTCATCGTTTTAAGGTAGTTTTGTTGGCATAAAATTCACCTATCATACATTTTAATTTGATATTAAGAAGAATTAGACACTACCACCCCAAAGATTTCAGAACAGTTTCTTCTTTCTTGAATTCTTTCTTGTCTGCTTCACATTTCCCCTGACCTCCTCTGTCCTGTCCCTAGGTAATTATGATCTCAATTGATTCCATTTTCCCATGAACTTTTTGAATCCTCCTTCTTTTATGCTGAGAATTGAATCAAATGAAAGTTAGCAAATGACTATTTTTGTTTGTATATTTTCCTATTTGCATTTTTTGTTCATGTTTTACTCCAGCCTTAACAAATATTGTTCTACTGTGTGCTGGGAAGTTTGTTTAAGAAATGAATAAAACAAAACCAAAATGTGCAACTGGGAATAGGCATTTTCTTATCTGGTTGTTCGCTAATTTTAGGTTCTATTACAATGAAAGGAGTCCACTGAGAATAACAGAATAGCATGAAAATCAAGAAGTGAAGGCTTTGTGGTTCCCCTTTTCTAAATTCTGCAGGATGGTATTTTCTCACCACACTTATTTGATCTGTGGACTGAGGAAATAGAGAAGTTGGATTACATGAAGAATTGGAGGAAGATGTAACAACCTGCTCCATGCAGGAGACACAACTTTGCTGAGAGTGAGGAGAACTTGAAACATTTGCCGATGAAGTTCAAGCAATTGCACCCCACAGTGTGAAATATAACTGTAAAGAAAGCCACAATCCTCACATTTGGGCCAATAGGTAACATCATGTTAAATGGAGAAAAGATTGAAGTTATCAAGGATTTTTTTTTCTTGCTTTGATTCATAACCAATGCTCATGGAAGCAACAGACAAGCCATTAAAGGACACGTTTTGGGCAATTCTGCTCTTGAAAGCGTTGAAAAGCAAGAATGTGACTGTGAGGACTAAGGTGTTTCTGGACCAAGCCATGGCATTTTCAATGACCCCATATGCATTTGAAATTTGGATATTGAGTTAGGCAGACTGAAGAAGAATTGATGCGTTTGAATTATGGTACTGGCGAGGAATATTGAAAGTAGCTGAACTGTCAAAGGAACCAACAAAGCTGTCTCTCCATCTCGAGAAAAGTACTGCCAGAATGCTCCTTAGAGGCAAGGAAGGTGTGACTTCATTACATGGACTTTGGACAGGTTGCCAGGAGAGACCAGCCCATCGAGAAGGCATTGTGCTTAGTGAAATAACAGGGCAGTCAAGAAGAGGAAAACCTGGAACAAGATGGATTGGCACTGTGGTTGTATTGAGGGCCTCAAACATCAGATTGTGTGGATGAAACAGAACTGAGCATTGTTTCCTTCTATTTTTTTTTTGGGGGGGGGGGAGGTGGTTTCCAAGACTTTAATTCTTTTTTTTCCTATGAAAGTTTTTTTTCTTTTTTAAAAAATAATTTTATTGGGGCTCATACAAATCTTATCATGATCAATAAGTACACCTATTGTAGGCAGACCACATTTGCACATTTGTTGCCATCATCATTCTCAAGACATCGTCCTTCTACTTAGACCCCCAGTGTCAGCTCCCCATATTTCCCCTCCTTCCCCACTTCCTCTCCCCCATGTACCCTTAATAATTTACATATTATCATTATTTTGTCATATCGCCCACTGTCCAATTTACCCACTTCCCTGTAGTCTGTACCCCAGGGAGAAGGTTCTATGTAGATCCCTGCAATTGGTTGCCCCTTTCTACTCTACCTTCCCTCCACCTTCCTGACATCACTCCTCTCACCATTGGTCCTGAAGGGATCCTCTCTCCTGAATTCCCCATATTCCGAGCTCCAGTGTACATTCCCTGGTCTAGTTGAATTTGTAAGGTAGAATTGGGATTATGATAGTGTGTGGGAGGAAGTATTTGAGAACTAGAATAAAGTTGCATATTTCATTGTTGCTACGCTATACCTTGACTGGCTCATCTCTCTGCGACCCCTCTGTAAGAGGATGTTGCTTCACCTATTGATGGACTTTGAGTCCTCAATCTGTACTCCCCCTCATTTATAATGATATTATTTCCTTCTATTGTATACATGGTTGCTACGAATCAGAACCAACTCAAAGGAACCTACCAACAAGAGCAACACATTTCTACAGAACATAGGTGAAGGAAGAGGAGAGGGAAACCAAAGATGGTGGTAAATGAGGCTAAGACACTCACTGGATAAGGAAGTAAAGTAGCTGTCCAGTCCAGAACATCTGGTGACCCCAGTGAGAAGGGGCAGTGTGCCTTCTGGGACTTCTCACCTCTGGTAGGAACGAGGCTTTGGAGCAGGAATGTTGGGCTACAGCTCAGCTTTGCCAGGCTGGAATTTTTCTCTTCTATTCTTTTATGTTTAAAATAGCCGTCCATATGCTTGTTGCCACCAGTCTCTCCCTCAGGAGATGAATAGAGGAGAGAAAGCTTGATGGGTAGACAAAGTATAAACTTCACCCACGCCTCTCCTCCTGAAATTGTCGTTTAAGAGTGGCCATGGAAAAATAACCAGGTGCATGGTAGGTTGGGGTGGGGTGATGGGGATTTTCCAGAATGTATTAGCTCCTACTGAACTCTTTAAAAGAGCTGGTGGGATGAGACAAGTACTAAATGAACATGTGGAGGATTCCAATTAGGGATCTGGATCTTGGTATACACCCATCCTCTTCCGGGAGGTTGAAGTGGTAGGAAATTCAGTCTGCTGTTCACAGACCAATACCCAGAGAATGGTTTGTGTTATATAGGGTTTTCTAGAGAAACAAAACCAGGATACTTATAATTAAGTTAGAGGATAGATAGGTAAATAGAGAGATAGATAGATGATAGATAGATAGACACAGCCTGCAGGAATATAACAGCTAATTAGGCCACACAGCAGGACAGGGGGCTCAGTTCAACTCACTTTTGGTGAACAATTAATATACTGAAAGTCTTTCAACTCATGAGGGCTGCTGGGCCCAAGGTACAGGAAGCAAACAACTGGATCTCCTGTAAGACAATGTAGACAGTTTGTTTACAGACAGCAAACAGTAGGGAAGGTCACCAATAATCAATAGCTTGGTGGCTTAGTGAAGCAGGCCCACATGGGATATTGAACAAAAAGCATTGCAAGCTGACAGGATCCAACAGCTTCAAGCTCAAGTGATGTATACACCAGCAGCATAGACAAGCAGATTTCGAAGGAACCTTACGCTCCAGCTACATGATTCACTGGTTGCCGTGTCCCACAGGTAGTACAGTTCACGAGTTGAGGCAGAGAACTAGCTAAAGCAGGCACATGCTGGTCAGATCACCAGAGAGTAAGGGAGAGAGAGGAGTAGGGTTTGATGAACTATTTATCTCTTTGCCTTCCAATTAAACTGTGATCTCTATTAATCCCACATGTTCCTATTGGCCAGGTAGACATAATAAACCCACCTATCACAAGTGTGAATATAGGGTGACTGGGGGTCCAGCCAGATGATGAATAGGCCCCGAAGCTAGCCATAGAACCAGAGAGCAGATGACCTGCCGGGACTTAGAGTAAAGGCAATGGGAAAACAAATGCTGACTTAACTTCAAAGGTGCTGCAACTCAGGACTCTGAAAACAGCGATGGCTGAGACTAGAAGGGCCAGGAACAAAGGACATGGACCCTAAGTGTTGTGTGTGGCCAGTCATTAAACCTAGAGACTAAAGGAGGGTCTTTAGAGTTGCAGTCTCCTTAGAGTGCTTGTTGGGCAATGATCAGCAAAGTAGAAGGCCTACAATTGGTGTTGAGTGTCGGGGAGTGGATTTGGATGCATAGTGATCTCTTATGGCAGAAAAGAACTGTCTGAAAGAGTTTTCTTGGCTGTAATCATTACAGAAGTGAGTCACTAGGTCTTTCTCCTATGGATTTGCTGAGTGGGTTGAACCTCCAACCTTTTGGTCTTCAATGGAGTCTTTAACCATTGAAGCACCAAAGCTATGGCCTTGTAATTCCCCCAAACATGAAGAAATGTTCCTGATCATTAGTTATTCCTAATGCCTTTGAACCGGTTTCAACTCATAGCTCCTCTATAGGAGAAGATCTGCTCAAAAGGACTTCTGAGAGCATCCATAGTTATAGAGAATAGACAGGCCAGCTTTCTCCCAGGGAGTGACTAGGGGGTGGCGTGGGGTGTTTGAACAGCTGGTCTTTCTGTTAGCTGTCCAGTGCTTAACTCGTTGCACTTCTAGGTCTCCTCAGTTGCCTTTAGAAAGCTGCAGATCAAAACAACAGTGAGTTGTTGTTGATAACAACTGTTATCACAATCCATACATCCATCCATTGTATCAAGCACATTTGTACATTTATTGCCCTCATCATTCTCAAAATATCACCTCACCCCACTTTAGTAGTAAAGTTCAACTAAACAGAAAACAACAAACGCTCATAGGGAGAGCCTAGAATTCTTATCCACTCTGGAAAATGGTATGCTTCTTCCTTAAAAATTGGAAATAAAAATACCTTTTGATCCAGCCAGTTTCTTCTTTTTGGGGGAGTGGGGTATAAAAATGGTAGTTTTAAAAAATCATTTTATTGAGGGTTTGTACCACTGTTATCACAATCCGTGCATCTATCCATTGTATCTAGCACATTTGTACATCTATTGCCCTCATCATTCTCAAAACTTTGGGTTTCCACTTGAGCCCTGGCTCTCAGCTTCTATTCCCCCACCCCTGCCCCCCTCTTCTGACTAGAAATCAGGGCCCTGACAAGAACAGATATGGATGCATATCCATGTTTACAACAGCATCTTTCACAACAGTAAAACATAGGAAGCAGCCTGCTGTTTTCATTAGGTGCTGTTGAGTGGTTTCCATTCAAAGCAAACCTAAGTATAACCAAAGGAAACACTGTCCAGGACTACCCCACCTTCATAATTGTGGTTGTATGTGAACTCATTGTTAGAGCCACCATGCCATCCTAATTTGTTGAGGATCTTTTTCGTTTTTTGTTGACCCTCTGTTTTACCAAGCATGGGGTGGCCTTTTCCAGGGACTCACCTGTATGTACAGTACATGAGACAATGACTAAGATGGCACTTCTCAATGAACTAGGGTGTATAGACAGAAATTGGAGAACTATGCCCTCCCAAACATGAAGGAATAGCGAAGACTAGGCAGAAGAGTGTCATCACATGGATGAGCCCAGAGTAATACATTTGGCTGAGTTAGTCTATTGCAGAAGGACAAATCATGTAGAAGAACGCTGCAGCAAAAATTTCAGAAAACTATCCACCGAAAAAAGAACTGTTTGAGGTTTACCAGGGGTAGGAAAAGAATAAGTGTGCATGAATAACACGGGTAAAGGGAAAAGCCACAAACAACCCTGGGTGATCAGCTAAAAGCAATCAAAGCACAGAAAGATGGGGAGCGGGGCAAGAATTAAAGGAAAAGGAAAAGCTTTTACTTATACAATAATATAATAATAGTAGTAGCAATGATTAATAGGTGGATAACGTATAGACAAACAAACTGAACAGAAGAGCACAGGTGAATGTTGCAGCACCTTCTTGTACATAAAATTTTACAGAAGCTATTTCTACATATGCTTTCCTATGTGCTGCACATGCATCCATGGTTATGGGACAGCATCCAGGGGTCAAGGTGATGAAAACATCTTAGGCATACTCAAACATCTTGAGTTCATGAATCACTGGCCTGTGGCCTAAGACCTTAGTCTCAGGGAAGGTCAAGGTCAAAGGGTTCACAAAGACAGTGTTTTCCATTCTACATTGATGAGTAGTAGCTAGAGTCTTCAAAGGTGTGAGGGGCCATTTAAGGTGCTCCTTGACTTGGGCAAAGAAGAATGAAGAAAATGAAAGACACACGGAAACTATTCATCTAAAGGGTAAATGGACCACATGTACCTCAGTCTCTCTGACTCTGAGATGGGAGGAACTGGAAGGTGCCCCACTACCACTGCTGGCCACGCTGAAGAAATCACAGTGAAAAGTCCTGGAAATAGTAGGAGAGAAAAATGTGAGAACATTAATTTTTTAAAGACCAAGTTTATTCGTCTAGTGTAACCCCTCTGTCACTTAGTCACTGTGTTAGTTTGGGTAAACTAAAGAATCAAATTCATAAGCATGCATATGTATATAAGGGAGAGCTTTACATACAAGAGGAATGGAACATTGAGAAAGCATCCCAACCCAGTCCAGTCCAAGTCCATAAGTCCGATATTAGCCTATATGTCTGATACCTATCCATTAGTCCTTTTCAGACTCATGAAGTACATGCAAAGATACCAGGACAACACAGGCCAGTGGGTGCAGAGTCTTGTGTATCCAGTGGTGGTAAAAGCATCTCAGCACTGGTAGCAGTCTCTCCGTGGCCTCCCAAGCATCTCAGCACTGGTAGAGTTCTTGATGTGGCTTTTTCAGCTTCAGAGGTCTGATTCTATCAGAATAAGTTCATGTGACTTCCCCTCCACGATGTCTCACAGGGAGTCAGCCATGTGACTCCAAGGGACTGAGTTGTAAGTCTCTCACTTACAAGGGGGAAAATATGGCCGGATTTCCTAGAATTCTCAGGAGAAAGCCATGCCCACACAGAGGTTTCATTGGCTATCTCCAGATTGGCAGGCTAGATTCCACCCCTACATTCCCAATCCTGAAAGTGACACAATTACATGACTGCCACTGTCACCCATTCAGGTCAACCATGCCTGTGGTCATCTTTCTACAAACAATTGACAGGGCTTTCAAAGAGTCATGACCTCAGGGAGTTGTGTACAGCCATCCACAGGAGACCAGAGGGCAGCATCTTCCCAGAAATACAGCTCAGAAGCAGCAGGGACAGGAAAGAAGGATGGATGATCTGCAGGAGAGAAAGTGATGAATGCTGCTCCATTGTGGGCTTGTCCTCAATGTCTTGAATTTCAATGTGTATGTATTGTTGAAGAGAAAGCCAGTCTGCTCTATGAAGTTTCACCCAAATCACAATAAAAAATTAAACACAAAGATAGCTCATAACCATATTTTCTTTATAAGACTTTCTTGTTCGTCGTAGTGTTGTTTATAATACAGACTTAAATTCAGTACCATTGAGTTGATTCAGTCTCATAAATGACCCTAAAGAGATTATATCTCTTTACAGGAGTAGAAAGTCTTCTTTCTCCCTCAGAGGGATGGGTAGCTTTGAACTGCTGACCTTGCCAGAAGCAGTCCAGCATGTAGCCACTAAAAATATCGGTCGATGAAAAGACAAATGGTGTTTCATTCCTAGGCAAGAATACTATATGGCATTAGGTCTTTCAATATGGATTAATCTCAAAACTTGAATGTTGAGTTAAGCAAGCAAATTGCAGAATGCAGAAGGCAGAGTCTTCATGATAGCATTTCTCCAGGAAAGCAAGCAAAGAAGCAAACCAATCTACTCACTGCCATCGAATAGCTTCCCACCTTATCGTGATCTGTCAATGTGAACGACACGCACAAAGGTCACTTACATGTTGTTTCTGTACGCAAACACCTTTTGAATCTAATACTGGAGTTTAATGGTATGCCATTCTGATTTCTGAGTGTTGGAAACAATTCATAAAGGAAGAATGAGAGAAAGACAGGACACACACACACACACACACACACACACACACACACTCGCGCAACTAGGGTGGTCAGAACCAAGGCCCAGAAGTTGGATGCCCTGGAGGCCTGCATAGTTCTCTTGTTGCCTAAGTGGTTAACTGTGTGGGCTGAGCAATTTAAACTGCCACAAATCACCTCCAAGTGACTCCACACTGTCTGGCATTGCTAGTAGGGGAGATAGCTAGCATTTTTCTTAAAGAGAATTCCATTGGCACAGCTGCCTCTGGCAGTGGGGTTGAGAATTCTCTGCCATTTGTCCCTCTCCTCAGGTGAAAGGGGGCTCCCAAACCATGGCCAAGCCCCTGTGCAGGGTTCGTGCTGGATAGGACGCGCACAAGGGCACCTTCGGTTCTAAAGGCTCCTCGAGGTGTCGTCAGTGAGTTTGGCTTGTTTCCGTCAGCCTGAATGAATAGAAACTGCCAGAGGCATAGAGACGGCTGGACTGTGGAGAAGTATCCTTTACTGGGAAGTCCTTATGCTCAGCAGTCACTTTTCCAAGTAGCAAAGTCAGTATGCTTCTTTTCTGGGACCAGAAGAATGAGAGACTTTGTGAGCTTAAGCGCACTACCTTTGATGAGGGCTATTTAGATTCTGGAAGGAAGTTTGTTATGGCATCAGTCACACTGGGAGCCCAGAGAATTTAGCCTTAAAAGTAAGAGAGACTTGCTATATATAGTGGGAAGAATGGTGCTAGCTGGAAAACAGCCTCACATTGTGTTGGTGGGATAATAACATGTAAGGCTCAGGAGGTGCCTTACGGATTTTCTGAATTGAACTTCTTTTGTTCATGATGGAGTGGAATGTAGTCAGATCTAGCATCTAGATTTCTAGAGTGTGAGTTCAGTGTACTTTTCTCAATCTCTGCTGCCAGTATACCTTCAAGAGCGTAGAGCTAATGAGAGATTCGTTCTGTAGCGTGCTTTATTGAGATTGCTAACAACAGGCAACTAATAGTCTTTTGAAGTCACATATCATCATCTACACTTCCCTGAGTAGGAGAGGGGCTTGGGGGATTGACCATTTAAGCTTTACTTTTTGGACAAGTAACTTCACATCTGGCACCAAACCTCAAACCAGACCCACTGCCATGGGCTTAGTCCTGCCTCCCTGTGACACTCTAGGACAGAGGAGAACTGCCCTGGTGCATTTCTGAGACTGAAATGTTGCATCCGAGTAAAAAGCCTCTTCCTTCTCTCATGGGGCTGCTGGTGAGTTTGAACTGTAGACCCTGTGGTTAGCAACCCCATTCCTAGCCACTGTGGGACTAATATTGCTAATCCTTTACCAGTCTGGAATCGGCGTGAATTATACCAGCACCCAAAGCATCCAATGTGTTTTCTAGGCTTGGGAACCATTATGAAGAAAAAAGAATGACCCATTCTTGTACATATGGTATCTGAGTCAGAACCATTTCAACAGCACCTCATAACAACAACAGAGTTGGGTTGAGTTGTGTTCGGTTGCCTCTACAGGTTCAGTCAGTCAAGAACTATCAACTGAAATTCTCACAGACACCGGAGAAGCAGAAAAATACAAACATCTGTGGATTCAGCACTTGCTTTTTCTGAGACATCCTGCAAGACAGTTGAGGCGGTTATAAGAAATAGTTCTTCCCCTCAGAAAGTTAATGATCAAGGAAGCAACCCCGGAATAATAGGGTCTGGCTAAAACAATAGGATAAGGGCTAAAATAGAAACAGGTATAAAATACTATGAACACACAAAGGGCCTTGTGATTAATTTCCTCCTCGGAAAATGGAAGTAAGGTAATGCTATGGGAGCTAGAGAGGAGCTTTTCGATGAAAGGAAACAGGGCAAGGAGAACGGAGGCAAAGGAAATGATTTGTGCAGATGTGCCAGGAAGTGGCAAGACTGAGCAGGTTCAGAAAAGTGTAGGATGGCTAGAGAGAAAGATGCAAGGAATAAAGTAGCCGAAAACCCGTCCAATAAGGAGGCTGAAACCAGACTTTTATCAGACTAAATTTGGGAAATGGATCTCCCCTGGACGTAGGTATTGTGTAAGGATCACATGAATTGATGTAGATAGACTTAGGTGGTAACAATCTAATCTAAAAGCTGCAAGGACCAGGGTTGGAAGAAACACCGAGGATTTGGGGAAGATTGGAAAAAGCACATTCAGTTCATATAAAACTGAGGAAACTTGAGCCAAACCTTGGAGTGGGTGTGCGACAGAGACCAGGTGTGTAAATAATTTAAGATAAAATTGTTAGGACTTGGGACTAGTTCTAGAGATAAAGGCAGAAACAGACAGAGAGAGGCACACACACAGAGTGTGTGTTAGTTTCTGGCTTTCCTAGATAGTATAGGACTGAATAAGTGAGTTGCCATAAGTGATGATGAGGTGGAACCCATAGTTCTAGGAAGGATGTGAGCTACTGATGTTTGTCCCATCAATACAAACAGTGTATGTAGTTACGTGCCATACCTCAGTTTGCACTCATGGGGAGCAAAGTAGACCTCTTTTAGTTTAATGTTATTTATTTACTTTTCCTCCTTTGAGGAGATTTGCCATCTGTTATATGTTTGCATCCCCGCAATCACCTGGTGAGATGAAATGATTCCTAATTGTTCATTTAAGGAATGACTTACTTAATTTGCATAGTCATGTTAAAGGGAGCTACAGAGCTAGCAATCAAACGGAGATGTTGTTCAAATTCTGCTCACTCTAGTGGTCTTTGAAGTTCCTTCTCCTTGAGGAGCTTACATCGTGTTTGGCAAGATAGACTATCAAGAAATTAAGCACAATAATATCAAAAGCATTCAAAAAGATCCTGGGTGTGTGCCATGGGGGACATAAGAGGAACAGTTTCTCCTCCAGTACAGAGAAGAGGGGTTAAGATGGGAGATAGGAGGACTGGTGAAAGCAAATCCTAAGAAGGAAGGAGGGGGTTGAAAGGGAGATTTAAACTGGGTCTGGGAAAGAAGCATTTTTTTTGGCTTAAGATGTGTACTGGGGGTAGTTCTGATAGTTTTGCTTTGCAGTGTGTAATGCTAAGCCGTGGACTAAAGCAGGACCAATGTTGAGTTAGAATTTAGGTAAGGGCTCATAAAAGGCAGGAGCAGGTACTCACTAGAGCACCTTGATGCCAAAGACAAAAGGAGGTTCAGAGCCAGGGTTGAGTACTGAGATTTGAGCATGCATGGGGGAGGGGGGAAGAGGGAGGTCAGTGGAGCACAGAGAAAGTAAGCTGACCTCTTGTTCCCTGCTAAGCCCGAGTGGCAGAAGTCAACGGGTGGAGCTCAGGAGGATCATGACAGGAAGAAGGGCCAAGAACCAGCAGTTAACGCAGGTCTTAAAAGGGAGGAAGGCATGTGGAGGGCTTGGGGGCTCTGGGTGAACATTGGCAGGGAGGTTGGCTATGTGAACCACAGTTTGGCACTCTCCCTCTCTCCTATACTATGGCGGCCAGGTGGGGCCTGGGGGATGATGAGAAGGAAAGAAAGGAACCAATGATTCTCTGAGCTCTGCTGGTTTGTGCACAAGTTAAGCAAAAATAAAGGTTCCATGAAGTTGATCCTGATTCTAGATGTATCCCAGTAGACCTGAACTCCATTCCGTTTTTAATGGAATTTTTTTCAGGAGTTGATCACATCTTTTTTTTTAGCTGTCTGTGGTGCACTTGAACATCTGTTCTTTTGAGTGGTAGTCAAGTGTCTTATCTGTTTTTACTACTTAGATGCTCTGGGCACAGGTCAGGCCTATGGAAATGTGGGTCAAAGGAGGAACAGGTGACCATTGGGTTATTGAAGTAATGGACTCTTGGGAACAGGTTAATGTCACTGAATTTTCACTTTAAATAAACAGTTGTCTTCCTGGAAAGCACCATTCCTTCCGCAGTAAGATGTCATCCGACCATTGCACCCCACGGACTCTTGGGTGGTAGCAGCACTTCCTGCTCCTCTGAAGGGACCTTGTCTTGCATTCCGAGGAGAGAATATGAACTTGGTTTCACCTCAATAACCTTGAGAAATTGGTCTTTTCCCCTATGATTTTGTGTTAGTCCAGGTTGATTAGAGAAACAAATCCAGATATATATATATATATATATATATATATATATATATATATATGAAAGCTTCCTATCAAAGAGGGATAGTATATTAAGAAAACATCCAAGCCCGGTCCAAATTGAGTCCATAAGTCTGATATTAGCCCAGATGTACAATACCAATATATAAATTCCTCTTCAGACTCCTCACACAACACATAGGATGATGCTAAATACAGGAAGATCACACCTGGTGGGTGGAACGACTTATTGATTCAGTGAGATCTCCAGGGCTCTGGCTGCCTTCAGAGTGACTTCCTGTGACTCATCAGCAGGGAAGAGTAGCAGAGAGAGTATGTTCCACCTCCAGGGAGGAGTGCAGGAGTTCCCATAATCCTCAGGGGAAGGCCATGCCCACACAGAGACATCATTGGCTATGACCTGATTGATAGGCTAGACTCCACCTCTTTGCTCTAGTTGACAGGAGATAATGTAATTGCCCCACGTTTCCCCACACAGCCCCACTTGAGAAGGCTCACCATGGGAGGGAGCCCTTGTCCCTCGCAGAGGGTGCTGATGCTGTAGAGAAGCAGAAAGGATGAGCCCCAGGGGAGGCAGGCCCTCCCAGCGGTGGCTCCTCTCACCACTCAGCTTCACAAAGGGCAGGAAAGTGGGTCTCTGAGAAAGGCCAGGAGCAAAAGGGTGTCAGCTCAGGTAGTATGCAGATGCATTAGTCTAATTGCTCTTCTAAAATTAATAGGCCTTTTTATCTCTGAAGAACATTTTTAAGCACACATGTGATTTGGGAACAAAGGTGCAGGTAGGGCAGGTGGAGGGAAACTGGCTGTCCTTAAACACAATCCTCTATTTGGTAAAGCCATCTCTCCCCCTTTCTTTCCCCTTCTCTCTATTTGCAGGTCCACAGATTATGGCACCACCTACGAGAAGCTGAATGACAAAGTGGGCTTGAAGACAGTCCTCAGTTACCTCTACGTCAATCCCACCAACAAAAGGAAGGTAGGAGGAGGGTCTGAAAGTTCTGAGCACTCCCTGTAGGTGGCCTGGGACCAGGAGTCCAGAGAAAAACCCAGTAACCATGGAATCCCTTACACAGTGCCTGTTTTAAATGCGAGGCATGGTCTGACTATCACAGACAATGTCTGCAATTTCATCACAGCCTTTATTGGAGTAGTGATAGCAGCAGCCATAGTAAAACTTTGAAACTATCTAAGGGTTTCCTTCCCCTGTGAAGAAACATCTAAATGTCTTCCATCTCACAGTATGCATTTATTTTCACAATGACTTTGTGGTGTAGAAAAGGGTATTGTCTCTGCTTTACAGATGAATAAACTCAAGTTCAAAGAGATCCATTGTCTACCTTTGAGTAAGTAACCAATTTGGATTTGAGTTGAGTCTCCAGACAGCCTCTTTCTTGTAGGTTGATTCTCTTTATAAAACCTTATTCCTATAGAGTCTGTTTCTGCTGAGAGAAGAAAGGACAGGCCCTGGACGCTACTGCTCAATCCTCAGCAGGATTGAGAACCAGGAGGGCAGGCAGGTCCCCACTGGCTCCATTCCTTCTCTGTCTTCCTCCTGGACTTAACAGTTAGGCGGTAAGGGAAATCTTGGTCTGGTGACCTTCTTGTGGCTTGAGGCCTGGATTGCAGGATGTGATGTGACATTTTAGAAACCAGTACTATACAGTGCATTGGCTTTAGGAGCCCTGGTGGCACAGTGGGTACAAATTGGGCTGCTAATCACAAATGAGCAGTTTGAAACCACTAGCCAGCTTCTGGGCAGAAAGCAGGGTTTTTTGTTCCTTAAAAGGTTAGTTTGAGTAACCCACGGGGAAGTTCTGTGCTGTCTTATAGGGTCACTACGAGCCCACATCTATTCAATGGCAGTGAGTTTGGTGATTGGTTTGGTCCTTAGCTTTAGCAAGATATGATCTCTCTGTTGGAAACTTGAGCCACCCTGGTTCAGATAAGCACCCTAGGGAGCTAAAGGCCTGTCTTGAATTCGGAAAATGCCATTTCGCCAAACCTCCCCTTGCCATCTGATTGACAGACTCCCTAGGTTTTGCAAAGCCTTCTTACAGATAAGTAAACTTGAAGGGCTGTATGCCAAACCAATGTGCAGATAGATGTCCTTGTTTCCAACTTGATGGAATCCAAAATGTGGCTGAGAAGGATGATTGTTTAGCTCTCCAAGCAAAGAGGAGCAACCATGCTCAGAGCACATTAACAAAGCAATGTCCCAGCCAGTTGTTTTCTGAATGCCTCCAGAGCCTCTGATGGCCCCAGCAAAGGCAGGAAGCAGAATCAGTGGCTCCTGCTTCTGAATTGATGAAGGATGGCCAGATAGTGTGTCTACCAGGCAAGCGCCAAACCTGTGATGGTCAGGAAGGTAGCTTGGTGCCCCTTCACGCGCTGGTGTTTGCTGAGTCATTTCTCTTCTCTTTGTCCCAGTCAATTGCCATTCTGACATTTCCAGTATTATTATTTGAATTATTGAGTGTGAGAGCTGGAAGAGATTATAGATTTCATTTGTCAGACAATCATGAATAGTTTTTGAACTGTGACTCCTTTGCAATTGTGACTCAAGCCCTAGACCTCCATTCTAGAAACATGTCCCTGCTTACAAAATATTGAAAACAAGGTTGAGGGTTCTCTGAGCACCCTGATACCAGCTGGTCCATGGACCCCCATATTTTCCATGAACTCTCAGGTAAGAACACCTCAGACATACCATATGCCATGTGGGCCAGCAGATGAGGACACTGAAGCCCAAGGTGAAGGGATTGAACCCCGGAGACACACTTGAGTTAGCAAAAGGAGAGAAGGTGGGATGCGGGGTTCTTGATTTGCAGACCAGATCTCTTTGTGTCATATTAGCCTAGGCATCTTCTCCTTTTCTACAGTTGTCCTCCAAGGTTTCAAGATTAACAATTACATCTTGAGTATAAGACTTGAAACAGTGACTTCATGACCTGGAACTAAGGCTCCTTGAGGATGTTGAGTTCCACTGCTGAGTGCCTTCCCACTCAGTGTGAGCCCTTGCATATCAAGAAACAACACTGCCTGGTCTTAAGTCTTCCTGACTACTGTGTTATGTTTGGGCCCACTGTTGCTTCCATGGTGTGCATCCATCTCATTAAGCAGTCTCTTCCTTTGGGTTGACCCTCTCTTTATGAACAGCATGTCCTCCATGGCTTGGCCCCTCCAAAGGACCTAGACAAAGTAGATAAGGCAAAGCTTTGTCATCCTCCCTTCTAAGAAAGACCTTTCTGGACTTTTTCCAAGATAGATTTTTTTCATTCTTTTGGTAGCCCATGGTATATTTAGCATTCTTTGCCAACATCATAATTCAAAGGCATTCATTGTTTGGTGTTTTTAATTCTGTGTCCAGTTTTCACATGCATGGCTGAGCCCCGGTGGCGTAAGTGGTTGAGTGCGGGACTGTGGTTCAAATCCAGTGGCAGCTCTCAGGAGCAGCGCAGGGTAGCTCCCACTATCACCAGAGCACAGTGATGCCCCCCCAACAAAACAGTTTTCACATGCATTATGAGAGAATTGATTATATCGGGACGTGGGTGGGACAGGTGTACCTTAGTTTCAAAGCAACGACTTTGCTTTTTAATACTTTAAAGAGATCTTCTGTAGCAGAAAATATTCCCAATCCAATAAGTGAAGACTTCTTGACTGCTGATTCCATGGGCATTGTTTATGAGTCCAAGTAAAATGAAATCTTTTACAACTTCAATCTTTTCTCTTTGTTTATCATGATGTTGCTCATTGGTCCAATTGTGAGTGTTGGTGGTTTATAAACTTTTCTGTTGTGCCACATGCTAAGGCCTCTAGCCTTTGATCTCCATCAATAATTGTTTTTAATACTCCTCCCCTTGAGGAAACAAGGATGCGCCATTTATTTACACACCGCAGGTGTCACAGTCTTCTTCATGCCCACCTGCTTGGATTATTTGCTCAGCACACAGATTGAATAAAGACGGCGGTGCTAGTCTGGGTAGTAGAGAAACAAATCCATAGAAACTCATGTGTGTATAAGACAGAGTTTTATACAAAGGGTAACTGTACATTAAGAAAGCATTCCCATCCTGTCCAGCTCAAGCCCATAAGCCTGATCTTAGTCCCTATGTCCCATACTCCTGTATAAAGTCCTCTTCAGACTCATGAAAACCACGCAAGCATGCCACATGTAGGATGATCCCAGGCCAGTGAAAAGTCTCTGGATCCAGTGGCAGTGTAAGCATCTCAGCACTGGCAGGGGTCTCCATGTGACTTCTCCAGTTAAGGGCACTAACGTAATTGCATGTGTCCTATTAGGAGACAGTCTGCAAGGGAGTGAATAGAGAAAGAGAGAGGAGTGTCTCTCATCCCCGAGGAGGAAAATTCTGGAGTTCCCAGAATTCTGAAGAGAAGGCCATGCCCACACAGAGGCCTTGTTGGTTATATCTTTATTGACAGTCCAGACTCCACCCTTCATGCCTAATTCTCTCAGATGACATAAGGTTATGTAACCATCACAGTGGTGAAAGGACACAACCCTGCTATACACCTCTTCTGATCTTAAGCCACTTCTGGGCTCGCCACAACAGAATTCAACATATTTCCATGAGATGGTAGATCAGAAATATTTGTTAGGATTTTCCAAAAGGAAATGTGGAAGATAGTTCCTGCTTGCTTCCATTTTGATACTCATCTGTCATGTGTGCTTTTTAATGGAAGCTATCACAAAGATGTCTCTTTGGTCTTTTCCTGTTCTTCTCACCTACTAACTCTTTTCTCTCATCTTGGTATAATTTGTCCCTTGGCCGGATAAATAGTTAACATGTTGGGTGATAGTCAGTTTGAGATCAACTAGTTGGAAGAAAGGTTTGAAATTGTACTAAAAGAAAATTATCCATTTAAGACCATATTTCTACCCCAGCACTCCTCTGAATGCTATAAGTCAGGTTTTACTCTGTGGCAAGTCTTAAAAAAAAAAACAAGCCAAGCCAAATAATAAAAACAATATAATTGTACTTGGTTTTGCTATGAGGATGAACAGTGACTATTACTTTGCTGCCTTCTCAAACTTTACTACAAAACCATGCTCATTTTGTACTAGAAAGCCTTTTGTGTTCATGGTTTAAAGGTGCATTTTCTAAGCTTCATGTGAAGAATAGTATGAAAGTCTTAGTGGGTTTTTAACATTATTTGATGTTTGTTGAATGACATCAAACCAGGCACCAGAAGGAAAGGATTTTTGGTCCAATCAAATCTGATGATCGGATTAAGAAAAAATTCCGAATCAAACTGACTGTCATTGAGTTGATTCTGAGTTGTAGCATCCCGATAGTAAGACAAGGGAGAATTTCCCCTGGGCATTTCCAAGGCTGCACTTTCCAAGGGAGTAGAAAAAGAGTCATTCTCCAGTGTAGCTGCTGTTGGTGTCGAATTGCTGAGCTGTGGTTAGCCCAGCTCATAATCCTGTGCCACCAGGGGCTCCTTCAGTAGCAACTGGAAGGTACAAGTTAGAAGTGAGGGAGACAGATGGTGGGTTTGAGCAGAGGCAGGAGGGATAATCCCAATATATTGGTGGAATTTGGAGAGCGCAGCATAAAAATGCCACCGCCTTCTTCCCTTCCCAGAGGTGACTCTTTGGCTAGGGTCTCTCTGGGGCAATTTCTCACAGGAACCAAGCCTTCACCATACAGAAGAGTTAACCCTATTTTGTCTCTGTCTTTCTGGTGACATGCCATCAAAGTATTGTTAATTCCCACCAAAAAGGCACAGCCAAATACAAAGTGGAAAGGGTAGACATACGTTTTGCTCAGACTGGAGAAAGGAAAATGACTAATCCAGACTCATAGCATGGAGGGTTCGATTTGTGAGAACAGTGAGAAGAGTTCATGTTTCTATCCAGACCTGCGTGGTCCTCAAGTGGTTTCTGAATCAACCAAGGAAAGATGAAATTAGCTTCTGTCTTATTTTATTGATAAGTGCATTTGATTGTATTCTGGGCCTCTAGATGTTGATGATTCATACATCTTCTGCGTTATAACTCTTTCTTAACCTCAGTCACAATACTTCATTTCCTAGAACTCCCCAGTCTCCTATTTTTTAAGGCAGAATCGAAGTTGAGCATAAATGAAAACCCTCTCTCATTTCTATCTTTGCTGGTCCAGTAGTCTAGTGTACTGTGACCTGTAATGTGTGGTTCTAGTGGGTCTTGGTTTGCTTCTTGGAAAGGTCTTGACGTTTCTACCTGTGGGTGTCTGGATCCTGATAGCAAGCTGCACGAAGGAAACGGATTTTTGCTACCAGCTAATCTGTGGCTCCCCATGTCCTCTGGCTAGCTAATGGTGGTAGTCTCCAGCGGATTTTGCAGTTAATTTTGTGGAAGCCCTTGCATTTCCCCTAATGAGTTATTTATTTAACAGATGGTCGCTGCTTTCCTTGGAGGCGATGAGTACATCAGATGCGATCTGTTGCCTCTAGCAGAACAGTAAATTGTGCTTTTATTTAGATAGTGGCTCCCAGAGCTAATGGCAGATATCTTTTAATGCATTTTTGACAACCTCACATTTCCTAGTGCAGGCAGCTAAGAAGCTGTGAAGTTGAAGATTGTTATTAGTAGGTGTGGTGGAGCCTATTCTGATTCTATGAAATAGTAGCCTCATGTCACGGGCTTTCCTAGGTGGATCATCAGGCTTTTTTTTTTGTTTTTAACCAGGGAGTCAGTTGAGTTGGAATTATCCACCTTTCTGTTAGCAAGCTGAGTGCATACTCACTGTGCCACCAATTCACGCCCGGGCCGAGGGTCTCATGACCAACCCATTGCCCTTAAGTGAATTCCGACACATAGGGACTCTATGGTGCAAACTAGAACTGCTCCCTGAGGCTTCAAGGCAGTCTTTGGAGAAACGGATGGCCTTTGCTCTCTCCTACAGAGCCACCTGTGGATTTGAACCGCTGACTTTTTGATTAGCAGTCTGATGCTAACAATCTCCTGGGTTTCTTAAACGGAAAAACACTATATTTTAATGAAGTGTCTTTTATAGGACAGAGTAGAACTGCCCCACAGGATTTCCAAAGCTGGAAAATTTTATGGGAGCCAACTGTCCCATTTCTCTCTCAAGAAGCAGCTGGTGAGTTCAAACTACTGATCTTCAAGTTACTAGTCAAGTGCTTTCACCACCGCACCACAAGAATTCCTTCACAAGGCCCTTAGAAACAGTCATTGAATATCTAAGATATTACGCGTTCTCTCAGCAAATTAAGAAAGGTGGCGAGATATGGAACAGGACCTTATGTAAAATGCCCCAAGGCTGACTGATTTGGAAAATCTAGAATCTTCAACAGCCTTCACCAGTGGCTTATTTTGGGAATGAATCGGTGGGAGGGTGTGTGACAATGCTGGGCTCCTTGAAGGGGAGTTGGGCTTTGATTCACAGAACTCCTTTGTCCAGTTGACATCTCAGTCCCTTGTCTAGAGGAGTATGTCGAGGTGCAGTCCTAAGCACTGCTCGCAAGGAATCCCTGCTTGAGGGTCCTGTGGCTGGGTAGCCCTCAGCATTGTTGACTTGGCCTTGACTTGCCCTAGGTGTATTTAAGATGAGATCTGCATACATGTGTCAGTCACTGGTCTGGGGAATGACAGAGTTGGCCTGTTTGAAGATTCAGACGGTATCTTTGCTCTGGCAGCAGAGGTAGAATGAGGTCGTCCTCCTGAAGTTGGAGCTGTGTGATACTTACTGTCAGGGGATTCTTATCCTTTGACCCATACAGACAAGGTGCCATGTGCAGTTTCAGGCCAGGAGCCTGAAGGGTTTGTACCTCTCCCAAAGAGAAGCTGAACTCTTTGTAGGGGTTCAATCAAAGAAGTCTTTGAGCTGATGAGGGACTCCACGTATGGTATAGCCTAATTGCTGTAGCACTAAAATCATTGCTACCTGTGCATGTAGAGGTGGTAGGGTGGAAATGACAGAGGGTACTTGTGGCTCTGATTACCAGGGTGTGGCCAGATGGCTTGGGGGAGGGAGGAGAGAGAGAGAAGAGAATGAGACTGACTACCAAGTTTCACACTCTGAATCCAAGTTTACACTCTATTCTTTAGTTCCACTATTAATCTCCTGAGTCTCATCATCTTATGATCTTCAGCCTACTTTGTAGGTGAAGAAACTGGGCCTTAGGCAGGTCAGTCAGTTGTTCTCTATAAAATATCTGGTAATGGGGAGCCATCTCTTTCATGTGTATCTGAACCTACCTTTCCTTTGATCCTACTCTGGGTTGACTGCATCACCCATCAGACCAGGTGAGACAAAGTCCTCACTTTTTCCATTGTGTCCCCATTGCCTGGCTTTTCTGCTCACTAGTGTTAGAGGATTAGCCCTTTCTTGGAAGAGGAGAAGAGAGTGTAAAATCCTCCATCCCTAATTGATTTACCAGTGAGAAGGATAATTACTTCCAGGCTACCCTGCAGAAATACAGTGGGAATTATCAGTCAGATTTCTCCAAAAAGCAATCTGCCTCTGTCAAGCTGTTAAAGAAGCATGATGTGTGTGTGTGTGTGTGTGTGTGTGTGTGTGTTTTCTCGCTAACACCCTGGAAAACCTCCAGAACTAAACAAGACACAGCCATTTAAGGTAGGACTCCTGCTATCCCAAACTCACGTG
Source organism: Nesogale talazaci (assembly GCA_004026705.1). Lineage (NCBI taxonomy): Eukaryota > Metazoa > Chordata > Mammalia > Afrosoricida > Tenrecidae > Nesogale > Nesogale talazaci. The sequence continues at coordinate 245,955 of PVJH01000116.1, forward strand.
TCCTAAGATTGTTGAAGGGTCTTGGGAATTAATTGCCAGGGTTGACCACTTTCAATTTACAGAACTAAAATTTCTTACACCAAAGAAAAGGAAAACCAAGTATTACAAGGAACATCATTTTTAACCTCAGAGCTATGTGATGTCTCTGAACATAGTTTCTTTGGTGGGAAGCTTTCTAGTTTTAGAAAACTTAGTCTACCTGGTCAGGTGAGATGCACAAAAGAAAATAATAACTGCATGTATGAACCTGGGACCTCAAACTCAAGCGATGTAGGGGCCGGACTATGCTGAAAAATGTTTACAGAGGCTGGGGTGCGAAATGTCAAGTGTAGGAGCTGGCATGGTGTCCCAAATCTACTTTTGATCTCTTATGGCCAATTTGCATATTCTGACCCATAGTCTGAGTAGACAATGAGTCTACAGAAGAAAAGTTGGTATTGAGAAAAGTGGTCTTTGGGTAAACTCTCTTAGGGAAGTATGCAGTGATGCAATTATAATGTACGAGATAACTTTTAGTCTGGAACAGATTGCAGAGAACTACCTCTCTCTCTCTCTCTCTCTCTGTCTCTCTCTTTCCTGACTCAAAGGGACCACAGGAGAGGTCAGGCAATGGGAAGGGACCTTTTGTATAATTTAAGGGTCTTCTGTAAAGCCGTTGTGTTTTCTTCTTTGGAAAAGTCAGTCCCTTCTTGGAACATTAGCCTTCCCATTTGGATAATGAATGGCAAGTTTAAGGAAAATATTTTTTAAGTTCCTTCTAGCTGAGGTGGTCTGGATAGCCACCATCTGGATATTCCTCCAGTGGGCTTTATGGGGATCAGTAATTAGCGAGCTAGTAGTAGCCGGCTAGTCAATCCCTAGAAAGGGTACTCCTGGTAATTCTCACATCGAAGGCCACTTGTTGGCTGCTGAGCCCGCCCATTCAGGCTAGCCTTTTTGAAGACACTGTTCAGAAATGTGGTTCCCTGTCACGCACTAACTTTGTTGGTGGAACTCAGAGAAGTAACATCCCCTCTAGACATGTGAGGAATGTGTGTGACTTTACAGACAGTTGATTTCCATTCATCCTGACATACCCTGACTCCTGGAAGCACAGGAACCCAAGGGGTGGCCTGGATCTATTCTGCAACCCAGACTAGAGTACCCCGAGTAGCTTAAGAGCAGACAGAGATGACTTCTGCAGCAGCACACCCCCCTCCCTCACAACTACCAGCCTCCATGAAGGCGCTTCACCCCTGTGAATCGTGCATCCCATCTCTGGAGAATGCACATGATATGCTATCTTGAAAAGAATAAGGAGAAAGACCCTGTTGCCCTGAGGTCTATTTCCTGTTTCCAAAGGTGTAATGAGTCTCTAGAATAGTACTGACAGTGATGTTGATAAGCTAGCCCTTTCAGGGAGTTTACTGTGCACCAACATTTTTCTAAATGCATTTTATGAATTAACTCATTGAATGCCACACTAGCAACCCCAGAGTTGGTCCTCTAAGTATGTGCATTGGCAGAAGACGAAAGCATACTATCAAGAGGTCAGTGACTTGCCCCCTATCTATCTGGCCACTGATAGTCACTAATGGTGGTCTAATGAGTTCCTCATGCACCTCATCTCATATTAACCCGGAGACACGTGTGACATACTGGGCTCTGTGCAGGACCTCACCTTCCTAAGGCCATTCTGGGTCTTGTCCCAGCTCACGGTGCCAATTTCACAGATGGTGAACAGGGTCTGTGCAGAAAAGCAGCTCGTACTTCACCTTTTCCCAAATCCACAAGATTGAATAGCATATTGAGTGCAACGGAGGGCAGTGAGAAGACGATGCCCCTCTGAAAGTTAGCAGTGGCCCCCGGGTACTGTGTTAGGCTGGTTGCCCAGAGAAACAATCAGTCGCCCTCCTATATGTGTAAGAAAGGGCTTTATGTCAAGAAGCAATTGGATATCAAGAAGGCAACTCAGCCCAGCCTAACTTGAGTTGCTGGGTCCAACGCTAGCAAGAGTCCTCTTCACACTCACAAAGCTGTGGGCCAATGAAGCAGGCACCATGAGGTAGGAGGCAGGAAGATCACAGGCTGGTGGATGCAAAGTTGTGTAGATCAAAGGTCCCTGGAAACACAACAGGGCACCAACAGCCTGTAGGGTCAGGAAGCCAATATTGGGCCACTGCTGGAGACAGGCAGAGTCCCAGCAAGCAGGAAGGCAAAGGGGCAGAGAGGGAGAAGTTCCCAGTTTCTCCCTTGTAAAAGGGCCACCACCCCTCCCCAAAGAAGTGACATCAGATTGTGACCTGATGGACAGGTTGGGTTCCAGCTTTCCATAAACGCAAAATCACCCATCTGCCACAGGCACACATACTCATGCACATCCATAGCTTCTCAGGTCTCTGGTCTGAAAGTCGAAAAGATGCGGGAATCCCATTTCAGATGACTCTGGGGAAGAAACAAGGACCCTGGAAGCCAAACTGCTTCTTACATGATGGAACACAGAGTGGACGAGACGCTTGCTCTGGCCACAGAGCACACACAGTTAGTTCTGAGCTCATTAGCCACACAAGGGATAATCCTCTGGGAAATGAGTTGGGCTTATAGAATATAGGCCCTCCTCTTGACTTGCAGTGATACACTTGGAAATCCACTTACAGTTTCCAAGCTCCAGCTTTTCCTTCTGTGAAATGGGATAGCAGACTTCTCCCCACTATCCTCTTGTGGTGCAGTTGAGTCAGTCTCGTGGAGCTCCTGTGTGTCAGAATAGGACTGTGCCCCACAGAGCTGTCGGGGGTGGGGGTTGGTGTTTCTAAAAGAGATCACCAGGCCTTTCTTTCGAGGTGCTTGTGGGTAGATTCAAACCTGTAGCCTTTGGGGGAATGGCAGGTGTCCAGGGAGTCCTTTAGAATCATAATTGGGATAAAATGAGAGATGTAATATTTCTCTTGGGGAAAAATGCACAGAAGGTTGAGGGTCATGAGGACTCCCCAGAAGTGGCTGGAATCTTGATCACACCAGGGTTAAGGCCCCTGCCACCTGGCTGGGTCCTCATGCTGACCACAGAGGCTGTCTTCTCCCAGGTCCTGAGAGGGGACACAGCTCCAACGCACTGGGCGTTTCATGATTCTCACCTCCTGGCCCATCTAGGAGGCCTCTGCCACCTGATCTTTCTCATCGTCTCCGTCATGTGTCTCTTAAAACCAAGCCTGCTGACTGCCTGCAAGAGAGTGATTGCTCTGCTCATGGGAAAAAATGGTCCCATGCTGGTTAATTCACAGTCGCCTCATTTCTCTTGCTCCAAAGTTAACACTTACCAAAAGGCTAGCGGTGTTCTGTGTTTCAGGAGATGTGTTTGGGGTGGGTGAGTGGGTAGGGGGAACTTATGAAAGGTAGAACTTATGGCATGGTGGTTGTGTGCGTGATTGCGGCCCACAGGGTTGGTGGTTCAGATCCAGCAGCAGCTCTCCAGGATCAAGACTGGGCCTCCTGCTCCCACCAGGGGGCAGTGATGCCCTCCCAAAAAAACAAAAGCAAATAAACAAAAAGAAAGGTAGAATTAAAGAAGGAGAAGAACAGCACTCACATGAAAACCATTTTTATTTACTAACTCCAGATCTGTATATTTCTTCTTTTAATTCTTTTTTATAAATCACTTTATTGGGGCTCATGCAACTCTTATCATAATCCCTACATTCATTCATGGTGTTCAGCACATTTGTACATTTGTTGCCATCATTGTTCTCAAAACATTTGCTTTCTTCTTGAGCCCTTGCTATCAGCTCCTCATTTTTCCCCTCCCTTCCAGCTCTCCCCTTTCTTATGAACCCTTGATAATTTATAATTTTTTATTATTTTGACATATCTTACACTGTCCAACATCTCCCTTCACTTAATTCTCTGTTGTCTATCTATTAGGAAATAACATCCCAGAGAGTGAAAGGTTCATCAAACAAACAAACAAAAAAAGCAACAACAACCCAGAAACCAAATTCATAGCTGTTGAGTCCATTAAGATTCATTGTGACCCTAGAATACAGCACAGAACTGCCTGGGGGGATGGGAGGGTTCCAAGATAGTAGATCTTTACAGACACAAGCTCTCATACCATTCTCTCGCTGAACAGCTGCTGCAATTGAACTGTGGATCTTTTGGTTACCTTCCAAGTGCTTAAGCACAGTGTCACCAAGCCTCCTTCAGACTTCATCCTGGACTAAGGCATAAAGATCAATGAGGAAGGGTAGTGCTTTAGAAATTTCCATCTGCCTTGATGTGCGTGGACCAAACGATGGAGTGAATATCAAGTGTGGTTCAATTCAGACTAATCACTTAAAGGAAAAGGAATCAAGAGTAATTCTTGGAAATCCACTCCTTAGTCACCAAGTCCCTTTCTCAGCAAATCTATGGATGCGGTCCCCTGTATAAATCACACCAGTCTGCTCTAGCCAAGGATTTATTTAAAGGCTCATTAAAATGATGACTAGTTTTTTCTTTTGCATTTTATTTGAAAATGGGAAGAATATAAACCTATAGCCTGGCTTCTCTCCCAAGTGCCCTTGGGGGTTTGCATCAAGTAGATCATATCTTTGAAATAAAGATATGATTTGTCATAAGATTATCTAGGTATTTTAGAGGACTAATAAAAATTAGGCTCCTAGTATATTTCTTAGGGACTTAAGTTTTCCTAAGCTATTTCCCCCCCCATTGGATTTTTATTGGCTTTAGGTATTATGTGTATGTGGATATGTACATTGCTGTGCATAGAAAATCTTCAAGAAAGACTATTCTGAAAACTGCAGTTAGGAAAGAAAAAGAAAAGAATGATCTGTTCTGCTTCTTTACAAACTCTGGTGGAAACGCAAGATGCAAAAATGTTTGGCTGGGCTCATTCTTCACTGTCTGCCTCATCCAAGAGACCCTGGTTAGCAGTGTAGTTACTTTATAAAGCCTATAGTGGCTGTCCGTTCAGGGCTGAAGGCCTGTCAAGCCACAGGGTCACAGGTAAAGCAGAACCCCTAAGAGGAACAGGAAGACCGGAGGCGGAAACTAAAGAGAAGAGCTTTGAACTGTGGTGTGTGGGAGTCAGGCTAGTTAGGAAAAAAAAAAAAACCATGCGATGAACATCAGTGGGGACTTCTGAACTGGACCTGGGTGACCAGTGGAGACCATGGACATCTTCCACTTGGAAGACCTTTAAAAACCAGCCAATGAGCCCCTGTCTGAACTAGTTCATTGAACGCTAAGTTTGAAGGATGATGTCTTCCTGCAGCATCATCGCAGAAATCGGGTGGACTTTGGAAGTCTGGGCTTTGGAGAAGGGGGAAGAAGAAGGAAAGTCTGATTGGGCCTAGCAGGTCTAGCAGTTTAAACAGAGAAATTGCAAACTGGAGGACAGGCAGACGGAGCTCAGCAATTGCAGACTCCCAAAATGCCGGGGAGTGAGTTCGGATTCAGGGCAGAAGGGAACGGGGCTCTGTACCAGGCTTCTGAGCAAATGATTGATTACATGGATCAGAAAGATCAAGTGGAGCCTGTGCTAAGAGTCCTTCCTTCCTGCCCTGCCCTCATCTTTCTTAAACATAGACCTGGATGAAAATTATGAGCATCCCAGTCAAGAGCAATTCCAGCAAAGAGATTTGGAAATGGGGGTTATGCATTCTCCCTAACCTTCTGACACAGAATTCAAAAGCACATAGGTTCCCCAGGCCCTGAGGTAGAGAATGTTGTAACAGAAAGTGCCACTGCCTCCCTGGGGAAACAGGGACTCCATGGTTGTCTTGCTTGGTAAGCTCAACCAAGCAGAGCTATTGCTGCTGGGGTGTGTGCCTCCCTCCGGCCCAAGGTCAGAAAGAATGTCAGCACAATTCTGCTGAGTGGTGTATCTGAGTGATTCGGGGTGAGAGTCCAGGCCTTGGCTCTGATGAATGGCTTCAGGCTAGGGAACAAAGAGATTGCTGCCCCACATGCTGGTATCTGAGTTGGCCCTGCAGAGTGGTTCACTGGTTTGGGTGACACATGGAGGACTGGGTTCATGATGGAAGCCCCAGGAGGACGTCCCCTGGGGGAAGAGTAGACCTCATCTATAAATGCACCCAGTGAGTCTGACACTGAGCAATGGCTTGATGGTCTTATGACCACAAAGGAAGGAAATGAACTTGAGGGGCAGGACGGTGAGAAATGCACATAGAAGGGAATGAAACTTGTCAGCAGACAGAATTTCCTCGGGCATCTCCTTAGTTCAGCGTGAGGTGGCCTGACGAAGACGAAAGAGCTTCACAGGCCAGACCATCTCTAACTTCCCTGTGCTTTCATTTTCTCCCTGTAAGAGGGGATGGCCTTAGTGTTTTTTGCTGTTCTTATTTGTAATAAACTTTAGGAATTCAATATGACCATTTTTATGGAAGAGCAGCAGCAGTGGTGGAAGTCACACAGTCCTGGAGGAAGTCCCCCTGTGTGTCAGGGGACACTTACTGTTATGAAGACACTGAAGAGGTTTCAATGGCACTTCCAGACTAGGAAGAAAGGCCTGATGACCCACCCCTATAATCCACCCGTGAAAACTGTATCATCATAAGCACAGTGCTCTGTTAGTCTGGGTAGACTAGAAAAACAAATTCATAAAGCAAGCATATGTATATATAAGAGAGAGAGAGAGAGAGAGAGAGAGAGAGAGAGAGAGAGAGAGAGAGAGAGAGAGTTTTGTATATCAAGGATAATTGTACATTAAGAAAACATTCCAACCCAGTCCAGGCCAAGGCCATAAGTCTGATATTAGTCCGTATGTCCAGTATCAGTCTATAAAGTCCTCTTCAGACTCACAAAACACATGCAGGATGCAGGATAACTACAAGCCAATGGGTAAAAAGTTTTTGGATCCAGTGGCATTGTATATGTGTTGCTGAAGCGCGCAAGGATCCAGTGACATTGTAAGCTTCTCATTCCTGGCAGGAGTCTCACTGTGGCTTCTCCAGCTTCAGAGGTCTGGTTGCATCCATGTGGCTTGCTCGGCTGAGAAATTAGAGTAGTTCCATGTATCATGTCAGCCTCAGTGTCTCTCAGGAAAGTCCACAGAGAGAGAAGGAGGTGTCTTCTGCCTCCAAGAAGGAGTTACCAAATTTCCCAGAATTCTCAGGAGAAGGCCATGCCCACACAGAGGTCTCATTGGCTATCTCCAGGTGGACAGGGTGGACTCCAGCCCTATGCTCTCTCTTTTTTTTCACCCCCTATGCTCTTAATCCTCAAATTGACACCAGACTAGGTGACTGCCTCACGGGCTTTGTTCCATTGTACCTGGTGTCTCTCTGCGTTAGGACCAACTCTGTGATGCTATGGACAGCAACTGCGTGTCTGGAGTGGCTGGCACAGAGGAAGCACTGCTCCCCAAACCTGATTTTGAAATAACCACACTTCTGAATTTCCTCTTTGCCCAGTGGTGTCTTCTGCCCATCATTTCAAACCCGCTGTATACAAAGTCCCCTTAGTTTCCAAAGCAACAATATGAAGACCCCCTTTTGCCCCTCCTATTCCACCATCTACCCACTTACCCACCTGGCGTGTATCCTCATGAGCTGTTAATTCAGCATATGTCTTACTTACTGAACCAGAAAACAAAAATTACTGTTCAGGCTAAGACTGTGTGCAAAGTCTGACCCTCTCAGCACCAGGAGACAGGTGCAGCTGGGGAAACGTGGGTGTAGGTCTGCTGATCCCAGGATCCCCAAAAGTCTAGTAGCATCCTACCCACACACAACACTGTCCCATCTCTGGGGAAGCATCTCCAGATGGGTAACATGTTCTTCGTAGCATACAGACGGTCTTTCTCGACTTGACCCACACAAGGATCTCCTTGCCATGTGAGGGACACTGGACCCAGATCCTTTGGCTCATGTGGTGTTTCAGTAGAACACCCCCTAAGGAGTTAGACCTACGAGAGCATCTAGTGATCTAAGACCTCAGTCCATTCAGAAATGGGGTGTTTCAAAGTGGAATCATCCCATGAGTGTAGTAGCCTATTTTTCTGAGATTGTGAGAGCATAAAGAGGAGTAACAAATAATACAAACTGGGTACCATAGTTCCATAGTTCCAAGAAGATGGTGTTATCCTTTCTCTCTCTTCTAAAAATTCATTTTATTGGGGACTCAGACAGTTCTTATCATAATCCAGACATGCAGCCCTTGTGTCAAGCACATTTGTATGTTTGTTGCCATCATCATTCTCACAACATTTCCTTTCAACTTGGAGCCCTGGGTGGTGGAATAGGAGGGGCAAAAGGAGGTCTTTATATTCATCTATTTCAGGTATCAGCTGACTTATTTAGAACAGAATGGAGCTAGCAGGTGACTCAAGTTTGTCTGGGTCAAACTGTTCATAAATGTGCTGAAGAAACCGAGTCTCTGGAGATTTTCACTTATTCAAGGCTACACAGTCACTTAGTAGCAGTTACGGTTTTGAGACCCAATTCTGGCTAAGTGCTATTTCTTTCTATTACCCAAAAGGCATTCCATGATGTAGGCAGAGTTGATCAGATAGGTAGCTAGGGAAGACACTGTCAAGGCGTTTGGAAGTTCTTCTTGTCTTTGTCCAGAAAGCCTAGAGTTTTCCAGGCATGTGCACAGTGTTAGATTGAAAAGGGGAAGGCCAGGGTTTCACATGAGGATAACACAAGAGCACATGTCCATGAAGAAAGTCCCCAAGGCCAAGCTGTACCCAAGCTCGACAAATGCGGAAGATTCTGAGGAGAGAGTGAGCACCGGGAAAGTAAGAAAAGATCAACATTGGAATAGATCTGGGCAGTGGCTTTGGGTGCTAGCTACTTGGAGTTAGATGAGACTTTTCCAGTTAGGAGCGCACTCCACAAACCAGCCACATTCAGACACCAGCCATATGTCTTTTGGTCTTCAGGCTACCTTCAGTTCTGACCAGAGAATACAAATGTAGGAGTTCCCATTACCCTCTCAACTTTACAATTCACTACAATGAGTCACAAAATGCAGAAAAATGATCCACTTATGATTACAGTTCTATTATAGCAGAATTATACAAATCAGAGTAAGGTCAAATGAGTAATGAGTAGGGCAAAGCCATGGGGTTTCCCCAAGAGACGTTTTTATTCTCCTTTCCCCATGAAGGAGGTGCTACATACCCTGGCACCTTGAATATTGCCAGCTCAGGAAGCTCACAGCATGTTTTGAGGTCTAGATTTTCCATTGAGTTTTTTTTTCCAATGTAGGCTTGGATGATTGGACTCAATGTTTGGTCTCCCTGTACTCCTTGGCTATCAACCTGACCACCCATGGCTCACACCACCCATCTTCCAATCTCACCGCTGGTTTTCTGACCGTGGGCAGCCCCTATCCTGAGTTATCTTGATGGTGAAAACGAGGCAGCACCTCACTATGCACTACCTTTTAGCAGAAATTGTCGAGGAAAACACAGCCAGGATTTAGAGATCCTCTCTCAAACATTAGAATTCCCTAGAGATTGAGGGAATATCTAAGCAGGTGTAAAGATGTCCAGTTCACAGTTCAGGAACTGGGAGGAAAAGACTGCCAATTTCTTTATTTCACAGTCTGCTGACAGTCAAGTGTGGTAGTTTTATAATTGCCAATTTGAGAGAATTAAGAGTGAAGAGGGAGAAGTCTAGGCAATGAAGCCTCTGTGAGGGCATGACCTTCCTCTGAGAATTCTGAGAATTGCTGTATTTCCTCCATGGAGACAGAAGGCACGGTCTCCCTCTGCTCACTACCTGAGGAATTCTCTACTGACAAGACACATGGGACTACACCCTGGGAGTTAGAGAAGCCACATGGACTTATCTTGATACAACCAGACCTCTGGAGCTACAGAAACCACGTAGAGACCTATGGCAGTGCCGAAATGCTTACAGCTTGCAGTGATACTGGATGCAGATCCCTTCCAACCCACTGGCCTGTGATATTCCTGCATTTGATGCAATTGCATGTTTTGCATGAGGCTGCAGAGAACTTTATAGATTGGTATCGGATATATGGGATAATATCTGACTTTTGCACTTGATCTGGGGGCTAGGATGTTTGTTCAATATCCAACTGCTCTTGTCTATAAACCTCTTTCTTACACACATATGAGTGTCCATGCGTTTGCTTTTCTTGTCTATCTAGACTAATACACTAAGCACAAGAAAATGCCATAATACAAAGGCCAGTCACAAGGTGAGTGACCAGGAAGAAATGGGAGCAGATTTGACTCAGGAGAGCAAGACAGACCGGTGTCTGAAGACCAGCACAGAGATAGAGAGGTTACTGGTGGCCTATTTATATAGGATGATGTCTTTTGCTTGTCAGGGGGCTGGTAGCAGAAGAGGCACTTGACTGATTAAAACATCCAGGCCTGGCTAGATGAGAGAGACAGCTATACAAGAAGAGTAGCAGAGATAGGATGCAATTATCCAAAGTAGTCTTTGGCCTGAACCTCAAATCTTCCATCATCCCTGGGGGAAGCAATTGCAGAATACACACACACACACACACACACACACACACATGCATGCGCGTGTGTGTGTGTGTAAATAAATAGAAAGATTTCCTGACTGTGCTTCTGGATGGTCTGAGAGGAGTGAGCTGGTGTCTGAGCAGAAACTCAGCATGCAGGTTAGTTCTGGACACTTGGCTCAGACTAACAAATTGCTGGTTTCCAGGCCTCCACGCTCCAGCGTTGCTCTCAGTTCTTAGAGCATTAGTGTGCAAAAGCCGAAAAGAGACCAGCCTGACAGACATGGGGTGGTAAAAAGAGTTACTTGGCTGGGATTTTCTTGGCGTGAATACCTTCTTGATGAGGGTGTCCGGAGAATCAGTCTCGCCTCAGCTGGGGTCCAAACTGATTGTAAATGGTTGGAGCACCCATGTCTTCTAGAGTAGTGAGAGCGTTGGTGGTTCTTCCTTCTCCCAGCTGCTTGCATGGGAACTCACGCCTGTTGATTTTGTGCGTGTGTGTGGCATCACTGCCCTGGTGGAAGTAGGAAGCCCAGCCTTGTCCTGGAGAGCTGCTGCTGGATTTGAACTGGCAACCCTGTGGGCCGCAGTCCCGCACACAACCACTAGGTCAGTTTGTTGAATTTACTCTGAAGTACCAGGGTTGCTACTTGGGACCTGGATCACAAACCTTAAAAGGGTAGGGTGGGGTGGTGGATGGGGAAGGAAGTGGCAAGGAGCCAGACCACCACGTCATCAGTCTCTAAAATATATGACATAATCTGGATGTTTTGTACCTGTTCAGGAATGACTGCTCTGATCATGTTGAAACTTACTCAGAACATTTCTGCAGCTCCTTTGTTTCTGCAGAGGAAAAAAAACACTCATGTTTTTTTGACCAAACAAATGACTTTGAACCCATCTCATTGTACTCCCCACCACGACCAGTTCTGAGTCCTAATTGCTCCAGTGCTCAGGCCATTATCTGTGAAATGAGTGCAGTCATACCTGCCTGTATTATTTGGGGTGCTTGGGCTCCACGAGTTCGTGAAAACCCTGTTTCCACCAGTTTAGGCCTGGGGAATTTGTTGGTTTGTTGGCTTATGAATTCCTTCTTTGTTCTATATCATCTGGGACCAGGTCCTGTTCTGTCTGTCGTGCGGGTCTTTCTTCCAAGAACTATTTTTCTCATGACGATGACAAGAGGTCTACAGAGGGTCTAGACATGATAATGGTCATCAGAGGGACAGGAGACAATGCTTCTCCTGAGTGAGGAAATTGCAGATCCCAAACTTGCAGCACATTTGTATGGAAATACTGAGGACTGTCCTAGACTGGGCAGCCAGCATTAAGGCCTCCTTCTCTAAAGTATAGGCCCTTGCACAAGGGCATAGCTAATGCATACACAGGTTCTGTCAGTAAGCAAGAAGTAAGGGTAGGGATAGAGATTGTCATAAAGGTAACCAAAGTTGTCTGCCACTCTCACTTTTAGGGGTCTTTAGATAATCAAATGGCACAAGCCCTAGAAATCAAAGCAGTATTACCCTCTCCTGTTTCCATCTGACGTCTCATCCTTATGTCTTGGCTTTCCCTGATATGTACACACTCCACTTACCAAAAGCTTACTTACCTTTCAAAGTTTGGTTGAAGTCATCCTACCTTGTCGTCCTACACAGCCAGTCATGATGTCTTCTTTGACACCTCAGTATCTCTTCTCCCATGTTTCAGCTCAGGTAGAACTTTTCCAACCGGACACCCTGTAGCATGTCTGTGACCTGACTGCATCTTCATCACTTGAGAGAACTTGCAGAATACTGAATTCAGGGCTTCACTTACCCCTGGAGATTTTAACTCTCCAAAAAGAATATCTAATTGTCTAGACCTTTTAGGTATTTCTGATACATAGCCAGTTTGGAAATCATTTCTGACACTTACCATCTGGGCTTTGTCCTCCACTGCAAAGATGGTGGATATAACTTTTCATGTCACGTTCCCAGCTGGAGATCAGAGACTATCGCATATAGGTCTGTGTCCCTGAGTATTAATCTCACACACAGCCTGGGCACATGCCTACTTTCAGTTGTTTTTAAAATGATGGTGTTGTCAGTGAGGTTTTTGCATGAGCGGTTCCTTTTACAGAGGACCCCTGGTGGTATGGTGGTTATGAGTTGAGCTGCTAAGTAGAGGGTCAACTGGTCATTCAGTCAGTCCAAATCACCAGCTGTTTAGTGGGAGAAGGACAGTGCTCTCTGCTTCTAAAAAACAGTTACCATCTTGGACGCTCACAGGGGCAGTTCCACCCTGTCCTCCAGAGTCATTATAAGTTGATACAACTTGATGGCAGTGAGTTTACATGCATATGAATCTCAGACATATGCAGATAGAGATAGAAATATATCACATATCTGTAGGCATCTATATATGTACAGATATGAGTGGTATGTGTATAGAATTTTTCAACATACTTTACATATACATATATATGAATCTGTATATTCTTTAGATATATAGTGCCTTTGATTAATTTTTGGATGAGTTGTATTACACCTCACATACACATATATCATACATGCACATGTCTATATGTAAGGTATCTATGTATATGTATATAGCTACATAAAACATTACACACAAAAATAAACTGATGTAAGGTATGCATTTGTAATTCCATTAGCCTTCAATTCTGTTTACCATGAACTTTTGAAGCCCCTTCATATATCCCATTTGCCGCGGAGTCAATTCCAGTGCATAACAATCTTAGAGGAGAGAGTTTCTGGTGATTTCCAAAGTTCTTTTTCTGCTCTTTGCAGAAACAGACATCCACATCATTTTCCTGAAATGTTGAACGACGGGTCTTTTGTACATGTTGGTACATACCTCCAAAGGTTGCGAGGAAAAAAAATAAAAAGAGCTAAGAGGTAAGAGACCATTTCCAAGAACCCCTTTAAACTCTCTTGCACATACAGAAAACCACATGAAATCCATGACCCTCAAGTCAATTTTGGCTCATAACGATTGGTCTCAGAGTAGGAGAAGTACTTCCCTATCAGATTTCCAAGGCTGCACTATTGCCAAAGCTTGGCAGGGAAGATGGAATACCCAAGGAGAATTGAATCATGGCGTTGATGAGGAAGAGTGACTGATTATGCCAGTGACTGCCGGAAGCGTGGACAAATCTGTCTGGGAAGAAGTACAGCCAGAATGCTCTTTGAAACTGGCTATGGCAAGATGTTGCCTTAGACATATATTACATGTTATCATGAGGAACCAGTCCCCAGAGAAGGACACCACGCTTGGCAAGATAGAGGGTTATTGAAAAAGAGGAAGGTCTTCAGTGAGAGAGTTTGATGCAGTGACTGCAACAGCGGGCTCAAAGGCAGCAGCCAGAATGAGGATGACATCAGATAGATAGGACAGTGCTTCATCCTGTTTACACAGAGTCGCCCCGCTTTGGATCTGACTTGCTGGTGCCTAACAATAGCAACACCAGTCTTCATAGAAGCCGACTTTCCCATCTTTCTCCCCCAAAGCCGCTGGTGGATTTCAACGATAGAGCTTTCCCTTAACAGGCAAGCACTTAGCTATTGCTTTAGCAGCGTTCCACCAAAAAAACATATCTATAAATCTCTACCACACTAACTCTGGCCTTTTGCTGGATGTACAGGGGAGAGTATTTATCCAATCTACTCCCCTCTACTATTCTGAAGAGGTTTAAAGCCGTAGAGGTTTGCTGTCTTATTCCTCTGTTGTTTCTTGCCAGAGAAACACGCAGCTCTTTCTACTTGTGCATGCTTCCGGCCCAGTGGGCAGTTGTCTCCATCCTTCTTTCAGCATGAGCCAAGGGAGGAAGCCTGAGGTGGTTATCTTTAAGATCACAGGGGCACACGGAGTAAAAATTGACTTAATTTTACCGCACAGAACAGTCAAGGTGGGGAGGGCCACTTTTTTGCACAGCTTTCTTTTACTAGTCATGATCTTAGCAGTCGATTATGGCACTTCTATTTGGATTTCCAGGGAGCTATGACCCGTGGTATCACCAGACTTCGTTTCACCCATTATGATAACTTGTGATGTTGCCCCTTCCCCAGGGCCCTCCTCCCAAATCAGGCCCAACAGAATCCTTAGTACTGTTTCGTACCCTCTTTGGTCATAAAAGAAGTTGTGATAAATGTAATTGTAAATTGCCTCCATGTGATATTACTATGATTATATGAATTTGAACAGCAAGCGTATGATGTCAAATTGAGTGATACAGCATTTTCAGCCACAGTGTTCTTAGTTTCTTAGTGGAAGGCTCTTAAAATATTTCTTCTTCTTTCCCTTTAATTATGACTTCATTCTGAAAAAAAAATTAACTGGTACAGGTTCACTAATACCAATGACTATTAGACGCAAAACACTAGAACAGTTGAAACAAGCAGCAACTCTTAAAACACAAGCAGTAACAAAACACATTAGCCCCTGCTTGTTCTGACTGCGGACAAAGCCACATGTCGCTGGGTTACATAGCCATAGTAATTGCGTGATAATGGTAGTTCTCACTGTAGGGCATTCAAAGGTTCAAAAAGTAAATTAGTATAGAATTTAGCCTTAAAAGTCTATTGATCTGTACAAACTGGGCTTCCGAAAATGTTTGTGCTATTATAACTAAGATTGCATAAAAGTTTTAGTCATTTTCTTTGTCACCCATGCTGACAGTGTCTCCACCCCCTCGTTATGACCCTACTGACTAGTAGAATATGCAGCTGCTCTCCAAACATTCTTGAAATATTGACTTGTTCAGGACCTTGGGGTTGTAGGCTGGGGTGGGAGGAAGGGGTATGCTGTTACAGTGGAATAGTAAATGGCAGTCCATTTTATCCTCACTGTGAGCCAGAGACAGGCCTCCGTCTACAGACATTAAACTTTAAAAGACCCCAGCACCTTTGTAAGTTATTATTGATTGCTATTGAGTTGGTCTGACTCCTGTAAGTACATTGTTGTGTCAAGGTGCCATGGAGGTGGCACGGACCCATGGAGACCCCGTGCACAACAGAACAAACGCCGCGCATGCGCAACAGAACAAACACCGCGCATGCGCAACAGAACAAATGCCACACCGTGCTGCACCTTCCTTACAACTGATTCTCTGCCGGAGTCCATTTTTGCAGCCACTGTGTCGCTCCACCTTGTCAAAGGCCTTCCTCTTTTGGGCCACTCCTGTCCTTGCCTCTAAGGAGTACTCTTTCCATACTTCTTTTGATGTAAATCTGTTTGTGCGTGGTCCTTACAATATTCTTCTCCAGCGCCCGAGTTCAAATGCATCTACTATGTACGGTCTTCCTTACTCAGTGTCCAACTTTCACATATATATGATTGCAGTAGAGCGTGCCGTGGCTTGGGCCGAGCATATCTCGGTCCTCAAAGTAAACCCTTCCTTTTCAATCCTCTAAAGAGGTCTGGTGCACCAGATTTCCCCAAAGCCATCTATCTTTTGATCTCTTGAATGCTACTTCCATAAGCACAGGTTGTGGATGCAAGCAAGACAATATCCTTCACAGCTTCATCCTTTTCTCCCCTTATCCGGAGGTCACCTGTTTGTCCAGGTGTGAGAATTGTGGCCTTCTTTACGGTGAGTTGTAATCCATACTGAAGGTCTTCGTCAGCAAGTGCTGCAAGTCCTGCTCACTTTCGGCAAACACAGTCATGTCATCTGCATCCCAAAGGTTGTTAATAATCCTTCCTCTAATTCGGATGCCAAAATCTGTATGTAATCAGCTTCTCTGATAATTTGCTCAAATAGATAGTTTGAACAAGTATGGTGATGCCACACCTTTCCTGATTTTAAACTACGATGGTCTTCTTCTCCAGCGCTTGTTCTGTTCTGTATTCCCTGTTCTGTTTGCACAACTGCCCCTTGATCCATGTGCAAGGTTTTTTTGTGTGTGTGTGTGTGTGAGAGAGAGCACCGTGAAGTATTCTAGAAGCCGTATTCTTCTCAAGGTTACACATAGTTTATTAGGGAGTGCACAGTCTAGTGCCTTTGCATAGTCAATGAAGCAAAAGTAAACATCTTTCTGATAGTCTCTGATTGGAGCCACATTCTCTTCTGATTCTGGCCTGAACTTTTGACAGTGCCCTGTCAATGTGCTGCCATCACCATTGCTGTATGCTCTTAAATAGAATCTTGCTTGTGTGGGATGTTGTTGATATCATTCTATAGTTTGATCATTCTGTTCCACCATCTTTCTTTGAAATGGGACACAAATCTGGATCTTTTCCAATCAGTTGGCCATGTTTCCTGACTTAGACAAGTTAGTGCTTCCAGTGATTCTTAAGCTTTCTAATACATTTCAATTAATATTTTGTCAATTCCTAGAGACTTGATTTTGGCTAATGCACTCAGGGCAGCATGAATTTCTTCCTTTAGTGCCATTGGTTTTTGCTCATAAGCTACCACCTGAAATGGTGAACTGTTTTGTTTCTGGTACAGGGACCCCATTATTTCTATCTTCTCTTGATGCTTCCTGCATCATTCCATATTTTGCCTATAGAATCTTTCAAAATTGCAACTCAAGGGGTGGGTTCTTTCTCGACTTCTTTCCATTGCAGATATGCTAAGCTGTTCTTCCCTTTTGGTTTTCTCATTCTAGGTCCTCGCACACGTCGCTATACTATTTGACTTTGTATTCTAGAGCTGCCCTCTGAAATTTTCTGTTCACCTCTTTGACAATCCTTTCTTGCGTTGACTTGATACTCTTCAATTAAGAGCAATTTTCAGCGTCTCTTCCGGCATTTACCTTGGTCTTTTCTGTCCTTTTAACAAGCTTTTGCTTTCTTCATGAATGCTGGTCTCGATGCTATCCTGCAGCTCATCAGCTCTTTAGTCATTAGTGTTCAATGTGTCACTTCTATTCTTGAGG
The DNA here is from genome assembly GCA_004026705.1 of Nesogale talazaci. Taxonomy (NCBI): domain Eukaryota; kingdom Metazoa; phylum Chordata; class Mammalia; order Afrosoricida; family Tenrecidae; genus Nesogale; species Nesogale talazaci. The sequence continues at coordinate 263,282 of PVJH01000116.1, forward strand.
TGTTATCCAAATTCAGATGGGACAGACGTAAGATCATATTTTCCCCCTATGGAATTGTTTAATTTTCTTCAGTTTTACCTTAAACTTACATATGAGTTTTTTCCACAGTCGGCCTGGTCTTAGCTGCCGATATGGAGCTTCTCCACAGTGTCTACCCACAGATGTAGTCAATTTGATTCTCTGTGTTACATGGATTTAGTTGCCTTTTGTGTTATTGAAAGAAGTATTTGGTATGAATATATTATTAGTTTGCAAAATTATATCATGCTATCTTGAGTTTCATTTCTACCCCCAAGTCCATATTTACCAACTACTGTTCCTTCTTCTGTTTTAATTTTTGCATTCCAATTACCAATAACTATCAACACATCTTGATTGCATGCTCAATCAATTCCCAACTGAAGCTCTTGGTAGAATTCTTCAATTTCTTCATTGCTAGCTTTTGTGGTTGATGCATACATTGAATGATAGGTTTTTTAATTGGAATTCCTTGAAAACAAATAGACCTAATCTGATCACAGATAGCAATGTACTTCATAATGGATTTTTAGCATGATACTTTCTGATAATAAATGCCACTTTATTCCTCATGATTGGGTTATTCGCAGCATAGTAAATCATGTGATTGTCTCTTTCAAAATGGCCAATACCAGTCCATTTCAGCTAACTAATACCTCATATATCGATCATCATGCTTTCTAGTATGCTTCTGACCATGTTCAATTTTTCCTAAATCCATACTTTGCCCATTCTAAGTTTCAAATGTTAGGACATCATGTTTGGTAAAGCAGAGGGTCATCAAAAATTAAGGAAATCCTCAATAAGGTGGATTTATAAAAAAGCCTCAACAATGGGATTCATCTGAAACTTACCAACCAGGTCCTATTCTTATTTCCATTGTTACTCTGTGGAAACCGAGGCCAGAAGAGGTTAAGAAACTTGCCTCACAAGAAAGTGGATAGCTTGAGTTTTGAACTCTGATTTCCTTGACTCCACATTGCAGATTATGACTTCATACCATCTAATGAGTTCCAAAAACATGCATAGTAACCTTCAAAATGATCAGAGATGATTTTATTTGTTTTAAACTCTGGCTCTCTTCAGCATCTCTTGTCTTAATACCCGTGCCTGGGCTTCATCTAACAGGCTGATGGGAATTCATATTTCATAAAGCTTTTAGATTATCTTAATGTACTTCCAGAGCAGGACACAGTGGCCTAGTTAGAGAGAACAATTTTATTTTGGTGGAAAAAAATTCAAACCCAAGAATAACTTTTCATAATAAGCATTCCTCATGAACTTTACGAAGACTCCTTGGCAAACAAAAAACAAAAAGCAACATGGAATTAAATATGTTAAAGACTCCTTGGCAAACAAAAAACAAAAAGCAACATGGAATTAAATATGTTAAATAACAAACAAACATGGAGTTGAACATAGGATCAGGTGCAATCAGAGACAGTTTGCAATACAACTTATGAATATTTGTAAAAAAACAAAAAAACCCAAACTTATATTCTGTGGCCAGCACTGTGCTACATACTGGGTTAATAACGATGAAGATGAATTTGTCTCTGCTCAGGAGAAATATCATGTATCCAACACTTTGGTACTATGCAAGAAGGAACAATTCACTTTATCATGCATGATTAGAAAAAGCTGGAGGGCAGAGCTCACTCTGTGTAGTCCTTAAAGTATGAGATAAAATTTGCTAAGTGCATCCCTGTTTTCATACATCAAAGTTGCAATTGGAATTCACAGTAGCTATTAAACCTATACCAGAAAAAAATTGGGCTTAATTTGAATGCATGGAAGCTAAATATTAAATCCATTAGAAGAATTAGCATCTAAGAAGTCTTTTTCAAAAAGGTAGTTCTTCTTGAGACAGAATGTGTACTTTGTAGAGTAGTTTAAGTCTTGTTTGGATTTAAGACAATTCCACTCTTCCTCACTTGCCACAAACAGCTCACTCACTGCATTGAGTTCATCATGGCTCATAGGGTAAAACTGTCCCTATGGGTTTCTGAGGTTGTAACATTTGCAGAGGTGGAAAGTCTTTCTCCCAAGGAGCAACTAGTGGTTTTGAACTGGCTTTGCAATCAGCAGCCCAACGCATCACCTCTATGGCACTAGTGCTCCATAAGCAAAGCAACCTGTAAGGTCAGAATCCAGTGGGGATGGTATGTGAGACATAGTTTCCTTCAATCCATAGTGGACAAGTCAAGCTTGGTTCTTGGCAGGGCAAGTCTGCCCCAAGTTCCAGAAGATCCCTTGTTCCCTGTCGTTGCTGAGAGGATAGGAACCATGTGAGAGACTTCTCTTGCTCATGTCCGGGGAGCTCAATGACGGTCACTCACAACATGATGTCCCAATACCCTTGCTTTGAGCATTTGGCTGTATCATGGAATACTTCCAAATATTTGTCTCCCCCACCCCCTCTGTGTGGCCTCTCTTCTTGCATAGAACATGCATGCACTTTTACTTTTAATTACAAGGCACTGTACTGGAGTGTATAGTGGTTCAGATTCAGATGCCAGTGGGACAGGAAGCCAGTATAGTGGTAGGCGCTGGATCCTACCAAGGATAATGGATTGGGAGAGAGTCTGCATTCCAGTGCTACCCTTTCATTTGCAGCAGTTCAGTGTGTTCTCAGTGCTCTCAGGGATCCCTGTGTGTTAGGAACCTGGTCAACCTCAGTTTGCCTCTTTCTCTTCTGTTGTTAGGTACATTTTTGACTGGTGAATAAATACATTGGAGATACCCAGACCTTTTCAGGTTGATGTGACTATGCGTGGTTGGCAATTAAATTTATAACCTGGGATTAGACTCTTCTTTGTCATCTTCCAAAGGGATAGCAGTGATTGGTCAATGTAGGATATAAATGTCTATTTTTTTTCTTGGAGAATTCATTGTTATTCAGTCCCTCCTTTGTTCAACCTCTGTTGGTGACTCCCCATTGCCTGCTGGATAGAACCAAACTCCGTAACAGAGATTAAAGCTGTCCTTTCACCTCTGTCGGCTTTTACTTCTGCCTCCTCTCTCACACTCATTCAGTCATATCAAGTTCAGCCACCCATGTTTATTTTCAATTCCCCAGAAACTCATCCGAGAATGCTCTTCTCCAGTTCTCTGGCCACTTACTTGAATTCTAGCCACTTTCAAGTTCCAAATGCAAAAGGCTCATCTTCTAAGAGACCCTTCCTCATTGCCGAATCCCAATGTTTCCTTAAACATGAATTGACATTGACTTATGATCATCTCATTTTCGAAGGTAGCTCTCTTTCAGAATGAGTTTTTCCTATTCTCATGCCCATCGTTGTGCCTGGCACACAGTATTGCTTGTTTTTAGGGCACAGTGTCCTGGTTGTTTGCTGTCTTTGGGGGGAAGCCATGGTGCAGGTGTTGAAGGCTATTCCAAGGTAGTTGGATGCCAGCCACCTGGCGATGGCTCTCGATCTGTCCCTGGACACTGCCTGTGGCAGGCTAACTGAGAGGACTTCTGCTTCAGGTCGAATCCTAGCTGCCCAGATTCGCTTTCCTGATCCAGATGGCATCTGAGCTTAGTGTTCAGGTCCTGGGCTCACCTTCTGTGTTCAGCATTTTGCTGGCCTCTTCTGTCATTGCAAAGGGACTAATGGCTTCCAGCTGTGATCATTTATAGTCTTCTTCTAGCAGCCTCTGCCAACATCCAGAGTCCAGCAGCTTTATCTAGGGGGAGGGGTAGTGGAGGGGGTGCAGAAGGAAGAAGAGCTACAGCGACGTTTACAGCACAATTGATTATTCCCTCCTAGGTGCATGCACAGCACTCTGTTTATCTCCTGTCCTCGCCTGTATCTCACCGCAGCTCAGCTGTTTATATCTCTGTGTCCCCTGGGTGCCCCAGAGTCACAGCCAGGCATTAACTGTCTTGACTCCTTGGTACCTAACACAGCGCTGGGCTTCAGGTTGCTACTGAACTCATCTAGCTGAAATCAGTAAGAAATTACCAAGTGATAATTGCCAGAAAGTGACCCATCAGGCAGGTGAGCCATCTGAAGTGTATAGTATTATGTTTCTATCTTATTCTTTCTCCATTTCTTGGGAGTGTCTATTTGACTTGAACATTTTGCAGACTGGAGCTTGTGAGGTTGGGTTGTATTTTATTTTATTTTTTTGTCTCTCCGTTTGTCCTGTCCCTCTCACCTAGAGCCTATACAGGCATGTACTATCCTTTCCATGTGAGTATTTTGCCACTCTGGCATGCTGCTCAACAGGCTCAGAAAATGACAACCTTTGTTATAGTCATTGAATAAGACTTCAAGGGTGTGGACTCCTTTCTTCCCAACCCCAACATGAAATATCTGTCTCAGAAAATCTGGTTTAATTCCCTGGATGGGGAGAGATCTTGCAGGAACAACGATATTTGAAACATTGGCTTCTAGGTACAAGCTTCTTTCTCATCTTGCTCTGACACTGAAACAAAGCAATGAAAAAGGCTATTAAAGCCAAAATGGGGGAAGGAGATTCTTAACTTTGCAAACAAAGATTTGGTTGTCTGTCTGCAAGGGGCTGTGTGGGGAATTAGGACTGACCATTTGTTTCTGCCTGATGAGGCTAGAGCATGGGAAATGAACACATAATTTAATGTCTCAATAGGTTATCATTTTGTGTTCAATTTAAAATAAACGACACTGCTATAAGGTGTGGGTTCCTTTTTTAATAGATAGCTTTGTAGAGAATACACACAACAGAATGTTGGCTGCCCAATCAATGATTTCTACATGGACAATTCAGTGACAGACACTACTTTTCTTCAGGTTATACAATCATTCTCAGCCTTCTTTTCTGAATTGTTCTTCCATCTTTAGCATCAATGCACTGGTCCCTACACTTCTTCTCTTACCTTTCTTTGAGTTGTTGTTGTCTTTTGAGTCCTCAGCTAAGTTCTTAAGGAACACTGTCCCTAAGACAGGTGTTGTTCACTAATTAAACTAACTTGCTCTTGTGTTTTAAGAAGATTTCAGGGGCTATTTTGGGTATAAAGCTTAAGTTTTACCTTAGGAAAATAGTTTGTGGGGGGTGTGTATGGGGGGGAGGGGCTAAAGGTGGGGTTCCAGCCTGCATGGATTCACATATACTCACTGGAGACTTAATGGAATGGATAAAGCTCAAGGGACCCAGTGTTGAACCCCCCAGGGTATGGAAGAAGCATTGTAGGTGGGTTCTGACCAATGAGAAACACCTTGCAGCCTTCCTCCCTGGACTTGTAGGAGCCAAAAATGACTGTTTCTTTGGGCAAAGATCTTTGGGAATACTGACATTCCGAAAAGTCTGATCTTTATTAGAGGAACTGAATCTGTGATTAAAAGTCTTTCCACGAACAAGTCAACAGGCCCAGATGGTTTCATCAATGAATTCTTCAAAATGTTAAGGGGAAAAAACAATAATGTGATTCTTGTAGCCATTTCTCTGAAAAACAGAAAATAAGGAACTCCTGCAATTACTATTATGATGAAGGCAGCAAAACCTTGCTACCTAACCTTGAGGATTAAAGGAAAAGTACAAATTAACCCCCTCATGAACATACACACAAAAATTCTTAATAGCATAATTAAATCCAGGAAACTATAGGACAGGATAGTACAGCACAACTGGCTGAGCTTATTTCAAGACAGCAAGATTGCTTTAATATTATAAAAGTGCCATAAACAAAATGACACAAGAGAGGAGGATATTATAGGCTAATCTCAATTGATACAGACCAACCATTTGATAGCTCTGAATGTAATTATTGTTCTTTGCCCACTCAAAAGAAATCTGTTAAAATAATTTGTAAACATAAACAAAATCTGCATCATCTTTTATACTCAGTGATGAAACCATGAAGGTTTTTCTCTTAAGATTGAGGAATATTAAAACAAGGTACTCACTATCACCTGTTGATTCAGCAATAGAATGGGCATTCTAGTAACGGGACAAGAAAGAAGGGAAAAGTAAAATAATTGGAGGGATAGCAATAACAGCATCATTGTCTAAGTAGGAGATTCAAAACTCTCTATATAAACCAGGAGAATGAATAAGTGAGTGGAGGAGAGTCACTGGGTGTAAAGTCAATCTTGTAAATGGCAACACCTAGCAGAAACATAGAAAATTAAAAGAAAACATCTAAATGTTTCTCTTTATGGCTCATCATGTAGTGTGTAATCTACTAGATCGGTAACATAATCACCTAGTGAGTAGATTCAGGAACAATGAGCAAGGCCTCAATTCAGGCAATGACCATCATTGGGAATAAATGAGGACAGGGCAAAGCTGAAATAAAATAAATTGCAAAAATTCCATTACTAGAAGACTTTATTTAGACCCATACTACTTAAGAGAGTGTGGCATTCATACATAGGTTGACGAGATCAGGTGCATTCAGGTAGAATGGCCATAGACTAGTACATGTATTGAAAAATTGACCAGTGACTGAAAGTAGAAGGTCCAGAAGAAGACCCACATGAAATGAGGACAAGTAGAAAATAGAACTACAAAATCACAGAAAGCTTTATGAAGTAGCAACATTGCTTTATTAAGTACCAACCTTTATTAAGTAAAAATCCAAAGCTCTTGTTTCTCAATATACTCTCTATTTAGATCTATGCACTTCTGAAAGTGGTATTGTCATCCATCTAACCCTGTCTCCAAAGAACCTCACACTTCTGCAGTTTGCCTTGTTCAGTGGTTCAAAACCACCAGCAATAGCAGTTTGGGCATGCTCAGAGGACTCCAATCATGTTCCTTTGAGAGGTTCTCTGAGTTTAGGAATGAAAAGAAGTCTGAAGGGGAAAGACCTGGGCTGGAGGATGGATGCGCTCAGAGTTGCCAACAATTTTCTCCTTGGAGAGTCCTGGCTACACTTGAATGATGAGTAGATGTGTTGTCAAGGTGGGGGGAAAAGTCAATGGCACAGTTTTTCTGTTTTTTTTCTAATTGAAAAAAATAATAATATTTTCCTAGAATGTCCTCATAAGCTACCCTGATTGTATTGTGCCCTTGGAGAAATCTTTCAAGATGACTCATTTGAAATGTAAAACAAAATAAAAATGTTTCCTCATGTTCCAAGCTTACCTCTCTGCTTAGAATGTAACCAACTCAGCAGAACTCCTTGAAATGCACTGTTTTAATTGCACCTCTTTTGGTAAAGTCACGGTAAGGACACTGAGAGAGCTGGTTTGCACCATCCACTATTCCTGAGACAGATTTAAACTCATTTCTTTTTTTTTTTATAATTTTATTGGGGGCTCTTACAGTAACAACATTCAGTACATCATTTGTATCAAGCACATTTGCACACATGCTGCCACATACATTCCAAACATTTTCCACTTGAGCCCTTGGTACAAGCTCCACTTATTTTTTTTTAAAAAAAGCTCCCCTTTCCCCTTCCCCCCTTTTTTAATGAATCATTTTATTGGGGGCCCATAAAACTCCCATCACAATCCATACCAACATCAATTGTATGCAGGCCACATTTACACACCCATTGCCATCATCACTCTCAAAACATCCTCCCTCTCTCCAGGCCTCCAGTATCAGCTCCCTATATTACCCTTCCTTCCCCCTCCCCTTGAACCCTTAGTAATTTACAAATTGTTATTTTTTTCATACTGTATACTGTACAATGTGTCCCAACACTCGCTTCCCTGTTATCCGTGTCCCAGAAAGGAGGCTACGTGTAGATCCCTGAAGTTGGTTCTCCCTTTCGATTCCTCCATCCCTCCACCCTCCTGGTATTACCACTCCTATTACTAGTCTTGATGGATCATCTATCCTAAGTTTCCCATGTTTCCAATTTCACTGTACAGCTCCTGGTCTAGTTGGATTTATGTGGTAGAATTGGGGTCATGATAGTGTGTGGGAGGCAGCATTTGGGAACTAGAGGTAGGTTGCATATTTCATTGCTACTACCCTGTATCTTAACTGGTTCATCTCCTCCTTGTAACCCTTCTGCAAGAGAATGTCACCTCACCTATTGATGGGCTTTGGGTCCCCAATCTGTACTCCCCTTCATTAATAATAATAAAATTTTAGCTCATTGATGCCTGATACCATAAACAGCATTTCTTTTTTTTTTCATTTTCAATATTTTATGGCATAGCCTTTGTATCTTTGCACATTTGTGTGTTTTTTTTTGGCGTCCTTGTTTTCTTTTTTTAATTAAAAATCATTTTATTAGGTGCTCATACATCATTTTTCCAATACATAAGTAAACATACTGTGACAAGAACCCTCACATGTCCGCTGCCATCATCATTCTCCAAACATCCACCCTTTCCCCCAGCCCCTGGTGTCGGTTTCTCCAACCCCTCCCCTGTTCCCCTGATCTCCCTCCCTCATCAATCCTCAATACTTTATAAATTATTATTATTTTGTCGTATCTTACCCTGCCCGACATCTCCCTCAGCCCACTCCCCCATCCCGGTCCTCCAGACAGGTCATATGTATATCCTTGCAGTTGGTTCCGTCTCTACCCACCTTCTCACCACCCATTCAGTAGTTCCAATCTAACCACCAGCCCGAGGGGGCTCATCCATCCTGATTTCCCCATATATCCAGCCCCCCTCTCCACTAGTGTACCTTCTCCAGTCCATCCGGATGTGCAAGGTAGAGTTGGGATCATGATGGTTGGGGGGTAGGGAGACCTCAGGAACTAGAGGAAACTTGTATGCATCATCACTGCCTGGCTGCACTCTGACTAGTCTGTTTCCTCCCCATGACTCCCCTGTAAAGAGGTGGCCAATTACCCACCAGTGGGCCTTAGGTCCCTGCCCTGCCCCTCCCTTCACTTGTAATGAAGTGATTCCTGTTCTTTGATGCTTGATATCTGCTCCCTTTGGCCCCTCTTGATCACACTTGCTTGTGTGCTTCTTTCCTGTGGACTTTGCTGTCTCCATGCTGAATGGCGACTCAGTTATCTTCAAGTCTTTGGGACTCTAGACATTCAATCATTTGGTAGCTGGGCACCATCTTTTCTTCGACTCTGTTTGCCTCTGTATCCATTTGTCTTCAGCAATATTGGGAGTTAATCGGTTCATTGATTTTAATTTTTGTTCTTTGATGCCTGATGCCTGATTGTTTCAGCACCTCAGGATTACACAGGCAAGTGAGCTTCTTTTATAGTGAGTTTTGTTGCTCCTGAGATAGATGGCTGCTTGTTTATGCTCAAGCCTTTAAGACCCAAGATGCTCTATCTTTTGATAGTTGGGCACCATCAGCTTTCTTCACCACTCTTACTCATGCTCCCACATGTCCTCAGTGGACACCTTGTGCACACACTGATAAAACACCATTTCTTAATGGGGATCTTGGTCGCAATACTTTTGGACTAACTCTTGTATGGCTATTTGAAGTAGCATTGAAATGCATTGATAAAAGACTCTTTTTAAAAATATTTTTTAATTCTAAAACATACAAACACATATCCAACACATAATACAACACATGTAACAAAGCATGTATGAAAACACACAAAATACACTGAATCTATACATAGTCTCCTTCACAAAGCCTGATAAACTGCAAATACAAATATAAAAGTTAAAATAATAAAATTTGTTGATGAAAACCTAGGAGAGTATCTTTGTTATTTTTGTATAGGGGGATATTTCTTAGCAGGTCATATAAATTTTGACCATAAAGGAAAAGATGCTCAGTGAGGCTTCTTTGAAACCTTGGTAGTGTAGTGATTACATGTTGGCCTGTAATCCATATCAGTGGTTCACAACCATCAGCAATAGTTATGCTGGAAAAAGACTGAACTTTCTACTTCTGTACAGAGTTATAGTCTCCAAAATCCAGAGGGGGTCGCTGTGAAGCAGTGACTCAGTGACAGTGGGTTTGTTTGCTTTCAGCAATAGCCAAGAATCCTGATGGCACAATCCTTACGCATTGGGCTTCAATCCACCATGTCAGCGGGAGGTGATCTGCTTTCACTGGGGAGAAAGATGGGGCTTTTGACGCCTGGAAAGAATTTCGATCTTGGAAACTCACAGGGGCTGTTCTACTTTGACCTTGGGATTTCTCTGAGTTGGCATTGATTCAATGATAGTGTATTGGTTTTTGTTTTGCTTTGTCGTTTCACCTATAGCATGATCCCAAGAAAGAACATATCAAACTACTGCCATTGACTTGATCCCACTATATAGCAGCTATCCTTAGGGTTTCTGGCTGTAAAGCTCCCCATACTCCCAACAGTTTTATTAACAAATAATTTATATACATAATTCAATAGTTCAATGATTTGATCATATTAACAGAATCATAAAATCGCCTCCACACTTTTTTTAGAACACTTCCCTCTTATGGAAGAATCGTGAGGTTATACATCTTTACCTAAGCAAATAGCTTCATTTTTTTTTTCTCCCAGGGATTAGTTGGTGGATTAGAACCACAAACCTGGTCTAGTGCTTACCTGACAGCACAACCAGGTTTCAAACAGATTATAAGAGAGTCAAGCAAGCAAAGAAAGAAGACAGCCATAAGGAAAGATGTGCGTAATAGCATCATTAAAGGACTGTGCAAACTGAGACTAGTGTCATATTCAACCTGGTGTGGGCTTGTTGCCTTTGAGAGGAGATAATGCATGAACATGGTGAGGGCATAATATGTGCTCAGTAAATGTCTGCGGTGGGTAGTGGTGGAGTTGCTAAGCTGTGCAAATGGCTAAATGATCAACGACTGGCTTAAAGATTGGTGTTTGGGCACCTTGGAAGGAAGACCTGATGGTCTGCTCCCCAAAAGCCTGAGTGCAGTTCTCTGCAACTCGGAGGGTCATCATGGGTCTGAATCAACCGCTTTGGGTGGTAGCAACCACAAGACAGTCCCACTAAAGACTAGGAGTGGTGATGTGGCCCTTATGATCACTTGATGGGGGTGATGGATAAGTGGTTTTCAAGAAGGAATCCTTGGTTTTGCCACCTCCTCTCCTGTGTCTCCTGCCATTTCCCCTGGTACCTACCTGCTCCCCAGCTTTCCTCTCCTCCTGGGTGTCAGCCCAGTTGTGCTGAGGGCCAGTCAGCTGCCTCCTTCCTGCATTAATCTGCGTCTCTCCCTGCTCAAAGCGGACGTGGTGATATTGGATCTAGTCTGTTTCCACATTATCAGTAGAAGCCAGAAATGGCTGGATGAGCATGTTGCTGCATTCAGGCCATCACAGGGGCATGGACGTGGAGACAGGGCGCTGAGCTCTTTTTGCGAGTGTGCGGACTCACCTCTTTGTTTTGACATGAAGTTGCCTGCAGGTTGCTAGCCTGGCTGATTGTGTGGTTGCCGATGAGACCCCCAGGCCCATTTCCCCAAGCACATCCTGCTCCCATTTCTGGTGCCTCTCAGCTCTGCTTTGCCTCCAGCTGCCTCTCCATGGGTCCCCAGTAACTGGAGTGTTTTCCTTTCTCCTCTGCTGGTGGAAGAACCAATCATAGCTCGAGGGACCTAAGGCATCACTGTGCTTGCTTCTCGTCATTCGGAGTTAATGGCTTTATGTTTCCTTGGTGGGGTTTCTATTTTGTAGGGAAACGGGAACCCTCATCCGCTCTGTGCTCCCAGCTGTTCTTGGCGGTGTCCAGGGGAAAGTCAATGTAGCAGGAATGGGCGCTTCCAGTTGGATGCCTGCCAGTGCCTTTTTAAACTCTGTGATTCAACATGCCTTGGGGTGTTTAGAGAGCTGCCTTAAAGGGCAAGTGCTCACTCAGGAGAAAGAGTAGCCACGAAGGGAGTGAGTGAAGAGGAGATGAGCTTCTTTTTGGAATAGTTAGGGAATAGGTCAGGCAGCTCCAAGCCCAATATTCTTTCTACCATCGCGGTATCGATGACAGTAGAACCCCGCACCTCGATGCTAATTCCTACTCGATGGAGCATTGAGATGGGATGCAGTCAATTTGCAAATCAATTTTTTTCCCATAAGAAGTACCCCAAAACAGATTAATCTGTTCTCAACCACCCAGTTTTTACCCCAATGTTGCCTTTTGATTCAAAACGTTACACAGAAATTTCAAAGTCATTAAGTTCAGAATTCAATAATATAACTTAAATAAGAAACACAGCATTTTAAAAAGTTTTGAACAACTACAGTATGGCCCATACCTTGAGATTGATGAGGCTCTGGATCTATGGACACGAGTGTAGAGAGGAGGTATGGAGAGAGAGTCTTTGTTTGGAGGAGGAAGCCCCTTCTGTAAAATCAACTGATACCTGCTTTTCAGGAGGTTTTTTTCCCCCCTTCTTTGACTTCTTTCATGAGAATCTGGCTAGCTTTCTCCAATAAAAATAAATCTGTCTGATGTGGTCTGCTGTTGGCATTTCTTGAACTGTTTTCTAAAAGGCTTTACTAAATTATCGACATCAATGATATGGTTAACCAGTTCCTTATCATGATGATCCTTTAAGAAAATGCACCTCATTTTGAGGACCCATTTTTTGATCTAAAAATAGCACAAAAAGCCACAAAGTCTAAGACAAGTAGAGCAAATTGCTTACAACACAGTCGCAAAAGGTTTAAATAATGCTTACTAACAGCATCAACTAATGGTGAGTGACAGGAAAACGAACCACTTTTGTTTACAAAATCCCATGTGTTGGGTTCGATGTTTTGTTTGAGCTCCAAAGTAAAATGTTCTGGACATTTCATGTCAAAATCCAATTGGTACTGCTGAGTACAGATACTGCTGAGTACCTGGGTTCTACTGTATTCACTTTGGTGTTTCTTTGGGAAGTGCTTCCTTATAGGTCAATGTGCTCTAAGTCAGAGTCCTGGTGGCATCTTGGTTACAGTTGAGCTGCTCACCACAAGGCTTGCTGTTTGAAACCACCAGCCCCTCTGAAGGAGAGGGACAGGGCTTTCGACTGCTCTGAAGAATGATAATCTCAAAAACTCACAGGGACGGTTCTACCCTGTCCTCCAGGGTATCGACTTGATGGCCTTGAGAGCAAGTTCTCCAAGTCTCTTCTTCCACCAATCCATTCCTCCTTTCTACTTGCCAAAACTAAGTATCCCTTACTGACTTGGCCAGAGAATACAAATTCATGCAAAGAATAGCCCAAGTTTATCGAAGTTTATTTGTTGCCAAAAAGATCACCACCCAGGATATAAAGACAGACAGGAAGAAAGAAAGAAAGAAAGAAAGAAAGACAGAAAGAAAGAAAGAAAGAAAAAAGAAGACAGGAGTCATCCCCTTCACATTTTCACAACACAGATAACCAAGCTTTGACAAGATGAAACATTTGTTTTCACCTCCAGGTTGCAAATGCCCTTTGGCACACTCAATTCCCCTCCCACTCCATAGGCAGAAAATGGAGAGTTGGCTTTATTTGAAATTACTATGTGTGCTTTGTCTTTCAATTGCTATGTTTTTCACCAATGCTGTGTTTATGTTTGGGCATTATTTGGGGGTGGGTGAGTAAAAGGAGTTGTTGCTCATATGCCCTAGGGAAAGAGAAATTGTTCTAAAACTAGTTTGAGCCTGGGAAGTCAGGCTTTTAGTTTGAATTGGCAGTTCAAGAGAATGATAGATGAAGTGAATTATTTTTCTCAGTAAGAGAGTCAAGCATTTTAACAGAGGAGGCTCAAAGTATGCGGTACTAAGAAAAGAAGTTAAATGTGACTTCCAGCTTCTACTTTTTAGGAAATTTGAGGCAGTCTTTTAGAACCTCTTACCGTATTTCTGAAATAGATTTTATTCACCTCAATACATGTATATAATGAGGAGAATATAAGGACAGAAATCTAGTTTAGGCTAGGTGTTGGATCTTTGTTCCTTGTGGCCTTTTGAATTGAGCCAAGTATATATAAGTAAGTTGGTGTTGCTGTTGAAATAGCACGATGTAAATATTTTGAATCACAGAATATGCCCATTTGGAGTTTTCTGTGTGTATGAAAGAGAGGCATGGGTGGGAAAACTGTGACCATATTGTTAAGTTTGGTGTGTTTCACTATCCTTTTGCCGATCATTAGCCATTTGATGGAGAACTGAGGAGAGAGAAGCTTTAAATCGCACATTGAATGTCAATTTGAAGTGAACGTGGTAATGAGTCAGTGGAGGAATAAGGTTCGATTTACCAGAGTTCAATTTGAGTGCGGTTTTTGTTTAAGCTGCAGGAAGCCCACCTGTCCAGGGGTCAGTGAATCACAGGCAGCCTCCAGTGAAGATGCTGAGGGGAAAGCCAGGGCCAAAGAGACTCCTGGAAGGCTGAGCTCAAGGGAAAGGTAGTAGAAGGCAGAGTAGAGAGACTATGACTCTTCTGAGCATCCTCATCTCAAAGCCTTGGTTCCTCTTTGCCTTGTCCTTCTGCTTTCTTTCCTTCGGGTCTCCCTCTGAAACAATGCCACAATGATCACCCCTTATGTTGGGTGTTATTACCTCTGGGCTACTTTGTCAAGACATTTCTAATGTTACCAGGGAAGAACATTGCGTTCTGGACTCAGGTCAATCTGGTTTCTGCAACATTACTAACTCAACAGCTTATCTTGAGTATGTCCCTTAGCCCTCTGAGACTTGTGTTTGAAAACTGTGCATTCATAAAGGGCCCTAACGCCAAAGGTCTTTTTTTTTTTTGGGGGGGGGGGGAGTTAAATGGAGAAAGCAATAAAAACAAATAAACAAACAAACAAACTCAATGCTATCAAGTCGATTCAAATTCATAATGACCTTACAGGGTCCTGCAGGATAGCCCCAGGTAGTTTTCGACTTGTATGATGGAATCAGACGATGACCTCTTAGACTAGTATGTAGCACACTCTCCCACCAGAGGGCATGACCCAGAGCAAGAGCAAGGAATGATAGCTACGAGATCATCAGGCTTTTAAGCTTACTTTTCTAGATCCGATTTAGTTACAAAAATGTTTGCTGTTGCTTTGGGGCCAAAAAGCTGCTGAAAGTTTTCTCTTAGTTAGAAAGGCTGGGAAAAAGTGGGTTGGGAGCCAGCAATTTCTTTTTCTCTGACTTAGACAGGAAACATGCTGCTGTCATGAAAAAGAGCAGCAACACATAAATGACTGTTGTCTCAGTACTCCAGAATCAGCATCCTGGGGGGTGTGGAAGTGGCTTCCAATAGTTGCCTGGTTTTCTAGGGGATTCTTACACACACAGTGAATCAAAACCCACTCCTGGCCTGTCATTGTCTTTCACTTCTTTGCTTTAACAAGGGACCCAACAGAAAGATGAGATCCTACAAATAAACTTATCCCA
Source organism: Nesogale talazaci (assembly GCA_004026705.1). Lineage (NCBI taxonomy): Eukaryota > Metazoa > Chordata > Mammalia > Afrosoricida > Tenrecidae > Nesogale > Nesogale talazaci. The sequence goes on from PVJH01000116.1 coordinate 278,488, forward strand.
GTGTGGTGAGATGTAGCTGCATGTTGTTCTGACGCAGGGTTATTTTAGACCTGTCTGTCCATAGAAGAGGAACTATAGCAGCTTAGTGGGTTCCATGCAGGGTTGGTAATACCGAGGTCGGCAGTCTGAACCCACCAGCCACCCAGTGGGAGAAAGATGAGGCTTTCTCTTCCCATAGAGTTGTATCTGCCCAATACAGTCCCTATGAGTGGCAATCAACTGAATGGCAACAAGTTTGGGTTTGTTTTAGTTTTTAGCATACAGAGGCAGAATGAGGTGTATTGTTCTATAAAAGACTCATTGGACATATGGGGGGGGGGCTTCAAATAGCTCACAGAAAACCCTAGTCTCTTTTTTTTCCCATTTCAATTTTTATTTTATTTTATGCATAGGAAAGAGCTTTATATCAAAGAGTAAATATATGCTAAGAAAACAGCCCAGCCCAGTCCAGATGAAGTCCATAAGTTTGATATGACTCCATGTGACTTGTCCACAGGAATGTGAAGAGAGTGTCACCCTCCTCCAGGGAGGAAAAAGGAGAAGTTCCCAGAATCTTCATGAGAAGTCCACACGCATACAGAGGCATCACTGGCAATGGCCTGATTTACAGCCTGGATTCTACCCCTTCACTCATAATCCCCTCAATTTGACACATGTTTATGTAACTACCACAAAAGGAGAATATTTTCATATCCTTGTGTCTTAGTTATCTAGTGCTGCTGTAGCAGAAGTACTGCAAGGGACGGCTATAACTAAGACATCTATTGTCTCTCAGTTCAGAAGACTCGGAGTCTGAATCCAGGATTTTCTAGGTCAGCTAGAGGAGAAGGACTTTGTCTCTGTTCAACATCAGGGAACCCACTATTTCTTGGAGATCTATATGTGTCTTGTCTTCAATCTTCTCCTGAGTACTCAGGGCAGAAATACACACTCTACTCCTTAGTGGTGCTAAGGTTCCTCCTCTGCTCACTTTTATTTTCTTTATTTTTTTTAAGATCATTTTACTGGAAGCTCTTACAGTTTTTATAACAATCCATACATCAGTTGTATCAAGCATATTTACACATATGTTACCTTCATTATTTTCTAAACTTTTACAGTCTACTGAGTCCTTGTATTAGCTCCTCTTTTTACCCTCCATCTCCAATCCTTTCACCCTTGTGACCCCTTGATAAATTATAAATTCTTATCATTTACATATCCCCCTCAACCCCCACCCCCCAACTCTCTTCAACTTTCCCCTATACTCCTGATGTTGCTATACCCTTCTCTGTTCTGAGGGCTTTATCTAACCTGGATTCCATGTGTCCTGAGCTCTTATCTATACCTGTGTACATGCTCTGACCTAGCCTGCAGTGAAAGATGGGAATGATGTCATGATAGTAGGGGTAAGGAAGTCTCAAGGAACCAGAGGAATGGTGTGTTTCTTGAGTGATATACTTCACCTTGGTTGAATCATATCTTCCTTGTGATCCTTCTGTGAGGGAATGTTGCATTGTCTACAGATGGATTTGGGGTCTCTGCTCCAACCCCCCCTTGTTCTCAACAATGTATTTTTGTTTGTTTATTTTTTGTCTTCTGATGCTTGATCCCTGATCCCATCGATACCTCATGATCACAAAGGCTGGTGTGCTTTTTCCATATGGGCTTATTGCTTCTCTGCTAAATGGCCACTTGTTTAACTTCAAGCTTTTAAGATCCCAGACACTATATCTTTTGATTCCCGGGCACCGCCGGCTTTCTTCACTATGTTTGCTTCCATTTTGTCTTCAGCAATGGTGCTGGGCGGGTGAGTATCACAGAATGCCAGTTTGTTGGAACAAAGTATTCTTACTTGAGGAAGGGCTTAAGCAGAGGCCCAAAGTCCATCCGCTTCCTCAATGTATTGCCATATAAATATATGTACCTATGCCAATAATTTTATTTTTATGAATTTTATTTTATTATTATGTTACATAAGTGCACACCAATATTTTACCTTGATCCATACCTTTGCTCCCTAGGTCTTTCCTCTGTTTCTTTTTACCTTCCTCCTTCCCTACTATCATACTCAACCTTCTTCTGCCTCTTAACAATTCTTCTCGGCTAGATTGCTGTTGCTCTGACAGCCCTGGGAACTCTATATACTCCTCTTTGTTGATTTTAATTCCCTACTTGTTCCCCTGTCTATAGAGTTGTTTTTTCACCACTCCCTTCCCCACCTCCTCCTTCCCAAAATTCTCTAGAGTCATTCTCTTTTCATTTCATTTCCCCCAAAACTCTTTGGAGGAGCTTCATCTAAGAATCCTTTTGGATGCATGTTTCACACTGGCAATGTATTTATATATTTAAATTATCTTTATTATTTACAGATAAATTCTTTCTTAACATTCACCAGTGCTATTATATATGTGTGTGGGATGGATATATATAAAGCACAAAACAGAAATACATGTTATTGTAAAAAGTAATCATCCTTTTCATCTTGATTGTAAGCTACTTGAGGGCAGAAACCATCTTATTCAATTCACAAGCCCATTCATATATGAACACTGCCTTACCACATTGAAGATTCAGTTGATTATAATATACTATCTGGTCTGTTAGTCTAGTGGCACAGTGGTTAATGTGTTCAACTGCCTGTCAAAAAGTCAGTGATTCACTCCCAATAGGTACTTCACAGGAATTATATGCTTCCATAAAGGTTATAGTCTTGGAAATCCTTGGGACAGTTCTACTCTGTGCTCTAGGCTTGCTATGAGGGGTGTGTGTGTGTGTGTGTGTGTGTGTGTGTGTTTGGGTGAATTTAATTCAAGATTCATTGTTATCTTGACTCCTGCATATGATTGGCTTTCAATGTGAAGATTTTCTTGGTGTTAATGGACAAATCCCAGAGGATTCTTATAATTCAGCCATTCTATACTTCAATCTGGCTAATATAGGCATTACCAAGGATGATAAATATTTTTGGAGGGGTTAGTAAATTGTACAAAATTTATTGAATGTATCATCTATCTAACCAATAACTATTATTACCTTCTAGTCAGTGTTTGCTTTTTCTCCCCCCTCCCTCATTTGCAGATTAATAACACTAGGTTTTTCCTAGCTGAAGCTTCTCTCAAAGGTCATATTGTCCCAGAGTGAGGCTCTGAATTCAATTCTGTAAAAAGTCTGAAAATGTGATTCTTAGACCACCAGAATAAGATGATGGAGAACCTGTTAAAATTCAGATTGTCTAGCATTTCGCTCCACAAATTCCTGAATCAGAATATCTGGGCCCCCAGCAATCTGTTTAATCAGTCCTCTCGGTGAGTCTGCTGCCCCAGTGTTTCTGTTAGTTTTCATTTACTCTCTCTTTGCCACTTAGAATGTGGTCCAGATCAGGTGTGTTGATTAACTTGGGATCTTATTAAAGACAGAACATTGAACTGGTTCCTTCTGGTCCAACCCCCTACTAAGAATGCACATTTTTTAAGAATCACCTGAGATCTTGTTAAGCTGTCAACTCTTATGGAGGCTATCAGGGCTGAAGATAGCCTCAGCAGAATGTCTAATGGGGATGAACCAGTTCAAAGCCCTGGATCAACATACAGAATACTGTCCTCCCCCCCACCCCATCACATACACTCCTACTGAATCAGAATTCATATTCAGTGATTCTTGAGCATGTACAGAGCACTGCTCTAAAGGCTACCTATTCTTCCTTTAGTCTTAAATTGGCCCTTCTTTGTCTAGGAATCTGGGGGTTTTCAATGACTCACAGGGTAGAAGCGCATAGTGAGTACTTTCCCAATTCTCAACCTGAGTTGAGAACTATACATACTCTTTTCTGATTAGATTCAACTTTCTCTTTCCACGTTTGATCCTGCAGCCTAAATGCACGCACACATTGACACCAAATGCTTTTATTTGTTTCCCTGGAATGTCACTGAGGCTAGGCACAACTGCAAGGGAGTAGCTAGGGTTGTCAACATGTTGTAAATGAGCAGGGAAGGCAACCGTTCCCTATTAATGAGGACAGCGTATGGTTAATTCCCTCTCATTTCTATTCTAGAAAGTAAATGTGCAACCTGAAAGAAGCAGATCTTTGCTCCATAGTCGGTGCTAATTATTTCCAACCATGCTAGGTGTAAACAGGTGGTGTTTATAAGGTCTAAAATGTGAATTCTTAAGCAGAGGAGGATACATGCAGACTGGGGACTTCCTGGATAGTTAGTGAAGTCACAAAAGGCGTCATTGGAGACCCAATTTCTGGCAGAGTCATGGGGACTCACAGGTTATTCAGAGAAGGAGAGTTAATCACGTGATGACCTGCTTTCCTACTAATTAATTTTGTCCCCAAAGCTAAGTCATTCTCATCTTGGGTTCTTGGCTTGCCATTGGTATAAGGAATGGCCTGACTCATTATGAGGTAGGCAGTTTTAGCTTTACACCCCGTTTTTGCACAGTGTACTTCCTTCTAACTCTCCCTGGCCTCCTGGGTGAGGTATAGCAGGCACTGGCAAGTCACTTCTGTTCTTAAGGAACTAGAGCAAGAATCATTTCCTTCCTGCAGAGACTCGAAAGCAATGGTGTTCGCATTAGCATGTGTATTAGCATAATCTAGGGGCTTGCTAAAGTACAGATTCTGGGCTCTGCTCCCTGAACCAGAAATTTTCACTCAAGAGGACTGGGATGAGGCTCAGGAAGACGCAGTGTTTCACACGCTGTGTGTTGGCATTGACACAATGGCAAGGAGATTCTGCTTTATTTTCAGGTGCTTTGGATGGTCCTCTCCACACTGCCACACCTGGCTCATGATTATGCAATTGATAACTTGGATTTGAGGAAGACAGTTGAATTACTCACGAGGCCTTATTGTGTATTGATGTAGTTGGGAAAGATGATTTGGGAGGTATTTCTTTATCCTGTAATATGTTTCTCAGTGTTATTGAACTGTCATTTTCCCCAAACTTTCCTATGAAGTATTTATAATGTGCCTGGCATTGTGCTGGATGTGGAGCATAAGAAAAATAGCAGACCAGTCACTGCTCTCAGATATTACAGACAGCTGTGAGGAACATGGGCATGCAAACCAGTAAATGGCACTTTGCCTACTAATCAGTGTATTAACAAGAGGACGGACGTAGCATCCACAGGATATCTAAAGTTTAGAACAATGAAGACACTTGGTAGGTCACCACACTGGGCGGCTGGCCTAAAAGATAAAGATTATGTCCACCCTGGTGGTGTAGTGACTATTGGCTACACTGTGATCAACAGAGCCAGCCGTTCAAAAGCACCAGCAGCTCCATGAGAGAAACACTAGACTTTCTACTTGTGTAAGCAGCTATAGTCTCAGAAACCCACAGGGGGTCACAGTGAGTCTGCATTGATTCAAAATCAATGAACTTTGGGTTTTGTTTTGTTTTTTTGAGTGAGAGGGACCTGAGAAAAGAGGCTTGGTAATCTCTTTTTGAAAACTCAACCATCGACAGCCCTGTGGGGTATAGTTCTACTCTGACAAGGATGGACCTGCCATGAGTTGGCCTCAAGTTGAAGGCACCTGGTTGGTTAGAGCACCAGCCAGAGCTGAGAAGGGATGAATCCCACGGTGCTCTGATTGCTCTGTTAGGTTCTATAGAGGACTTTAGATCACAGTAAGACTAAGACTCTTTGGGTACTTTTGGTTAGACATGGAGAGAAAAATTGTGCATAAAACTATCCAGTCAGATGGAGAAGTCAGTGTTTGACCAAGTGACTTTTCTGTGATGGATATAGATAGGGTTATAGTCACTAGGAAGCAAAACAAAACAAATAACCTGAAACAGAACAAGAGTCTCAAAAGGAACCTTTTGGGGCTGTGTCATTTCCAAGAAATATGGTGGCTCTACTATTGAAAACTTTATTAAAGGAGTAATTTTACACAAACACACACCCCCTGTTGCCTGAGGTATAGAGTTGATGTGTCCCATTTTTCATTATCCAATAATATATTTCCGAATGAAAGTCACCTTTAACACTTAAATATTGCTGGAATTTTATGGGGTTGAGTTGAACTGATTGTCATGGTATAAAAGGCTGGATGTGTGAGGTACTTTTATAGCTCATGCTTCATAAAGCCAAATAAAACAAGTGCCTATCCACTATCCTTTAATATGAGAATATTCACGCACAACATTTGGGCATGAAGGACCTCTGCTTGTTAATTAAACCAGTTGGTAATACTAATGTATAAGAAATGGGAAGAGGAGGCTTGAGGCAATTAGGGTAGGATTTGTTGCTGAGAAGAGTAGTCCACCTGGAACTGCGGAATACATCAGTGGATTGTATGCACTCTTGATGGGCAGCTGTCAGAATTGGTGTTGGGCATTACAGGAGGAAAGCAGACTTGCACCAAGACATGCTAGTGCAATGATTCTCAACCTTCCTAATGCTGAGACCCTTTAATACCAATCCTCATGTGCTGGTGACCCCCAACCATAAAAGTATTTTTGTTGCTATTTCCTAACTGTCATTATGCTACTGTTATGAATCAGTCACTCCCTCAAATAGGTTGTGACCCACAGATTATGAACTGTGGTAGTGGGTTGTAGCGTTATGATAGCTGTTCTCACTGCCCTAATGGTGCTGGTTTGTGCTACCTGAGTAGATTAGTCACACAGAATTATCTTGCCTCTACCCTTGTTCCTGGGGTTCTCCCTCTGGGAGGTTTATAGACCCCTTCTCGATGGCAGAAGACTTGGCAGGATGATTTACTTTGTCAGGGAGCATAGCAGGAATGGAAGTGACACTTCAAGAGGTACCTTGAGACTCTGCCATGACATTCCTGCTCCTCAGACAGATGTCCTACAGGGATAGCAAGGCAAGAAGTACTAGTAAGGTTGAGTTATGAGCTGAAAGAAGCATGGACCAGAACCACAGACTTTTTTTGAGCCTCCTTGAATGACACTGGATTGATCTTTGTGGGGGCTACAAAGATGAAAAAAAAGTCTTCCTGTGAGGGAAGAACTCTTGTTTTACAGTAATTTAAATAGATGTCTGTAACTCTACAAAGACTATAAAGTGCGGAGGGAAGAAGCCAGGGGGCTTTTTGGAGGAGTTGGCCTTGAGGTCTGATAACAAATAGAATGTACATAAGAGCTACTAAGGAGGAGGGATGAGCTAAAGTCTAAACAATAACATTGAGTTGGGAATGTTGAGGGAATCATGAATTCAGTGATTCTGTTGAAGAGTATAGAGACTCAGGTGACATCAGGTTGGAAACAGTTATGAGGCTATTGAAGACCAGGCTGACAAGATAGCTCTTTGTTATCTGACATTGCAGAAATCAAACACAGCACAGTAAGGAAGTCCTAGCCCCCTGTCCTTTCCTGGGTTTTGGGGGATTGTGTGTATCCTTCTTCTTCTTCTTTTTTTGTGCATCCTTCTTAAACGGGGTATCCCAACTCCAGATTTTTATTTTTATGGCATCCCTCTTTACACAAACTGATTATTTGCTTTTGCCTCCAGATGGCTCAATTGACTATAGCTGTTCTGGAAAGGTCATAGGGAGAAGGATGGCATGGAAAGTTTCTGGTATGTGCTGAATGTCCCTGTATGTCCCATATTCTCCCCAAGTTGGTTCACCCTCTCTGTCCTCTCTCACTACATCCTCATGGCAGTGGGGAGATGGGCACAGCTCTCACTTGGGATTTATAGTTGGGAAAAATTGAAGCCCTGATGTCAAGAAGATCGTTCATGGTTAGGGAGGATTTGAATTTTTTCTTACTCATCTTTGTCTCTGTCATGGAGTCTGGCATGCTCTTAGAGTCTCTATACCTTGGTAATGGATAATGGTGTATGTCCTGGTAATGTCTGAAAGCATATACTATGCTCTGAGATCATGATAGGATTCAGAAATCCCCATCCGAACGTTGGATGTTGCAGATGTAACCAGAGTGCTACCACTTCTCACACACCAGCCGTGCTTCTTTTGTGTTTAATTTATGAAGCAACTGCAAGGCCAGGAATATAATGATATAGAACATATATACAGGTAGTCTCTGAATTATGAATATGTTCCAATCCTGATTCTATCTTTAAATTGAATTTATAGATAATTCAAAAGAATTAGGTGAGGTTTATATCTAACATCAGCTAGTCTAATGCTTGTCTTAGTACATATCATATTTTCATTCGGATAGCACAGACACTCTCTGGTCTTTTGCAAACCACACAACATGCCTATGGGTTATTATGTGTACTAGGTGTATGAAATGGCAGATCCATGGCTACTTATGTGGGTGTGTAACATGCAAAGCTACATTAGCATATGGTATGACTCTATGCAGAAATATTTGAAGAAACACTTTCCTATATACTAAAACCTCTTTGGTAGCAATAATGGTTTGATTTGTATCACAAAGCTGTGCTCATTTGCAGTTAGGAATAATTGTGTGTACTGCAGGATTTTAATATCACATGTTTTACAAGGTCGATTCATAATAATGAGTTGTACCTAAGTTGAATGTTTGAAACCCAGGAATTGCCTGTGACACAAAGACCAAACCACATCATGTCCTATATATGAATATTTGCCTTTATTTGAATGTGATCATATCCTTATCACCTTATTGCAATTCAATTGAATTTTTTCAGTAGGTTTTCACAGCTGTGAAGCACAGGAGGGGTGGATGTACAATGATAATAACTGATACAAGGTCTTAGAGGGCATGTAGGGGGAAGAGGATGGGCATCAGGAAGCTGAAGAGGCATTTGGGAGTACCTAACTAAGGAGGAAGTACTGGCGCTGATTGTGATTGCGCAGCCCATTTGGGAGCGAATCAACCATGGGGTAGGGGCTGCTCTAGGATGAATGTGGGGGTGATTGTATACTTCCCCCTTGATATGTTTGGATGACTATTCAATTCTATGATAAGGAAACTGTGACAATAAAAGTGTTAAATATTAAACTAAATAAATGTGAATAAATGAGTATTCACATGCAAGGCAAAGTCTATCTCTTTCTGAGTCCAAAAGTGACGTTGTGCTTGAGGAATCTGGTTCCTTCAGGATGTGTCTTCCTCTTGAACATACCCCCGCCTAAGACCCCAAATAAGTACCTCGGCTTTGGGATTGTGTGTGTGGTCACAGGCTAAGATGACAGGGCTCTGTCTGGAGGAATGGAGATGCTTAGTCCCTGCGCCTCCTTGGTGGAGTTGGTTCATGGAAGAGCAGACTCCCTCCATCTCTGCTCCCGCTTCTCTGAGCAGACTCTGGGTGCAGAGAGGTCATCCTTTTCAAGTTCATTGTCAAGGGAATTCTCTGGAAAGGAGAAGAGGGAAAGCTTTGCTAAAACTTCAGCTCAAAAAGGGTTGGGGAAAATGAAGAAAGCAAGGTGAAATGTAATTTCCTCTTTAATATAGACTGTCGTTTAATCTAATATTATGGAAAATGATTAGATCTTAAAAACCTATAAATTACATTTGACAACCCTCTGGTGTACCTCTGCTTTCCCTTTCGGCAATTATACACAGCGACAGTGGGCCAGGGCCATTGCAAAAAGGAGCTCTCAGAAAGCAGTTTGTTTATTGGCTCTTAATGAGGAGCAATTAATCTAAATCATGATGGGGGTGGATCCTTTGCCGAGTTCTGGAATCAGAAGTGGCAGCTGGACCTTTGACAAATGTGCTATTATCGCCTTAACAACAACCAGAAGTTTATGAGGGTGTGTGTGGGGTTAGCATTCCCTGTGCCATGGGGGGTAGGGTGGGGAGGGGAGGGTAGTGCTACATGTATAAACACACACAAACACACATGCCACTCATAGTATAAGTCACAGACAATATAAGACTGTAACCTTAAGTACCTTCGTCTCTCACTCCTTGAGTCCTTCCTCTCCTGCTTTGTCTTCCATCCCTACCCCCAGTTGTGGCAGCTGGGGACTCCTCATTATGTTATTACCTAGAAAGCCGTTTTCTTTGTTTATTACAGTTATTGTGGCTTTCTCTTCCCTGCCTGTCTGGAGTCTGCCTGACACAGGATGATGGATCATTATGGAGTGGACCTGCCTGACAAAATTGCTACCTCCCTGTATCCTCCCCTTTGTGCTTCATGTCAAGAAAGCAAAACCAAACAGCCCAGACACTCGAAAAGTCCAACATGAGCTCACACGTGCGCGTGTGTGTGTGTGCGCGCGCGCACACACACACACACACACACACACTTGTAGTGGAAGCGATGAAAGCAGAAGGGGTGAAGACACATGGGGCAACCTTTACTCTCGTACCTCCTCCTGATTTATTTCTTTTTTTTTCATTTTCATTCACACTAGCTTCTTCTCTTTCTCATGCCGTGTCTCTCCTTACTGCTTCACTAAATCACCAATGCACAGCTTGGTAGGGGAGCTAATGTACTCGTCTCAGTAAAGTTTGGATTTCAGCTCTAGTTGGAATCCTTGGTAAAAAGCTGGGACTTGGGCAAGTTTTTCTGCTTTTGCATGCCCTTGCCCATAGACCGGGATGCATGGTGGGCTGAATAATGGCCCCACAGATATACTAATTCCTGGAATGGGCAGTTTACTTATGTGGAGAAAAGCAATCAGACTGCAGATGGAACAAAGGTTGCCAATCAGCTGATCATGAAGGGAGTTATCTTGCAGTTTCCAAGTGAGCCCAATGTCACCTGGCTATTTTTGGGGTTCCATCCGGTTGATTTTTGACATAATGACCCAATGTGACAGGAGACCAGCCCATAGGTATTTTTAGGCTATCATCTTTCTTCTCCTGAAAAGTGGATGGATGGGTTTGAACACTGAAACTCTCCATCACCAAGGTTTCTTAACATCATCTACAACCTACCAGCACTGTCATCAAATCCATTCCAGCTAGTGGAAAGAGTAGAAGTCAATACTCCTTAGAAAGAGTAGGAGTTAATACCCTTTCACTAGAGCATATAGCTTTGTCTTTTGTCCATAGATCTGTTTGAACCTCCAACCTTTTGGTTAGCAAGAGAGTCTTGTCCAGCATCACTAAACGTTCTTATATGGAAAAAGGAAAGCAGAGTCAGCATCACTCAGACTCCCTGGTGGTTTCTGGATTTGACGATGAAAGACAACATTGGTGGGTAACTCTAGAACAGCAGTTCTCAATCTGTGGGTCACAACTCCTTTGGGGACCCCTTTCTCAGGTGTAATTTTGCTATTATTATGAATTGAGTGACCCGGGTAACCCCAATTCATAATAATAGAAAAAATTACAATTATGAAGTAGCATCAAAAAAAATTGATGGCTTGGGGGATCACCACAACATGAGGTACTGTATGGAAGGTTGTGGCATGAAGAAGGTTGAGAACCACTGGTCTCAAATCCAGAGAAGGTACAGAAGCAGATTCTCCAGTAACCCCTTCAGAAAGGAACACAATTCACCTGACACCTAAACTTTAACATTATTGACACCCATCTTGGATTTCTGATCCCTAGAACTGAAAAATAAAACAAAATTGATGTGGTAATTTGTCCTAGCTGCAAATGGAGTAGAATGCAGGGAGTAACAGTGTCTGCTAGCCCAGGGCACAGGGTAGAAGAGAAGATCAAGGAGAGAGCAGCGGTGGGGACTTACTGTAAAATGCAATACAGCTCAAAGGCTTTGAAGTTACTCAGCTCTGCCTGAGGGAGAAGGCAGTGCACAGCAAGTACTTGGGGCTAGGGGTGGAGTTCACAGACCCAATAAATGCTTCATGAAGTCTCCCCATACTTATTTCTCACTTTCCCTACCTCCTTTCTTTGACCCTACAGGGCTGTTGCAGAAGCAAGCTATGTTTGTTCCCTCTGCATAATATCTAGTATGCTGGTGTGTAGATGTCTGTACCCACCCCTTAAAACATAGATGGGGATAGGAAGTATCAGTAGTTGATTTCTAATACACATTCATCAGGCTTCTTACCAAATGGGACGTGGTGATGCTGGTACCAAGGTCAATGATGCTGTCAGCTTCCTGGTCTCCAATTAATTGTTCTTGTATAATAACCTAACACATGGCCTGAGTCTCCTGAGTACAATACTCTTTCTCAAATATCTGCAGTTAGATCCCTAAAGCTGCCATGGTTAGACTTCACATGTAAAACTTTCTGTTACAATCAAATAGGGGAAATGGGCTTAGCAGGCGATTTTATGAAAGCCCATCACTTTAAAAAAAAGTTCACTAAATGAAATACTAAAGATAGCACTAAATAAATACTGTATCGGTGACAATCTGCAATTCCTAAATTAGTCATAATGAGTACTGTGCAATTAATTTCCATTTACCATCCCTCGTGCACTAGAATCTTTTCAGGATCTTCCTCCCACACAGCTTCAACAAGATGCTTTTAAATTAGGTTGTTGTGTGGTAGATAATATGAATAGAGGGCAAAGATGTTTTCCTCTATCTTTTCATGAATTCCTTGCCTTTCTGACTTTAGGATTTAAAGCAATGAATCCTAACTTTGGGATCTCCACAAAGGTCCAGAAGGGAACCGTAACAAATTAGATCTTTAAAATAATCAACACCTTACTCTTCACTCACTGAACAGGATGGTTCACAAGACTTTTCTGCACACACAGGGTTATAAACCTTGTCTCTGTTTACGAGATTGGGCCAGATCATCTACCAGTAATCACTTGTCTGAGAGCACACACCACTGGATCTGGTGACTAAGATTTAAGACATAACTTTGTATCTCCCATCAGTGCTTCTAATGTAGAGGGCAAGAGAAAAAACACACACCATCAAATTAAACCATAGCTTCGTAGAAGAAGCCATTCAACAAAAAGCAGCACAAATTTTTTCAGCCTCACTCCTCCAATGTGATGGAGCCCCAAACTTCTTTTTTCTTCTGTTTCAGGAGTACATTTGCATTTCTCATATTGGAGCAAGACATCTACACAACCTGTTTGTTGCTGTTGTTAAGCTTTAGGCATTCGGTTATGGCTTACAGTAACCCCATACCCAACAGAAAGGAGCATTGCCAAGTCCTGCAGTGTGCTCACGGTCATTATTTGAGCACATGGTTGCAGCCACTTTGTTATTCCACATTGACGGTCATCTTCCTCTTTCTCTCCTTTACGAATGTAATGGAGCAGTCACCATCTTGAGGACGCCCAATCGTACCGTTCAGTGAAATTCATTACATGTGGTATGCTGTGCAACCATTACGACTCTTCAATCTTCAATGTTTATTCCCCATCATCCTTAAAAGACCTTTGGTAATGACCCCCCATTCCACCTCCCCTCACCCCTGGTAACTGTTAATAAACTTTCAACTCTGTGCAGTTGCTTAGTATAGGTAATTCTTCTAGAGGTAATTCAATACCTCTACTTTGGTATTTTGAGCTATTTCACTCTATATAATATTTCTGAGACCAACCAATGCATGGCATCCATCAGAACAGCGTTTCTCTTTAGGATAATATTCCATGGTAGGGATGTATCACATTTTATTTGTCCATTTATCTGTTGATGAACTACAAATAAGCATCTAGCTGGTAACTTATATGGGTACTAATTTGTTGAAAGTGGTAAGGGGAATAATGAATATTCTGAGTAGGGATTATGGATCTGGGAAAGGCAATACCTTGGCGAGTAGAGGGATAGTGCTTCTGGTAAGATTTAATGTATCACTCTTATGGAGACATACTTAACTTCTTTGGCTGGGACTGATAAACCATACATGTGAGAAAGTTTCGTAAAGCTTATGGAACAACCCTATTATCTTTTAATTCATTAGTTTTCATGATTTTTAAAACATCTTCCTAAAATGCATCAGATATTTATCAAGTGAATTCACAAACCCTCACTAAATTGTCCACATGATGTTGATCGCACATGCCTTTTTTTCTGGACCGAAAACAAGACCAAAAGATGTGACCGAGCAAAATTCCTTCTCCTATCAGAGACGTAATGCTGAGGTGACAAAGTCAAGCAGCAAATATGTAATATTTTAAAACATACAAATACGTTGATAAATTTTCAAATCTATTTTAACATAACATAATTATAGTCCTAGGTGATAGCCAATGCACTGATGAGTCTTTCAACTGAAGCTTTCAGAGACTTTAGGAAAATAGAGAAATGAAAAATGGGCCTGGAAGAATGACCTGGGCTGAGAGGATGCTGAGCTTTCAAGTTAGGGAGGACAATGTTAGCCAAGATAGAGATATTGGTAAAAGCATTGTGATTTCAGGAAACACTCAAACAATTTTGCTAGAACAAGGAGTTGTGCTGCAGAAGACAAGCTTGGGAGGCACAGTGGGGACACAGTTGTGATCTGTCTGACACGTCAGTTCAGTTTCTATAAGAGATGGAGGAGGCTCCTTGATTTTCATGTAGAGCAGAACTATTGTGACTAGAACTTTGTTCAGGAAATCACCATCTAGTGTGTGTTGACTGTGGGTGCCTGAGATCGAGGTGGAAGATTACTGTCTACAGCGGGCCTCTTGTTCTCCTCTGAAATCGGCAGATCCTGGTTGATGAAGACCTCACCTCAATCCCCTACCTTTACCCCTTGCTGCTACTGCTCTAGAAGTGGTGCTCACATGTCAGTAGGACTCAAGATTGGCTTGAGAACAATGAACAATGAACACGTGTTCTTGTGAGTGTGTATGCACACATCTTATGATTATAAAGTAATGCATGCAATCGGGAGGATATTTGGGGCAAATAGAAAAGTGAAATTAAAAAAAAAAGAGGCATGACTTTGCCACTCAGGGATAACCACTGTTGGTCTATAATGAACCTCTCCAGCTTCATTTTCCTGTGCATAAATATAGACATGAAATATAACCACTTTGTAACAAAATCGAGATGGTGCTTCCTGTAATTTTAGCCCACTTTGTGTACTACTTAAACTTATCATGGCTATTTTTCATGTTTTATGAAACTATTTGAATTCATACTTAATGACTACATAATATCTCATTGAATGGGTTTAGCCTGGGGCATAGTGGGTTATGCTAGCAACAAGGAATGTTAGCAACTAGGTTGGCATTTCCAAACCAGCAGCTGAGAGAAAGATCAGGTATTCTGTTCTCATAAAGATTTATAGCTCCAGTATGTGAAGGGAGACACCGGACAGTGTAATATACGACAAAATAGCAATAATTTCTAAGTTCTCAAAGGTTTCTGAGGGATGGGGAATGGAAAGGAGGTGAAAATGAGTAGCTGATACCAAGGGCTGAAGTAGAAAGCATATGCTTTGAGATTGATGATGGCAGCCCATGTGCAAATGTGTTGACACAATGGATAGATGGATGGATTGTGATGAGTTGCATGAGCTGCCCACCCCCCACCAAAGATGCAAATATTGACACAACGTATGCATGTATATGTTATGATTAGAGCTGTATGAGCCCCCATAAACTGATTAAAAATTCAAACAAAGATTTATAGTCCCAAGGGCATAACTACTCTGTCTAAACCATGCATTAAAATTGACTCAATAGCCCAGTTGGTGGTGGTGGTGGTGGTTGCTATTATTCTGGTTGTTTTTTATCAATGCCACTCTCTGGTATTTGGGTTATTTCCAGTACGTATTACTCTAACAGTGGCTGAACAAACAGGTGCAGCATTCTCTTACTGGGTCCCAGATGGTTTCCTTGGACCAATTCCTAGAAGAGAAATTACCAGGTCAAAAGTATGAATATTTATAAGAGTCTTGTGACATATTGCCACATTGCTTTCTTGGAAGGTCATGTCAATGTTTACTCTTTTCAACACGAAGTGAATTTGTGCACTTCTCTCAATGACTTATGTCATGGTTACCGATCTCATCCATGTGGCTAAGTCCAGAGTGACTCTTTGGAAGTTATCTTACTATTTGAGCACATTTGAACACTGTCTCTCCCCTGGCACTTTCTTCCCTTAGTTCCCTGCACTCTCTGGATTGTTCTTCTTTATTTTAGGTTCCTCCCTTTCCATCTTTGCTTTCTCTCTTTGCATGTTTGATCCCAGTGCAGTACCCCAGCACTCTGTTCTATGAACTCCCTTCTGTCTGTATTTGTTCTCGTGTTACGCTCCAGATTCACCACTTGGTATGCCTTTAAATACTGGTGCCTTCTGACACCACTCTCCAGAAAATAAGATTTTATCCGTTGCCTGCTTAACCTGGATATGTCTTAGGCATCCTAAACTTAACCCTTCCAAAACCAAATTCCTTCTTTTCAAAGCCTCCAACTTGCTCCTCCCACAGACTTCCACATTTCATAAATGTGAACTCCATTTTCCCCAGGTGTTCAGACCCAAAGACCTTTGAGACAGTTGGTGCTATTGCCAATGGTTCATTATTATAAGCACAGTTGAGATGCACATACAGGTGCAAGCTCTTTCACTGGGTCTTCTCTCTCTTGTGTACACTCCACATCAGTGTTGGAGGAAGGCTTATTAATAACCTGCAATATGCAGATAACATAGCCGTGCTGTCTCAAAACGGAGACTTGAAGCACTTGCTGGTGAATCAATATCAAGGACTGCAACATTCAATGAGCATTATAGCCCAATGTGAAGAACATAGAAGTCCTCACAACTTGACCAGTAGGCAGCATCATGATGAATGAAGAAAATGCCTGAGTTGTCAAGGGTCTCAACTTGCTTGCATCCATTATCCATACTCATGGAAGCAGCAAGCAAGAAATTAGAGGATGCATTGCACTGGAAACTCTGCTGCACAGACCCTCTTTAAAGTGTTGGGGAACAGGAATGTAACTTTGAAGATGAAGGTGCACCTGACCAAATCTATTTTAGGTGAAGTGCAACCACCATGCTCATAGAAGTGAGGATGACAAGACTTCGACTCACATGCTTTTGGCAGGTTGTCAGGAAAGTCCAATGCCTGGAGAAGGACCTCATCCTTGAGAAAATGGAAAGTCGGCAAAAATGAAAGGCCTTAAAGGAGACAGACTGACGTGGCGGCTGCAAGAGGTTCAAAGGACAAATTTGTGAAGATGGCCAGAATTTAGCAGGGTTATGTTCTTTGTACAAAGTGACTTGATGACATCTAACTGTGTGTGTGCACATGTGCTACAATGGAACATGTGTGTGCATGTGTGCACACGTATGCATGTGCTATCATGCCCTGTGTATGTGTGTGTGTGTGTGTGTGCCGTGGCATACTGGGTTAATCCTTGGGCTGCTAATACTAGGATCAGCCACTTAGAGAGGGAAAATCTAAGGCAGTGTGTATCCATGGATGTTTATAGTCTTTGCAACCCTATGGAGTAAATGTACTCTGTTCAAAATGGGTCACTGTGAGGAAGCATTGACTTCATGGCTAGGGATATATGCATACACACATATATAGGAAGAGACAACATAGCTAAATATATATATATATATATATATATATATATATATATCCCCAACAAATACATTGTTATCATGTTGATTACAACGCATAACAACGCAATTAAGCAGAGTTGAACTGCCTCCCAGGGTGTTCAAGGCTACCTATCAACCTTTAGAGAAGCCAGCTGCAATATCTTTGATCATGTAACAGCTGATGGGTCCCAACTGCTCTAGGCATTTGTCAACGCCCAGCCCCACCGGGGCTCTTAAGCATGTATATAATGGTTATAACACCCCTCCTACAGGGGAATCATGGGTAGACAGGCCAGTCACGGTGCAGTGAGGCAGCCATGAAGCCCAAAACTTTCCTCTAGTTCCTGAAGGCTTCCTCCTCCTAACTAGCATGGTCCCAAGCCTGCCCAGCTGCACTGGAGGAGGTACACTGGTAGAGATGTGAAATGGAAATACGGGGAATCAAGGACAGATGAACCCCTTGGGACCAGTAGTGAGAGTGGAGCTACTGGATGGGTGGGGAGAAGGTGGGGTAGAGAAGGGGAGTCAACTACAAAGATCTATTCATAACCTCTTATCAGGAGGACAGACATTGGAGGAGTGGGTGAGGGGAGACACTGGGCAGTGTAAGATATGACAAAAATAATAATTTATAAAATACTGAAGGTTTGGAGGGGGAGGGGAGAGAAAAAATGGAGGGGAAGGGATGAGAAACTGAAATGAGGGACTCAAGAGGAAAAGCAGATATATGGAGAATGATGATGACAGCAGGCATATGAAAGTGCTTGGGACAACATATGTATTTATGTATTGTGAAAAGTGATAAATGAGCCCCCAATAAAATGATTTAAAAATAGTTATAACACAAGGGTTTTTCTTCCACAGTAACATTATTGACATTTTGGGATGAAAAATTCTTTGCTATTGGACTCTCATGCATTGTAATGTGTGTATGCTTAATAGCATTGTTTGCCCCTACCAGGAGCCTCTCTGGTAGAAGGGATTGCGACCTGCAATGTTAGCCCTTCAAAACTGCCAGCTGATGAGGCTTCCTATACCCCTAAAGAATTACATCTCAGAAATCCCCAGAGGCAGTTCTATCCTGTCCTCTCGGTCTAGGGGCCTAATGTATTGGTTGAAATGGATTCCATCACAGGGAGTTTGGTTTAGTTTTGATTGACCTCTATCCAGTAGTACCCTCCTCCCAGTTGTGACAAACAGAATATTTCCACTTATTGTCCAGTGCTCCCTCTAGGGTAAAATCCCCACCAGTGGAAAATCACTGTGATAAGGAGAGATAGATAATAGATGCTCCCACAAAGAAAAGGAAGGAGAGGGAGATGCTGATAGATTATAGTTAAAAGCCTTTTCTACAGCAGGTGCTATTTGTGTTTAAATCAATAGTCAGCAACATGTCAATTCTGTCAATGAGAATCGAGGTCAGCTATGTATCCTGACATTTCCCTTATACTGTTTGTGAACGTGTATTGATAATATTGTTATTCTTTATTGAACACTAACTATACTCAGGGTCTCTTATAAGGACTCAATTATACAGTAAATTATAGAAATTTCTCTCTTCTATCTAGAGAAGTCTATGTACTCTTCTTCTGTGACTATTCTTAAAGCACAGAACTAGCTTTTGTTTTGCTTGTTTTATTTGCATTTCTGGGATCTCTGGCAAGTTGAGAGGAGATTGAGCAACCTTGAGTTTTCACCTCATTTTTATAGATTGTGAAAGGGAGAAACGATTTAATACAGTCACATATTCATCAGTGATATTGCAAGTCTCATCATCAGCAGGAAAGGGTGCATTCTGAAATGTTTTCCAGAGGATTTTGATATTTCTAGTACTAATTTTGGCTGTTAGAGGAGCTGACAATCTTTGGAAAGGATCATTCAATTAAGAATGGGCTTTGCCTGATTCCTGACCTCTATCTGTGTCCTTTATAATATGAAGAACTTTATTAATACTGTTGTGATTCAGAACCATAAAGGCATTTCCATTTTATAGCAATCATTTGTAAAATAGAAAATAAACACTACCCTATGCATCACTGTCTTCATAAACATTGATACGCTTGAGCTTATTGTTGCAGCACCAGTGTCAGACCATCTCATTTTTACCACTTTAGAAAGATCTTGTGTTGCAAATTTGCCCTATGCAATATGTAGTTTGACTTCTTTACTGCTGCGTCTATTGGTGATGATTGTGAAATCAAGTTAAATGTAATCGCTGAGAGCTTCAATCTTAGTTTATAATGATATTCCTTATTGGTCTAGTTGTGAGGACTTTTATGTATTTTAGGTTGGATGGTAATTCATACTGGAAATTGTAGTCGTTGATCTTCATCAGGTGCTTCAAGTCTTCTTCCTTTCCAGTTAGCAAGATTGTATAGGCTACATATTGCATGTCACAAATGAGTCTTCCTCTGATCCTGACACTGTATTTTTTTCATATCTTTTAGCTTCTCGGTGAACAGATTGATCAAGTATGGTGAAAGGACATAACCTTGACAGGAGTCTTTTTATTTTAAACCATGCAACATGGCTAAAATAAAAACAATATAAACAGCTATCTGTTGATCTATTTACAGGTTTCTAATAAGCACAAGTAATATTAAAATTATTTCACTCACCTTCCTAAGGAATTTCCTACCAATAGCTTTACAGTGAAGGTGTGGGGATGGGGCAGTGATTTTACCATCTATATGTTGATATACTATAAAGTAACATGTAACCTGAAAACACAGGCAATTCATTTAGGGTAAAGAATCCTCTCAATAGAAGTTATTTGTCTCAGGTCCTCAGCCCTGCGGCATGATTGGGCTCAATATCTTGGGCTAGAACTTTCTATTGAACAGTTATTAATCAAAAAAGGGAATGTGTTTATTGAATTAATAATTATCTACTGACCTAAGTTCCTGTGGCAGTGTTAATTTTTTCTAGACCTTGGCGAGAAAATGCCAGTCTTTTTTTTCTCTCTCTCACTTTGGCTTTTATCCACAAAACTTGGAGAAATGGGAGTCAAGTGGGAAACAAAGAATGCCTGAATCACTTATCTCCACCTCTGGCGTCACCCCTGGCTTTAAAAATGCTCTTGTTCTGTATGACGTAAGGCACTGGTTAACATTGTTTGAGGGTTTTGTGCTGGACACTGTGTTATGCCCTTTTAATCATTATCTCGTGTAATCTTCTTTACACTTTTAGGTGGCAGATACATGTATTTCCTACTTTTTATAGGTGATGTTACAGACTTGAAAAGATGGAGAAACTTCCTGAAGTGCACACATAAAGTCAGTATTGGACTGATGACTGAAACTCAAGCTATCTTCCCCTGGAGTCTGTGCCATTGTTTAGTTCTGTTCAGCCATGTGTAAACCACCCCTTCTTCCTGCCAGGAGAACTACCTTCTGGTTTCTTTTGGGACAAACTGGATAGAGCAGTCAAAGGAGAATACGTTACTGGCTGCCTTAAAATTGATTCTGATTTATAACCACCCGATTGGACAGAGTAAAACTGCCCCTATGGGTTTCAGAAATTGCTGATCTACACAGGAGTAGAAAACCTGATTCCAGGGATTGGCTGGTGTTGATGAACTGCTGTCCTTGTGGTTAGCACCTCAACCCACTAAGTCATCAAGGAGGCTGTGGTAGTTATATAACTGTTTGTAAATTTGAGAGGATGAAGGGTGAAGACGTGGGCTGAGTCCAGGTGGCAAAATGGTTGTGTGGCCCACTGGGATGGAGGTTCAAATTCAGCAGCAGCTCTACAGGAGCAAAGGCTGGGCCTCCTACTCCCACCACCAGAGGGCAGTGATGCCACAAAAACAAAACAAAACAAAAAGTGAAGACAGTGGAGTCTAGCCTGTCAATCAGGTCATAGCCCATGAGGCCTCTGTGTGGGCATGACCTTCTCCTGAGGATTCTGGGAACTGCTGTGTTCCTCCTTGGAGGCCGGAGACACACTCTTTTTTCTCACTTCCTGGCGGACGTTGACAAGACACATGGAATTAGGCCAATGCCCTGAGTTGGAGGTCCCATGTGGAGACCCTTGGCAATGCTGAGATACTTGTGTCACTGGATCCACAAGACTTCTCATCCACTGGTCCATGATCTTCCTGCATTCGGCATCATTGCATGTGTTTCATGAGTCTGAAAAGGATTTATAGATTTGCATCAGATATTTAGGCTAATATTGGACTAATGGACTTGCTCTGGCCTGGGCTGAGATGTTTTCTTAATGTCCAGTTTCTCTTGTCTGTAAAGCTCTTTCTAATACACATTCTGAGTCTCTATGAATTTGTTTCTCTTGTCAACCTAGACTAACACGGAGACAACCACAAAAGGAAACAAAGTAGAACTCTGTGGTGGGAACTCTGCCTGCACATAGTGTTCAAGTTCCTTAATGAAGAACTCTTGGCTTTCTGAACAGCTATCACTATAGACGAAAGAGTTTATAATCGTTGAAGCATAGAAGGCAAAGGGTGTCAATTTAATTATTTGTCTACTATAAAAACAAGCTAATGAGCTTTACTATGAGTCACATGCCTACTTCATAAATCTATTCCATGGACATATATTTTGGGCACGCTTTTGTTTCTTTGATCCATTTAAGAATATTTTAAGGATAGACTTACACTTTTCAGTTTGGCACAGCCCTTCCTCTGGTTTGCTGTCTCGATTTGACTCCTCTGTTATGGCTGTCTTGCCAACCAGACATTCATGTGGGCAACCCATGCTTAACAGGAAAGCTTGGGGTGGGCATGGGACGATTTCCTATTTACAATATGTTAATACACAGCCCACACATTTTACCTTGAGGCTGAGCTTCTGACAAGACACTTGCCCTCTTATCGTGTTTATGTTAATATGAGAAGACCTTCAAACATTGTGAGAAATCAAATGAAAAGATAATAGAGTTCCCCCCCATAAACTTCTTCAAGCCCCCTTATATTATGGGCCTCCCCTTAAAACTTTTTTTTTTTTAGCACTAACTTTTTGCCCCTTCTTTGGATTCCCATCAATTTAAGTTTTGATGTTGTCTTGGCTGGAAGCTGGTCTGAGTCAGAGAAGGCGGATTTATACAGTTTCTCATCTGAGGATTTCTTGCTGTGGTTTTGTGTCCTCACGTCAGCTCAGACTCACGGCCTTTATCATGATGGCCCATGGCTCGGGCCACAGTGGCAGTCCATCTCCTGGGGAGTTGTCCTCCACCTCCTTGACCTTTCCTTACTTTCACAGCACATTGTCCAGAGTGGCACAGTAGTTACAAGTTGACTGTTACCCACAAGGTTAGCGGTTCAATACCAGCAACCACTCCTTGGGAGAAAGATGAGGTTTTCCACTTCCTTAAAGATTTAGAAATCAGGCTCTGAAACCTATAGAAGCGGTTCTCTCTCTCTCTCTCTCTCTCTCTCTCTCTCTCTCTCTCTCTCTCTCTCTCTCCCACCCCCCCCACCCCCGTCTCTGCCTTCGAGTTGACTCCAACTCCTAGCATCCCTAGGAGGACATCGACTGCCCTTGTGGTTTTCCAAGACTATGACTTTATGCAAGTAGAAAACTTCTCTTCCCTTCATCGTTTCTATGAGTCAAAATCAATTCCGTGGCTGTGAGTTTGGTGATTTTGTGGTTTGGTCTTCCCTAATCACATGTCCAAAATGAGGGAGAACAAGTCTCAGCACCTCTTCGTCTAGTAGTCCAAGATACTTTCCGTAGTCGTCTTTGATAACACTGCAAGTCAAAGGCACCAGTTCTTGTGCCCTCTTCCTGAGTCATTGTCCTGCCTTCCCAAGCATAGGAGCTGACTGAAAATTCCGTGGCTTTGTCCTCCAAGTGGCATTTTTGTTCGTTCTCAGAGATGCTTTAAAACAGGATGAAGAGTTGTTTTTCTGACTTTGTCTTGTTTGTTTTTGGTAAAAATTATTAAGTACTACAGGATCAATGTGCAAGAAAGTTTTACTGTGTGTAGGCATATTTTTGACCCTATCAGAGCAGGTTATAGCCAGGTTGCTCTCCATCTCTGAGCCTCCATCCCCTTATCTGTGCAATGTTAGTAACGGTATTGCTTTCAGTGGTTTGTGTGTGGATTCAGTGAAATAGCAGATAAAGTACTCTGTACGGATTAGAAACCCTGAGTATGTAGGTTTCTATTTCTCTTCCTTTCATTCTTCTCAAAAACTCGGATTGAATAGAGATAGTGCCAGTGTTATCAGCGTATACGAAAGGATTTCTGAGAAGAATGCCAGAGAAAGGTTGCAATAAAATTGTGCGCTTGCTAACCAAAGCTCCAATAAACCAGCCCACAATGTCAATGTGCCTTATTGCATATTAATTCCTTTGTTGTGTGTGTATGTGAGCATGTGCCCATTGGTGTGTAAGCATGCACATAGGTATAGTGTCTTTGTGGCAGGTGTCTTCTGCATGCATATATCCAGTATTTGTGTGTGAGTCAGCATGTTTCTGTCTGTGCAAGTGTATTATGTGGTTATATGTGCCTGCAGAAAGAAGCAGAGCCAGGGGGAAATATACTACACAAGATATTGGATGGTGACCCTTATTCAGTACATACCAAATTATGGTATATAAAATAAAACCCATTTATGATGTTGGTCTTATCTTCTCATTAAAATCATAGGCATGAGGCTTCTTTATACCTGCATAAAATAAGCAATTTAATTTCTCTGCACTGGGGGAAATTATTTCATTGCTGGTTATGTAGCCCATAGTTATAGAGTATGAAGCAGGGAGGCCAGTTGTGGAAGCCTCATTCCTACCAGTGTGTTTGCCCTCTCAGACCCAACCAATCCTCTGGGACTTCCTCAAGCGTGCTGGACAGAGGTCTCCAATTCTTCCACTGTACCATGAGAAGAGGAATTTATTCATAAATGAATAACTCATGCTTTCTCTAGACTATTCACCCATAAATGAAAAAAAAATAATATTACACAAGCCATAGTTTTAAATTTTTTGCTGATAGCCAGTAGTAACATATTTCAAGGAAACCAAAGCACATATTTGAAAGAGAAAAAAAAAGTTCACTTGTCTTGGAAGGTATAAAGAAATAAAAGAAAGAATGACCATGAATCTCAGCAATTAAAAAGCCAAAACTCGTTTTAAAGTTTACTTTATAATACTAGCATGTGCTCTGAGTAACATTTAAAAAATCCTATTCACTAGCTTTCCTTTGTAATGTCTGAAAATCCTGTTAGGTTTCCACTTAATGTCTTAGGCCACATGGTTGGGAAGGAAGTCTCCTAACAATGAGAGGTATCATATACACCGTGGTGGGAAGGAATTCTGGAGGCAATGTGAGGAGGCTTCAGAAGATGTATTGGGATAAAAAAAAACCCTGATCTTTCAAATCCATTTTTTTCAGTGAACTTTTTGAAACCTGTTTATGATGCCTATCTATTTGTTCATTTGATCAAATGAACCTTTAGCAACTCAGAAAATTTAGGTCAAATTAGTTCATAAAATCCAAAAAGATTGTGCTCATGGTAAAGCCAGAGACACAAGCAGGGCCGATTTTAGCAGGCTCTTTTAGGAACTGAGCATATATTTGAGAGATGTATAGGCATAGACCAATTAGATTACAACTCAACGTAAAGAAAGCCAAACTTCCCACAACTGTACTAATAGGTTACAGTATGATAAATGGAGGAAAGGTCGGAGTTGTCAAGAATTTCATGCTTGAATCCACAGCCATGGCTCATGGAAATAGCACTCAAGAGTGCATTGCATTAGGTAAATCTGCTGCTCAAGACTCCTTTCACATGTTGAAGAGCAAGATGCTGCTTTGAGGACTAAGGCCCACCTGACGGAAGCCAGGATATTTTCAATTGCCTCATCCGCATATGAAAGTTGAACATGGATTGAGGAAGATGGAAGAAACATCAATGCATTTGAATATGGTTTTGACAAAGAATATTGAAATGACCATGGGCTTCCAAAAGAATGACTAGATCTCTCCTGCAAGAAGAAGTGCAGTCTGAATACTTCACAGAGGCAAGGATGGAGTGACCTGGTTTTACATTCTTTGGCCATGTTACCAGGAGAGACCAGTTCCTAGAGCAGCTTTCTCAATCTGTGAGTCACATCCCCTTTGGGGGCCAAATGACCCTTTCACTGGGGTTGTTGCCTGATTAATAGTAGTAGTAAAATTACAGTTATGAACTAGCAACAAAAATAATTTTATGATGGGGGGTGGGGGTTGTCCCAAGACCCTGTGGAACTGTATTAAAGGGTAGTGGCATGAGGAAGGCTGAGAACCACTGTCCCAGAGGGTACCTTGTCTGGCAAGGGGGAAGGGCAGTGAAGAAGAAGGCCCTCCACACAATGCAGTGACCCAGTGGCTGCCATAAGGAGCTGAAACATAAGAGCAGCAGTGAGGAGGACAAAGGACTGCCTACTTCTTTTGCACAGAGGGTCGCTATAGGTCTGTCACCTAGCAACAACAACACTGGAAGGTCAGTGACAAGCCCGGGAAAGACGATAAGTAGGGGAGTTCCAGCATCAGATTTGAATTCTTGTTCTGTCCCTCACTTGCCAGATGGATTGGAGGGGGCAAGGCCAAAGCAACAAGCGCTCAGGGATGCTGCGTGGCAATCCATTAGAGGGGTGAGGATGGTGTGGACTGAGACAGTCACAGGAAAGAGAGAGAGAAATATACAAGGCTCCGATGCATTAATTTGAGGAGAGGAGTGAGAAAATGAAGTCAAGGATGAATCCGAGGCTTTGGGCTGCACAGGCGTGGTTGGTGGCAACACTCTCCTAGACCTACTAAGTACTGGGAAGCTCGAGGGCTGCACTCACAAACCTCTGGGATATCTTGAGTTTAAAGTGTCTGTGAAGCTCCACATGGAAGTGTCTACTAGACCTAGGAGTGTTCAGGTTTGAAACTGAGAAGGGAAGATCTCCACTGGAGAGCAATCTGTGAGTTGTCTTAGAAAATATGACCTTAGGGGGTGGGATAGGAATGGAAGAGGCCACTGAATGCGAGGAGAAGAAAGTGAAATCAGAGGGTAGCGGGATGTCCATAGCTTAAAGGATCAACAGAGAAAGTTGAGCATCCACAAGAGAGGACAAAGGTAATTAGCAGAATGTGGTCTTATGGAAACCTCTGGAATAGACTGCTTAAGACAGAGTTGTCAATGATGGCACCGGTTGCTTAGAGGTCCTCTGGGGTAAAGATCAGAGTCATTTAACTCTCCATTGGATGTAAGCACCTGAAAAGTCTGTCATATCTTTAGTGAGACCATTGTCATTGGGATACCTTGGGCAGAAGTCAGATTGCGGTGGTTGGAGCTGCTTTTCACTGCCGAAAGGCACCTCGTAATCATAGCTGGCACTTTTCAAGAGCCTATATTCTGCAATGTCTTCAAAACCACATTAGGTGTTATCAAATTGAAGTTATTGCTGAGGAAATTGAGACCGTTAGAAGTTAACTTTCTTAAAGTGACACAGTTTGAATGGAAATGTGTTGAGATGTAAATCTGTCCATCTTGATGCCAGAG
Organism: Nesogale talazaci; assembly: GCA_004026705.1. Taxonomy (NCBI): domain Eukaryota; kingdom Metazoa; phylum Chordata; class Mammalia; order Afrosoricida; family Tenrecidae; genus Nesogale; species Nesogale talazaci. The sequence continues at coordinate 305,270 of PVJH01000116.1, forward strand.
ATTTTTCAAGAACCCCTTCTGTCCATTTGGTTTAGAAATGGAAAACCTTCTTAGTAAGCACTATTTGGAGCTATGACCTTTAAATAACATCTGAACAATGGAATTATAAAGCCACTTAAATCAATTAAGTCGATAATATAATTCAGAAAAATGAAATAAAAATAATAATGAGTTAAATGTGGGATTCCTCAGAAGATTGAAGGACCCATTTTGAATGTAAAGGGACACAGAAGAATAAAAATAACAAGAGAAATAGAAAAAAAACCTTCCCAAGGTCAGGGGGCAGAAGGCTAGAAAAGAACTTAGGATGAAATATAAAAAAAAATGAACCTTTCTTTTGTATGCAGACCTAACCCAGCACATCATTGTTTCAGCCTAAAGGAAGGGAAGGGAAAATCATACCAATACTTCAGCTAGAGACCCAGAAATGACTTTATGATTTAATTTCTTATATCTATTATTCTCTGCTAACTGTTTCTATATTGTATCCTTCCTCTCCTCCCCCAGATCATGCTTCTCAGTGACCCTGAAATGGAAAGCAGCATCCTGATCAGCTCAGACGAAGGGGCAACCTATCAAAAGTACCGACTTACCTTTTTCATCCAGAGCTTGCTCTTCCATCCTAAGCAAGAGGACTGGGTGCTGGCCTACAGCCTGGATCAAAAGGTGAGCAAAGAACTGATGTCATTCACAATTTGTCACCCAGGTACCACCTGGTGAAAGGCATTCATTTTCTCACTCGGCAATTTGGAGAACATTCAATGACGTGCTTCATTCTAACCGCGCTTATGGCATTGTCCGCAGTGACTCACTTTCCTTTCTTTCCGCTCTTCAGAATCAAAATTCAGAGAAAGCAATCCAGCCTTTATTAGCATTGCTTTTAAAGTATTCACTTTTCCTTTTTTAATTTTAGAGTGTTTGTCTCTCTCCACTTACTCATGTGGCCTTTAAAACTATTCTATGTGGTGAGAAGAACTTCTGGAATCATAGTTTTATACTTAATGTAGGACACGAAGGTGCTGGAAAGCTAAGGTGATGGTGTAAATGCAACTAGACAGGAGCTGGAAGAGCCATTGCCGAACAATTCCTGTTGTAAAATTTCAGGAAGCCATCCTGTGTTGGTTTGATTAGCTTTGAATAAATGTTAGTGATTAGAAGGGATGCCTCTATCTGGATTCAAAGATGTTATGGCCTCATCCCAGTTCTTCTGTGATCTCCAGATACATAGAACTTTGCCCCTGGTCTGTATGAGAAACCTCTCGATGTATTCCAGAAATGAACCTTTGATGCCCCCCAACCAACTTCTTTGACTTCTAGTATTCTCTATCTCTATCCATGGAGTTCAAAAAGCCAGAGGCCTAGGCAGTATATCTACTACTTCCTTATTTCTAATCCACCCATTGTAATCCAGCCAATGGTCTTTCCTCTCTCTTGAATGCATTTATGTATTTCCATTAAGCAGTCCCTGTGGTGCTGTGACTAAGCACTTGGCTACTCACCAGAAAGTCAGCAGCTTGAATCCACCAGCATCTTTGAAGTATGAGGATGGGAGAGTCTCTTTCGTTAAAAGTTGATCGCAATTCTCCTCTGTCTCCTTGGGTCACTGTGAGAAAGATCTGTTCAATAGCAACACAATGGGTTTTCCTTACCAGAAAGTCTTTCCATGTGTTCTAGAATTTCCAATCAGAATGATCTCTTTCCCCGCTCCCCTCCAAATATAGATCTTAAGATGGTTATGGTCATGATTATGACTATTCAGATCATCCAAGTGGAAGATCCTACAGAGATTCCTATGAGAGCTATGGTAACTCACATCATGCTCCACCTACACGAGGGTCCCCACTATCTTATGGTGGAAGCAGTCGCTACGATGATTACAGCAGCTCACAGGACAGATATGGTGGAAGTCGAGACAGTTACTCAAGCAGCCAAAATGATCTCTACTCAAGTGGTCGTGATCGGGTTGGCAGACAAGAAAGAGGGCTCCCCCGTTCTATGGAGAGGGCCTATCCTCCTCCACGGGATTCCTACAGCAGTTCAAGCCATGGAGCATCAAGAGATGGTGGCCGTGGAGGAAGCCAATCTGATAGAGGGGGAGGCAGAAGCAGATACTAAAATTAAACAAAATTTTGGATCAAAATTCCTGTGTAAAGAAACAAACAAAAAAAGGGAAACTATTCTGTCATAACTACCCAAGGGCTATTCAGGAAAAATTGTGTTACTTTAAAAACCTGCTTTAAGTTCTCCCATAATTTTTATATATAATAAACCAGCGAGATATTAGAAGGGTGGTTGGGTTTTGTGGTACTCTTAAGATTTCAGTGTATCTTCAAACTGAAATTCCCCAAATGTTCTCAGGGTGAAGAACCTGAGATCAGATGCTTCCTTAGGAAAGTGCTGTTCACTCAGTAAACCCAAATCAAAGGATAATGCTGGCCAATATGTTGCCTTTCTGACATTTCCTTGGGAATCTGCAAGAGCCTCCCTTTCACCCCTCCTCGTTACAGTGTGTGTTAAACAACTACAGAATACTAAATAAAAAAGTTTGGCCAAAACAAAACAAAAGATGGAATGCCGTTGCTTGAACCCATTTCAGTGTCTTCATTGATCGTAGAATAAAGACTGGTATCTTCAGTAGGGTCTACCAGCAACTAATGAGTACCCTCTCTGATTCCTTCCCTTCTTTTCTGACTCATGGGCCGTACATCCTCCTGAATCATCTTCTTTCAGACCTTCACCCTATTCCTTTGCCTGATGCTCAGTGCCCCAGGTCTAGAACTCTTGATAACTCTTCTCCATTGAATTAAGCCTCTTAGTGCCTAACCTCAGATTGAGCATGACTTTGTCAGCATGCCTTCCCTGACATCTCAACAATGGCAGATCCCTGGTATTCTCCCTCGTACCCCCCCTTCCATTGTCTGACCTTGCCTTGTTTGAGATTTTGCATCATTTCTATCCCTCATCAGCTTACAAACTCCAGTAACTCACAGCCATGTCTGAATTGACTCCCTGTTGTAACACCAGTCTCTATCCAGCTGACTGCTATTTAGTGCTCAGCAGATATTTGTTAAGTTAATGGGATTGTAGATGAATATATAATCTTATCGTGATGAACCTTGTACATTTGAGTGATTTACACATAAGAATAGGAGTTTCAGATGATCCATCTTTGTATTTCTTGATCTCTTGATGCTCAGTACATTGCCTAATGTCAAGTAATTGTCGAATAATTTGGGCTTGATAAACAGAAAGTAGTTGATAATTATGAACATATCTTATACAGAGATATCCACAGAACATCCTTAGTTGAAATTGCGTCTTTTCTCTTCTTTGTCTCTTGAATCCTGAAAGAGTGATTCCTCTGTACATATATTTCAATATGTGATAGTGTGTGCTTGTATGTGTGGGCATGTGTGTGTGAGGTGTCAGCACCTTTAAACAATAATTTCAGCATAACCTTTATATGTCTCATTAAGGGAACCTCATGGTGGGCGCCAGGTGCTCAATGCAATTCCCTAAGGGCATCCACATGACATTTGTAGAGCAAAAGCCATTGCAAATACATTTCTTTCATGGCACCAAGTGGATATTGTATGAAAGACTCAGCCAAATGTCAGATAGTCAGTGATTTTTAGATGCTTCATGCAGTCGGCATTTTCCAGCTGTATTGAAAAAGGGAAATGATAGGAATGTTGTTAAATAATTGGCTGATGATTTTGTCAGAGGGAGCTGAGAATGCATGTCTTTATTGATATAGGAAACAAATCAGAGTCGAAGCAAGAGAGACCTCATATATCAATAAGTTGGTAAGGCAGGTGCCATCTGTCTTGTGCATACGTCGAAGGAGGATGTTCTTGCTCCATCTTTTCCCAAGACACCAAGAACATCTGGAGTATGGCTCAAGAGATGCCCTTGAAGATACCATCCTTTGCAAATCTGTTTGCACCTAGTGGCTGATTGTTCATGGAGTGCAGCTATGTGGACACATGGCCAAGCATCTCCTAACTGTTTCTGGATGTATTATTCTTAACATACTCTTTCTTGTGGGCACCTTTTGCGAAAGCGGCTGACTGTTCTTCAGGCCCACAAAGTTTCTAACTGGTGCCTTGCCATTCTTCATTTAAATAAATGGAGTGAGGAGGCCAATGGCGCCCCCGGCAACTTTTGCAGAGATGGCATAAAGCACCTCGCAGCACTCGTTCAGGTTGCAGAAGAGTTCTTTACTTCGGGATAATTCCGAGGTTTAGAGTCAGAGAGAGTGATGCTGCGCAGGAGCAGAACAAGACGCAAGTGTAGTTGAGATGGATATACAAATGTGTTGTTTTAGACTGGAGCCTCCTCTGATGTGCATGCACCGAAGCAGCTATTTTCCATGCGAGAAAATGAAAAGTGCTCGCATTAAGGTAACTGCAGCATCAAAGGGAGATGTTTGTGGCAGGGAATGAATTGATGTTTCCATTATTGTGCCTTTGATGAAATGCACTAACAATTTTTTTTAAAGAATCAGCCAGGCTATCTCTTTATGCTCTATAAATTACAAAAAGACCTAATTGAATGATATTTTAAAGGGACACTATCCCCTGGCTTTACCCTTCAGACAAGTCCTCAGAGTTGTAGGAGGAAGGGAGGAAGATTTGACTTGATAAAAGAATTGCTTGAAAATTGGGGAACTACTTCCCGGATAAAATATAATGATATTTAAAAGTGGAGAGTCCTTTGGGGGGTTGGCTGAGATGCTGCATGGAGGATTGGGAATTAACTGACAAAGAGGATTAGCCAACTCTTCTAATGCTGCCAGGTTTGGTGGGTGGTTAGCAGAAGAGGGATGGAATTTGCCCTATACGCAGTCGGAGGGTCATGCCTTCTGAATCCCAGGGTGTCCCAGCAGTTGCTGGACCTGGGCTTGTCCACACTTTCTCGCCTTCTGACCACTCATGCGTGTCCCATTCCTGCCTTCTGTGCCCTCTGGATTCCCCTGCTATGTCACTTTGTAACAGGACACTGGACTGCTTTGAGAGAGGTCAGGCATCATGGCAGAGACAAAGGCAGCACCAGCATTCCATAGCAACCAAGTCCTTTGTAAGATGCTAGATTTGAACCCAAGAAGGAAACAGGCTCTAGTGTGCTGCAACCCCATCCCCTAAGATGACGGTATGAGAGTGGGCTAGGCTGCTTTCTAGGTGTTTCATTCTCCAATGCTTTGCGCTTACAGGTAAGAATCCTTTAGGATGTTTATAAGGAGAGAAGTTTGAACTCACCGCCTACTCGGTGGGAGACAGAGGAGGCTTTCTACTCCTCGAAAGAATTGCAGTCCTGCAATCCCTCAGAGGGACTTTTCCACAGTCCTATGAGGTTGCTGGGAGTCTGAATTGATCCAGGGACAATGAATTTGGTTTCGGGATTTGTGAAATTCTAACAGACAAGTGCATGTGTGTGCACATGCGTGCATGTGCAACCACACACACACACGCACACACACACACAGCCAGAAGCAAGAGGTTTGGGTTGTGGTTGAGCAAGTTGGAGACAATAAAAATAAAACTTGTCACTTTGGCTGATTTCACTCATCTCAGAATGCTCTAGAACAGGTTTTCTGTGCCCTGTATTGGGAATATGGTAGGGGCATGAAGGCAAAGACAGACACATAAGCTTTGTCTTGGATTTTGTTTTTAAATGCCAGAGGATGCTGAGTAATTATTTTTTTCTTTCTCGAAAAGGAGATGTGTGCTATAGGGGAGTCTCTGCTTTAGAATTTCATTGTGTGTGTATGCACTAAAGCACTTTAACTTGCAGTTAAAAAAAATGTGAGTGTACAATTTGGAATCCTTGATTAAAATCACTACAGTGTATTTCCATCACCACCATCCATTTCTATAAGTTTTGCATCACCTCACATAAAAAGGCAGTACTGCTTTACAAATAACTCCCACTGAACCCTTCCATCAGCCTCTGGAAACCACACGTGAGCTTTCATTTCATGCATTTGCCTGTCCTGCCCCTGCCTGAGCGACCAAACTCTGGACAGAGGCTTCCATTGCCTCCTGCTGCCTCTGACTCTGTTACCTCATAATAACCCTTGATGAGTTTCTGAGCTTGAATATCCTTAGGGGAGTGGTTGGCAGCTAGTAGGTATAAGCTGGATCTTTAGCTATGATTAGCAGCCCAATGCTCCCCTGACAAGACCACCAGGGTTCCACAAACCAGAACTCTCTGCAGCAAATCAGTTCAACTCATAGAGATCCTGCAGGGGAGAGGAGAACTACCCCTTTGAGTTTCCATGGTGATAAATCTTTATAGGAGAAGAAAATCTCATCATAGAGAGGACATGCAGGGCAGTAGAAGTACCCCAAAGGGTTTCTAGGGCTTTCGATCTTTACAGGAGAAGAAAGTCTCACCTTTCTCTTGAGAAGAGGTTGGTGGGTTCAAACTGCTGACTTTGTGGTTAGCAGCCCGGAGTATAATCCACTAGGCCACCAGGGCTCCTCGCCCATTTGAGATACAGTATACTTTGTGAAGCCAGGATGTGGGGGCTGCCTGCCTTTTCAGATTTCACAACTCTCTCACCTTTAGGAGTGTGCTCCTACAAGGATCTCTCACTAGCAGTAGAAAATATTTGCCTTTCCCTTCTCTGTTAGTTTTTTAGCTTTTGCAGGTTTCTCTGTGTTATCTGTAAGGGAGATCACATCATAATTTTTCCTTTGGTGTCTGGCTTATTTTTCTTAGCATAATGTTTTCAAAATCCATCCACGTTGTAGCCTCCGTTGGGACTTCATATCTTAATTTCAGTTCATATTTTGTAATTCAGTAATACAGACCTTATTTTGCCTATCCATTAATCCCTCGATGGGCAATTGACATTGTTCTGCCTTTGGGGTATTGGGAAAAGGATGTGATGAATATTGGAGCATGCATTTCTATTTGGCTTTTGGGTTTGGGGTCTCTTGGTTATATATTAGGAGTGGGTTTGCTGGGTTATGTGGTAATTTGGGGTTTCCTGGGTGTTGCAACTCAAAGCTGACAGTTTTGAACTACCTGGAGAAGCACAGGAGGAGGACAAAGGATCTCGTTCTGGGTGAGCAGCCCCCAGCGACCCCATAGAGCCCTGTTCTGTGCTGGTACATTAGGCCTGGGGTCAGCATGAGTCTGAATGGACACTGTGGCAACTGATTTGTGGTCATTCTACAATGGACGTTTTATAGAACTGTCAAACTCTTTTTAAACTACCCATACTACTTTACATTCCCACTAACGATGTAGATGCACAAGTACTCCACTTTCTCTACCTTCTCCCCAACACTCGTTAGTTTTGATTTGGTCCTGTTTTTGTTTTGTTTTCTGGTGATAGTCACCCGGGTGGGTGGGAGGTAGTATCTGATGGTGGTTTGGGTCTGTGTCTCACAAATGACCTTGTCCTTCCCTTACCTCTTAACGTGGTCAGGTTTCAAAGACCATGAAAAGTGGCAGGGTGCAAACATGGAGGCTGACCATATCACATCACACACAAAATAGAGGATGGCTACCCTATCGCGCTTCTGCTAGATGGTATCATTACATAATTGCCATGCCACTGAGAATTGTGGTCCAGCCACCTTGACACATGACCTTAACCATCATAGGCCATGCAACTCTTGCCTCAGCGTTCAGTGCTCCCAGATGTATGCTGTTACTGTGCAAAGTAGTTGAACGGATTTTCATTATGACCGTGATTGTGAAATGCTGGTGAATGAAATTCCATAAGTGAAGAATAAGTATAAGGGCGTTGAGCATCTTTTCCGTGGACTTCCTTTTGAAAGCCCTGTGTTTCTCCATTATCGAAGAGGCAGGATCCCCTTAAGTTGTATTGTTTTCTCCCTCAGGAGTAAAATCACTGACCTGGTGAGATTTTTGTATTACTTGAAGGTCTCAATAATCCTATTAAAACTGAGAATTCGTGAAAGATCTTGAGATAGGTCTTTGTAAACAGCGCCGTTATCTAAATGGATAGGTATTCTTTCCGTTGCTGTAGAAAGTGGAATGTGTATATTTCCCTCATTTTGCTAGCGATCTGGTGTCTTTTTGTACTGTGCATGCACGTGATCAGGTGCCTGCACACAGGCGCATATGTGGGTGAACCCACGCAGCTCCTCTCTTCACAGATGCCTGCATCCTGACACAGGAAACTTGACCACAGGGAGCTGGCAAGAGTAGGGGAGAGGGGTGTAAAATGGCCATCTCAGTGCATAAAAGCTGGCACTGCCAAACTCCCGATAGCTATTTAGCTTCCTGACCAAAGGACTTTGGAGAGCAGAGATGAGGGGTTCAATGGGATTTCTGACTCCATTGTTTTTCAGACACTCCTGGGCAAGGCTGGTCCAGAATTGCCATTTATTTCGATGCAAAAGCACTCCCAGAAGCACTGGCTCCTGCGATGGAGGGCTGTTGGTCAGGGGAAGAGAGCAATGAGGGCAGCTATTTGTGTTGACCACCTACTGCCAGTGAAGTTCATTAGTAGCCGGCAGGAGACTAAGCCACGTGAGGAGCTGATGCAAGGTTGGGTCTGGTCACTGGCAGTGCAGCCCCAAGACAGACGAGGTCCCCGCCCCTGCAGGCTTTCTGATTGGACTCCCAGTGGCCTCATCACCCACAGGGCCCCAGTGAATTAGCTTGTATTTGGAGTGTGGAGTTGCTGAACATTCAAAAGGAAGTTTAAAGCTGTTCTTCTGGAATGCTGGGTACAAAGAAAGCTGCCCTTTCCACTGATATTCTTGTTTTGAAACCCTCAGATTAGAAATGTAATTGTATTCAGAGCCGCCAGGATTAGCAGGTGATGATAACTTTCCTCTGGAGCCATTGGCAGAAACAGGCTTAGTGTCTCCTCACCTGGTAGGGATAAAGCCATTGGGGATTAACTAGGGATGACCAAGGTTTGGAAGCTTATCCTCCATGGAATAAGAGTAGGGCTACAGGGCTCTCTTTATTTAAAGAGACCATTGCATTTTCATGAGGGCCTCTCCCATGCCCGTCAAACCACTTGTGTATCTTTTAAGAGAAAATAACTCCAAGTCCAAATCCTCTGGGACACGCTGCCACTGCTTTCCCAGGTGTCTCCTCGGGACAATGGAACACGCTACCTCCATCGCCAGAGAAACCTGCCTTTCCACGAGGCCAGTTTGCCCATGGTGAAAACGCAGAGTCAGCTGAGACCGGTTTCCCTTTTTATGGAAGACGTGGAACCACCCCCGGTTGATTAATGTGTGTAGACTGGGTGGGGGGAGTCATAGAAATGTTGTTGTTTTGTTGTTGTTATTGTTATTGGGTTTCATTCAATCAGTTCCAACCCATAGCCACGCTATGTACAACAGAATGAAGCACAGTCCGACCCTTGGCCATCCTCACTGCTGTTCCTCCACAGGAGCCTATTTAGCAGCTACTTTGTCAATCCATCTCCGGGAGACTTTTGTCGACTTTGGGTGGGTTCTGAAGGACAAAGCTGAGCGTGTAAAATATTAATTTGCATTCCATGGGGGTGGTTCCCCATGGGTCTCCATTTAGGGCTATCCTGCTCACCAGCAATCACATAGACTGAGTGATCTCTGCTCCCCAAAGCTGTTTTTTCACGTAGTATATCTCAGAATTCCCCATCCCCTGCTCTGAGCTCTGCCTGCCACTTCAGTTTCGTTCCTGTCCAGGAACAGAACTTTTGATAAATGAATTCATGGAACATATAGCTGATGCGTGCTTTAAGACGTGGGTAAAGGACAAGCCATTTCCCAGAGAAGTTACGCTCCTCGGGTAGAAAGCCAGCCATGCTGGGTAGCTGTGATTATGTGCTGGATCGCTAACCGCAAGGTACTGAGTTTGAAACCACATGCTAACCTAAAGGTGAGCCATTTGAGACCACTGGCGACTCTCAGGGGACAAAATAAGGCTCTCTGCTTCCCCAAAGACTTATAATCTCAGAGATCCACTGTGACACTTCTACCTTGTCTCTGATTCAGAACCAACTGTATGGTATTTGGTTTGGAGTTTGAGTGCTGTAGTGCATTAGATTCCTATGGTCAGAGGTTGGCCAAAGGGTGGAGTGACAGACTCATAGCCTTCTCCATCTTTCCCCACCCACGCTGACTTTTTTTTTGTTCCTGTTTTTTGCCTCAGCTCTGTTTTCCACTATGAGCTGTGAAATTCTAGGAATTATTATGTTTCCTCCTAACAAAAAAGTGTACTCTTGTGGAATATAACCTCAATATATATTATTTACTACCCAGTGGTAGATATAGGTTTTATTATTTAGAAGCCACCCACGATAGATAGATGCAAAGGAAGTGATTTATTCTAGTCATTTTTCAGATGGATTTTGCAGCTCTCCCCTGAAATGGAATTAGGATTTGGTTATTTGATTTGACAGCTGTAATGGAAAGAAATACTTCTGGACTGCAGGGGTGTCCTAAGCATGGTTGGTGAATTCAAACTCGTGCCTGGTAACTTTAACATACTGGCACATCCCCGGACCTGGCACCTGGTGGTGAATGAAGATAAACAAGGGGCACGAAAATGTTTGTGGGCATATCCCATTATCTTTTAATAGTGTGTTTCCACAGACTCTTTGAAGCCTCCTTGTATGTTCTGAAATGTCTCCTATACTAGCCCTTGTTGGTAATTTTATATACATGATTACATTGAGTTTTCATGGAATTGAGCAAGGCAGTGGATTTTTTTTTCCACCGTGGAGGGGATCATAGTTTGAATCTGAGGAGGGTGCTGTGTTATGGAGGTCATCCAGCCTGGAGTATACTAGCCCGCTCTCTATCCCAGGCTGGGCTATGTGAGGTGCTTTAAATAACAGCTGTGGTCGCATCCAGGTGTGCCAAGTAGATGCACAATGTTTAGCAAGGAATTTCTAAAGTTCCAGGGATCTGGGACAGAAAGCTGCAAGAACACACTCAGCCTACACTTTTAACCAGAGAGAACACTGGCACCAACCCGTCCAATCCTTCCTATTAACATAATGGTTCTCTGGCTAGTCCCACAGTTGCTGGAATTTTTCTGGGAGGAACTTTAAGACAAGAAGCCATCAAAGTGCTTTGCTGATGAAAAGCCATGGAGCTAATTAATTCTTCCTCAGGTAGAAAATAAGCAGCTACAAGGCAGTTGCCTTTTGGTGCAGTTTTGTCCACCTTTGCTTATTTCTCCCCATTAATTTCTTGGAACCTTCAGGGTAAGGGATAGCTGAAAACAAACTATGCGTCACTTCAATAGGTATTAAGATGATCTGGAGTTTTTTAGATGAGCTTAAGGAGGCAACTTCTTTAATATGGTAATGAAGAGAGAAGTTGAAATCATTTAACTTCATTTACAAACCATGAATATGTATTTTGCTTTAAATGAAAAGAAGGACTAAAACAGATATAGTGTTTGTTCAATTTGCTAAAGAGAAGACAATTTGTCAAGATTTTTCCCCCCAAAACCCCAGTGATATGCAAATGTAGGAAATTCAGGCCCCCATGTTAATTCCATGGCATGATGAATATTTTTATAATCCTAATTAGTACCAGTCATTTAGTCTAGCAATTTCCCCCAATCTAGTCAATTTGAAATTAAAATAGATGCCTTGATTACAAAACTCATTAGCAAAGAAGCACCCTTCTCACTACCCAGTTCATTTAAAATGCACAAGCTGGATGAAGTGGGGAACACTCGTGCTGTCAATTGGCATCAGTGAAGTGAGTCTTAATTGGAAGCATTGTGAAGTATTTGTATTGCTGCATGTTTCATTGCAGTATAATATATCATTCATTAAACGTAACAAAAGCAACTTTTAAATGGCTTAATTAAGCAGAGTTGGTGAACTTGGTAATTTTTATAAAGTCGAATGCCACAATTGTTTGCATTTCAAGTGCAGATGGGTTTTCATGTCAGGAAGACAAGGTCTGACGCTGCATCTATCACTCTGATTATGCAAAGAATAGCAAGTTTAATGTGAGAGGAGAAAGTGAAATGGTAGGACATCGACTTCTGACTTCAAAGTACCCACCTGCATGCTTTATGAATTTGAACATGGGCACCGTGGACCTAAGCTGACTTCTGGGGCAGGATGGAGGAGAGCTCCTGGTTGGGGCTTAGGCCTGGAATGGAAGGAGAAAGTTCCAGGGAGGAGTTTTGCTTTTGGAATTTCTTCTGGTAAGCAAAGGAGGAGGTGGTAGGTGGAGAGAGAAGCCAGCCAATGTATTCTCATCTGCGCAAAAGAGCAAGGGAATGTATAACAGTGCTGATTGACGTTCTGTCAAAGCCAAATGCTGTGGGAGTATGAGAGGAGGAGGGGATTGGCTCTGGGCCAGGGAAACACACGCTGCAGATAGGGACTCCACAGAAGTGGGATCCTTGAGCAAGGGAGCCAAGGGCTCAGAAAAGAGGTGGCAGCCCATTGACGTCTAAGGGAGTCTGATTTGTGGGTCTTCTGTAGAATAGAGCAAACCTACTGTACGTACTGATGGGAACCTGCCGGTGAGTTCATCCTTCCGCTTCACCAGGAACAGCCACTGTGTAATACCATGACCCCTAAAGGCCACAGAGTCCAGTACTATGGTCATAAGTTATAAGGCAAACATAAAGCAAACCAATCCACCATGGTCCAGTCAATTCTGAAGCAACAAGGTCCTTTATGTGGTTTTACAAGACTAAATCTTCACAGGAGTAGAAGGCATCATCTTTTTCCTGCGGAATGCATGGTGGGTTTGATCAACCAAAGTGACGGCAAGCAACCCAATGTCTCAAATACAGGATCACCAACGCTTCTTGTGTCATACACAAGCCTTTAGGGGCCATCATGGTCTGGATACAAACAGCATGAACCACTGCACCAGGCTGCCATTCTTACAACCTTTCTTTGTTTGAGCCTATTGTGACCCAGTTTCATTAATGCATTTTCTTTGCATAACCCCCATGTCAGCGATTACCTTCCACTTACAGACTAGTTCAACTTTATATGTGCCAGGATAGGAAACGCTGCCTTGTTAGTGGTTTGAAAGATGGAGAAATCCACTTGTTGAGAACATTGTTGATACCCTATGTACATAGTACCCAAGTGGTCGTTCCATGCACTCTGCCAGGATTTTCTCTGTTAGCTTGTCTGTTTGAACTCAGCTCTTTCTCCAAACCCTTAGGTAGCACTCTGCCTATCTCTGAAGCAACTTAGAAGGATCATGTAATTCATAGCTCCTGGGACTAGCACTCATTTTATGACTAGCAGGTTTTAGATACACCAGCTCCCCCATGCCTCATGTAGGATAACTCTGAATGTAGACTTCATACTTTTCTCCCGGAACTTCCCAATGGTGTTGAGCACTCAATGTTGCTTGCTTTGTAACATAGCATGTGTTCACTGCTTTCCTTTTCTTGGGTATTTTCTTGGATCTTATACTAGTGTTTTATTGCCTAAATAATAACTTGCCTGTTAATTCTTATCTCAGACTCTGTGCATGAGCTCATGCATGCTGCTGCAGGAACTCAAATTATCTTGCCAATTAGACTGAACATTTTGTCCTTTTGGTGGTAAGAACAAAAGATATACAGTGTCAAGCACAGGGATCACAGCACAGACATTTCCACTTGGAACATCTCCTTGGACAGTTCTCGCTATGTTCCCAGTCTCTTTTAGGCTAATTAATGACCTTCCAGACTGAAGAATATTTTCTCATCTCTGGATTTCTGAGCATGCAAATTTACATGTGATGGAATTAAGGATCTTGAGATGAGGGGGATATTCCGGATGATCAGAGTGGACTAGGTATAATCACAAAGTTACTTATCAGAAGGAAACAAAAGTGAGAATCCAAGCAAAAGATGTGACAACAGAATTAGAAGGTCTAGTGATGTGCTTAGAAGAGATGGCCATGAGACAAAGAATGCAGAAAGCATTCCAGGTGATGGAAAATATAAGGGTCAGATTCCTGCCTGGAACCTGCAGAAGGAAAACTAGCCTGACATCACCTTGATTTTAACTCTGTACTTTTGATGACCAGATTTGTCAGATACTCTTTTCTTGCTAAGTAATAATAGGTTACAGCAGAACTTGGAAATGAATATGATCATTGACCCTAATCATGGCAGCTGTGGATTCTCAAGAAAAATTCTGGTTCTTCTCTCTCTCACAGAACCTGAACCTACTTTCTGGAATCCCAGTCATCCACAGTCCCAGGCATGGGTTTGGTACTTCTGAATCCTGCTTACTCTGTTCTGTGTGATTCTGAAATAAGAATAGTTCCTCCTTAGAGGAATTCTGGTGAAAATCAAATTCTCTATTGCCACGCGTGTTGTTGAGTGGTGAAAGTCTTGATGTCCTTCGGACCCCCACTGCTAAGTGTGAGAAGAGAAGATACATATTTCTACCATATACAATGAGATAAGCATGGGATGGAATCACCCACCAGGAAGGATGGCTCTTTTTACCAGGGCCAATAAGCTTCAGATGTACCCCAAATTCCCAAAAGGGATTTGGATGGACAGAATGTGTTATAGATCTTTTCTATGTTGTGATTCATTTGCAGAAACTTGGAGAATCAAAGCTTTTTGTTTAGCTCATAGACTGGGGGCCTGACACCTCTCCTCAAGCACTCCTTGAAATCACGCAATAGAAGATGGGTCCTTCTGCTTCACATCCAAATGCCTTCACATCTGCACATCTCTTTGTCTAGTGAATAAGCTACATTGAGTTACTTAATATGGCCTTTCTGCCTGTACTCTTTATAACTCCCACCAAATTGCTGATTGTCACTGCTAGAGAGTCCATGTTACCAACTCCTAATGATCCTGTAAGACAAGATAGAACTGGCCCTGTGGATTTCCAAGAATGTAACTCTTTACTGGTGTAGGAAGCTTCATCTTTCTCCTGCAGAGCATCTGGTGGGTCTTAACTGCTGATTTCTGGGTTAGCAGTCCAATACCACCATGACCCCTTCATTACAATGGAATAGGTCTCTGAAAATGTGAGGTTTGTGTGGTCCACCAAGGAGATCAGATAGCTTGCTAATAATGCAATTATGGTGAATGGTACTCTTGTGAAAGTAGGACCATGCAAATATGGTATGTGGAGCCCTGACATGGAAATTGGCCATTTTTGCCCTCCTACGAGATTTAAAAGAGCCCCAACAGTGTAGTGTTTTGTATGTTGGGCTGCCAAATGTAAAGTCGAGAGTTCAAAAATACCAGCCACTCAATAGGATAAAGATGAGGCTTTCTACTCCTGTGAATAGTTAATTCTCTGACGCCCACAGGGACAGGACTTCTCTGTCCTATGGAATCCATCTATTGCAATGAGAGTGAGACACGTACTATGGTGAACCAAATTCCAAAGGTAAATGGGGGAATCTCACTGCATCAAGAAAGAAAACTAAGAATGGAGTACTCCTAGCACCCGATAGTTGGAACCTCCTTGACTCTGGTGACAGAGGAGATAGTAAAAGACAAAGAGAAATAGGAGCAGTCGAGGCTGTAGAACCAAGAGACTGCTGCAACAGAGCAGTGGACTTCTCAGCCCACAGAGGGAGAAAGTCAAGTGTTTTCAGGCAACAGACTTGCTGGTGGAGTGGGATGTCTTCAGACATTTATTAGCAGAGCCATGGGAGCTCTCTAACACTTGGCCAACCCTAGTGGAGGCCTGGTTGTGGGGGAAGCTATTCTGATTGACGAATGGGAAACTGAGCATTCCTGATTCAGAATTTTAACCTACTTCTTCCCCAACAAGTGCCATAATCACAAACATTGTCTGTGAATTCTATGTGGTCCTTGCAATAAATTAGTGAACCCTGCAGAGAAATAGGATGTGCTTGGGGAAGGGACAGCTGGTGCCATAAGTGGTAAAAAGATTTGGGGATAGGGGCATATCTGACTTATGCCTCATAGAGATGGGCACTGGTCTTTTGATTCTGTTTCTCTCTCCTCCTTGTGAGACTAGAGGAGGTGAGAGGCTATTTTTACAGTATCCTTGTCCTCTTCTTCATCCAGTTCTTATTTGCCTTTCAAAGCACATTACAAAAGTAAGGGGTCCATGGTAATGTAATTAAACTAGACAGAAACTAACAGCTGTATCCTTGGAAATGTTATTTATTAAGTACCTAGAGAATGTGGGTGCCAGATTTTTTCTCAGTATTCAAGATAGCTAGTAGATGGAACTGCTGTCTCTCCAAGATAAATAGTAGATACATAGTAGGTGGCCTAGTGGTTGAGCTCCTAATCTCTAGATAAGCAGTTGGAAACTGCCAGCCAGTCCTTGGAAGAAAGACCAGGCTTTCTATGCCCACAAAGAACTAATCTTAGAAATTCAAGAGCACGTCTAACCTGTCCAATACGGTCTCGGCTTAACGCCAAGTGAGCGAGAGTGGTTAGATCGCAAGGACCCAAATTATAGTAATAAAGCAAAAGTAGTAATAATATTAATAAGATGGGAAGGGGCCCATTATGGAGTTGTTTGCACATAGAATATAGTTTCATAACTAAGGAGAAGTCATAGGGAGGAGGAGCCACCTGATAACACAAGTGTTGGAAGGATCCCTTGCTCTGCTGGTCTGATTGCCAACATAAACATCTCTGTTCACGGGGCTGTGCCCAGGGCACCTTTCTTTCCAAGCAAAAAGAAATGCTTGTTTCCTAAACACACCGAAGGAGAGAGGGAAGCCCTGGTCAGAATGTCACCACGGTGTAAGAAAGAGGGATAATGACCTTCTTTGGTGGTGGTTTTTCTCTTTAGCTGTTCATCTGACATTTGCCCCGTGCCTCCCATGGCTGCTCCTCTGTGCCAGAGGCAACAGCTCACTGGAGCTGTCTGCGTAAATTATTGAAACACGGCGTTTTGGAATAGGGACTTTAAAATTGAGGTGTTTTGGAGAGACACCAGGGTTCTAATCTAGAAGCTTTGTAACAGGCAACTGGGGACTGAGTCAGGGGAAGAAAAAGGCATAATAACTTCTCTCTATTCAAATTCTACTGTGCTCATGTTAGACTCGGATGTTTTCATAATTAAGATGCCGAAAGGTGGCTGAGGAAATGCAGGCTGTGCTGTCTATGTCAGGCATCAAGGTTTTCTGGGACCTTTTGGCCCAGAGGCTCCAGCCAGGGAAGGGAGCTTTCACGTTCACAAGGAGATCATTATTCTTGATATAATCTGCCACCCCTCAGGTTTGTGCCATCGTGTTCCCTTGTTCAGTGTTGAACATGCCAGTGTGATAATCAGGCAGAAAACAGCTTCATCTTCATTACAACTATCACAATGTAATCATTAAAATAAGAGGAAATTTGGGTGAAGCATTTATCTTTTCCTCCTCAAGTAAATCACGACCACACACCAGAATCTTAGAAATCTTCATGGAAACCCATCCCTTTTACCTAGTGAAATGTTTTAAAACATAAATTCCCACCAAACAAATGGGACATGGGTGAAAAGAGGCATACAAAGGAAGGAGTCTCTCACCTTTTATCCCATGTCACCCAAAGTAGCAACAGATGGCTCTTGATTATTCAGGTATCCGGTCTTGTATATTGAACTTAGAAAGCAGTTTAGAAGGTACCAGGCTCTGGGGATAAACTAATTAAGGATAGCATCTCTGTTTTAATGGACACAAAGGTATCAAGTAATAATGGATGTCAATGGTAATCGATGCTGCAGAGTAGAAGGACAGATAGTTAGGGGAGTGTATTTGATGGTGTGGGTATAGATAGTTAGGGGACTGTATTTGATGGCGCGGGGTGGTTGGAATCTTTGAGGTAAGTGCACTTAGGTGCTCATCCTCACTGCCAATGAGCTGATTCCTACTCTGAGCCACCTTCTAGGAGAGAGTAGAATTGCCCCTGTGAATTTCTTATTTCTTTCTATTACTATTGGAGTCGAAAGCCTCCTCTTTTGTCTATAAAGCTGTTGGTGGGTTTGAGCGGCTGACCTTGTGATTAGCTGTCCAAAGTGTAACTACGATCCCTCCAGAGCCCCTTAGATGCTCATACACATTATTCAAAATCAGTCAGCCTGATTTCATGATTGGCCTTCAGATTCAAGTAAAGGCAACTCAATTCAAGTAAATTTGTCTTTGTAATAATGGCACAAAATATAAAGTGGGCATTGTGGTAAATTTTGGCTTATGTGTATATTTATACAATCATCACCACAGTCAAGCTGGTGAACGTTTCTGTCAGTGCTGAAAGTTTCCCTGAGCCTCGCTGAAACCCCTTTCTACTGTCTTTTCCAGCCTTGTGCCGTGTTTAAAACTTGGGATTTGTTTCACATTATAGTTTGCATTTTCTCAAATTGTATATAAACAGAATCATGGTTTCTACATTCTTTTTAGTAGGACATAATTTTTGAGAGCCACCCATGTTGCTGTGTGTAGTACTATTTTTACCCTTTTCTGTCTAGCAGCCAATGGCTAGCTACCCCACAATCACTTCGCTCTTTTGTCACTTAATGGACATTTAGGTGATTTTCAGGCTCTGGCTATGACAAATAGAGATGCTGCAAACATCCCTGGATGAGTTTTTACATTGGTATTTCCTTTCATTTCTCCTGGGCAAAAACTGAATCGTGGACTGGTTGAATGTCACAGTAGATATATGATCAAATTTTTAGAAAACATTTGTTTTCTAAATTGGTTTAACCATTTTCCATGTATACCAGCAGTGTTCGTTCTAACCATTCTACTAGGCATGTCGTGATAGTTCATGATGATTTTATTTTAATTTCCCTACTAAGGGTGTTGAGAATCTTTTCATGTTCTTGTCTGTCATCTGTTTGATTTATTGGAACATTTGACCAAATATTTTGCTTCATTTTAAATGATCTTATTTGTGTTCTGACTAGTAAGTGTTGAACACCTTTATATAGTCTATTGGTGCCTCATTTATCAGATAGATGATTTGTAAATATTTTCTCCCATTCTGAGAGAGAGAGGGAAAGAGAACAGAGCGATAGTTAGAGATAGAGAGAGAAAAGACTGTTTTTAATGCCATATCTAAAAATTTTACAATGTCTGTACACAAGACTTTTCTGATTTTTTCTAGTAATTAGCTTTAGATTTTGCATATAGTCCTATGATCTGTTTTAAGCTATATTGTATATGTGGTGAAATGTGGAATAAAAAGGATGATTTTTAAATCATTCCATATGTCTGTCCAACTTGTACTCCACTATCTGTTTAAAAGTATTATTATTTCTATATTGAATGCCTTTGCATTTTTGTAAAAATCTCACTGACCATATATACATAGGTCTATGATGGGCTCCGTGTTGTATTTCATTGATTTATTTGTGAATCTTAAGAACCAAGCCACATAAACTTGATTATTACAATTTTATAATAAGACTGAGGTCAATGAATAAGTCTTCTGAGGTTTGTTTTGTTGTTGTTTTTCTTTTTTTAATCAAAGTTGTTTGGGCTATCATGGATGTCTTATATTTACATATGAAAGTAAGGAGGTACTTATTTTTTACCAAAAAGAAGGTCACTAGATTTTGGTTAGGATTTAAGAAAGTCTATAGAAGTGACATTTTAAAAATATTGAATCTTCCAATGTATGAAGACAATCTATTTAGATTTCACTCAATTTTTCTCAGGGTTGGCATTTAAAAAGTATTGAATCTTCTAATGCATGAATACCATCTATCTTTTCATTTACTTAGGTTTCATTTAATTTTTCTCAGGAATGCTAGTACTTTTTAGTTTATAGACTTTGTAACTCTTTTGTCAGATTTATTCCTAAATAGTTCACAAATTTGATTGTGCTATAAATTCTAATTTTATTCTTTGTTGTTAATACATGGAAGTAGAAAAAAATCAATAAGCATATAAAAGAATTGAGCAGCATGAACAACCAAATTGACCTATTGCTTTATGGGTCTATTCACTCAACCAAATCAGAATTCGGATTCTTCTCAAGTACATATAAACCATTTACCAAGAGTGATCATATTCTGGTTCATAAACTCACGCTCAATAAGTCTAAAGGGATTCACATGATATAGAGTGTTTTCTGATCATTCTGCAATTGAATTAGACCTTGGAACTGAAATATTTGTGAAAAATTTCCCCAAATTTTGAAGCTAAACAAAACACTTCTGAACAACTAAAATATAACAGCAATGTAAGGGTGGCCCATCAGGGGTGATGCCTTGTTCTTTTGTACAGAGACTCACTGTAAGCCAGAACTAACAACAATGACAACAAAATATCCCATCTATTATAGAAGAAACCCAAAGAAATGACAAGATTGTATTTAATCTATTATTTTCCTGGTTGGTTTCTGCTTGCCCCTTGAGTTTTTGGTTTCTTTTCTTTCTTTTCTTTTTTTTCTTGTTTGATGTCTTCTTTTGGATCTGTTGAGCATTTTCATTATTTCATTCTTTTTCCTTTTGGGCTTTGTAAATAGATATTTAATTTCTAACAGTCTACCTTCAAGTGATAGCACTTCATTGTATGTGTCATGTACATATAAAAACCTTCTCAAAAGTTCCTAGGATGATGACATCTATCATTCCCCTTCTTTAAAGATGAGAATTCTCTGTTTTCTGGATGGAGGCTGTTTCCAACAAGTCAGCTGTCTTCCTGAGGCCTTGTTGTGTACTCTGTCTTTTCACTGCTCCTTTAACAGATGCAATATAGGGATAGCAGCTGTTTTCATCCTTTGTCTGCTCATCATATCACTTGATGCAGTTCTACTTTTCTTTTTATTGGTTTAGTTTTATTTCGAGCCAGTTTTGTTATTGCTATTGTTTCTGGTCTTCCTGCCTGCCTGGTAATTTTTGATAGGGTTCCATACATTGTAAACTTTACATTATGTGATATGGGATAGGATTATATTTCCATAAAATGGTTGCTCCTTGTTTTGTGAAGACATTACTTAGCAATGGTTTGATCCGTTCAGGTCTTACTTTTAAGCTTCTTAAGGGGAGACCAGATAAATTGTACTCGACTCACATGACACCAGCCCTGATGTAGATCTGTTTAGTGTCTCCTGATTTCTGAGCTTTGCATTCTGACTGGCGAGAATTCTTCCCAGTCCTGAGTTCAGTATTTTGGTTGCTGTTGTTTAATCTCTTTTGATGATTTTGTTAGTGGCTCCTGGTAGCTTCCTTGCATGGACATACACTCTGGTACATATTTAGCAGAACACTTGAGGGAGACAAACCACAGAAGCACTTTTCTGCCACTCTTGTTTGGTGTTCTACCATGCTGACTGTAGATGCTGTGGTCTCCCCAGACACATAACTTTATCTACTCATATTGGAGACATTGCCAAGTTTAGACAGGGTCCTGCTTTTTTGTTTATTTAGGCTGTAGAACTACAGCGTGACTTCTTTGTTTACTGTGTCTCAGGGATCTTTGTCCAACATTGCCTCCAGTCCAGTGTCTTAAAAACTGTTGTTTCCTATGTTTTGTCTTGTAATTTCAGTTGTTGTGGGTTGTGGAAGGGCATAAAAATGGTCTAATGTGCTGTAAAGTAGTTTGAAGTGTTAAAAGGACTTTGAGAGCAAGGCTTAATAAGACTAGTTTTTTGTTTTTTTTTTTTACTACTAAATGTGACTCTAAAATGTTAAGTAAGTACAAAGTTCTGGCTCCATGCCCTACCACAGAAGTACAAGTAAATACTTTAGGGCTTTAATGGAAAGAGCTATAGCTAAGATGGATGGAAGATTTTAAAATGGCGTTTGTGATTGTCCTTAGGAAAAAGTGTCAGGTTAAAAAGTAGGGTAAGTAAAGAAGGTACTCACGGCAGGGCAAAAACATCTGGAGCAAACATGTGAATGGGGGTCATATCCAAGGTCAGCCAGCAGTTAGTTCCTTTTGACTAGAACTCAGAGTGCACAATGGACAGTAACAGGGAACTTGTTCAAAAAGGTAATCAACACACTAGACCATTTGGGGTCAAATTCAGGGTTTGTGTTTTAGTATGTAGAGATTTTACATAATCTTATCTCCCCCCCCCCAAAAAATGTCCCTATTTAACAAAAACCTAAAGGGAGTCCTCAATATTTCATAAATTGCATATGAATTCCCAATTGTAATGTAAGTTTTTTTGATTTGTTCTGTTGATCTGAGATTCCACCTTTCCATCAATGGTCACTTCCCCAAACCTAGTACTGATTTTTCAATAGTAGGATTCTTACACTGGAATCTGGTATATCCATAAGTAATATCCTTGTGTAATGTTTCCAATTCTTCAAGAGAAGGCACATTGGGGCTAAGGATATCTGTGTCTGAGTGTTTTCTGCTTGTGAAGATTGGCCTGTGTAGTTTATATGAACAACATTTACAGTCTGGGGCATAGAGTTTAGCACCTAAAGATCAGCAAGTTTTCACTATCTTTTACATGTGTATGTTTTGGCTCTGCAACAACACTCAGTTCCTCATGCTAGAAATACTTTTCTATTACTGTGTTGGCCAGATTGACTAGAGAAACAAATCCAGAGAGACTCATATATGTATAAGAAGAGTTTTATAGCAAGAAGTAATTTTATATTAAGAAAACATCCCAGCTCACTTCAACTCGATCTGCAAGTCCAATACTAGTCCATAAGAGCCCTCCTAAAACTCACACAGCCACCTGCAATGATGTAGAACTCAGGAAGATCATAGGCTGGTGGGTGTAGAGTCCCATGGATCCCAAATCAATGGAAACATGGCAAGACTCTTACAGTTCTCAGCGTGGCCAGCAAGCAGGAAGATGAAGGATGAGAGGAGAAATGCCCAGGGCCCAAGAGGAGGCATTGTCAACTTGTGACCTGAATGACAGGTTGGATACCACTCCTACCCTTTCATATCTTCAAGGTGACATAAAATTATGTAACTACCACAATCAGGAACCATTTACTGAAGACTTGGTGAATTTAAGTGATGGTATAAGATGCGCTCACAGATATAATAATGAGTCAGAATCATATCTTCCCTGAAGTAGCTTAGTATCTGGATTGAGAGAGCACAAAGTGAATTGGTGAACTCTTGAGACCACCCACATTTTCCAGTCCCAATTTTTTATCAAAGCAACACAAAGTATTCAGGAAATGAGCCTTGGCAGATGAGGGGTATTTCACCCATTAGAGAAAGGGACCGAACAGCCTCCAGGTGCAATTAGTAGGCACCCACAGGTCAGTCATGAAGAAATAGACTCAGTTAAGGATTTCTATTTTAAATAACGGGTATCAGTTACTGCTCAGCTAAAAGTGGATTTTCTTGTGAAAGCCAGATGTAAGTTTTGGCAAGGTAATTGGACTTGGACTCAAAAGCATGGATTTAATCCCCTGTGTTGCTGTTCCTTGGAAACCTTGCCTATGGTTGATGCACTAAACTCTCTGAGCTTCTTTGTTTTTCTACAATGAGAATAATGATGGAAGCCTCACGGATGTGTTGTGAGGAACCAACATAAGAAGGAATACAGATGCACTAAGTCCCCTTTGTTGCGCAATCTCTAGTTGGCATAAGCCAACCCAATAGGTCTCTCTCATCGGGACCCCAGGTGAGCAAATGACGTTGATTTTTTTAGAAGATAGCATGCCAACTGGCTGCATTAACCAGATTTCCTTTTCTTTGTGAATGGTTTATCTGTCTATCCATTCATCCACCCATCTATCTATCTACATCTCTTCTCTTGTTACTCTACATTTTAACTTCCCTTTAGAACTTTTGAGGGTTCTTTCTCTGGACTGAAGTGATCCACCAATATACTTTGAACCTTCATTCTCTGAACTAGAAAGACCAGAAGTCTCAGGCAAAATGGGTCACTGGGTAATAGTTGGCTAATGGGGCCATGCATCATTGAGGACACTTTCCAGAAGAGACTCGTCAACCCTTGATTAATATGGAGTGTGGATGGCTGTGACTGGGCTATCTGCTCATTAAGCCACAAGCTGGGGTTCTGACTCTACTTACAATCCATCAGGACCCATGTATTCCAATTACAGAGTTGAAAACAGTACTGCTCAGATTACCCCGTCCCTGTTGCTGGAAATGCACAGAGGGGGACATGTCCTGACATCACGCACATAAGCCATGCTAAGCATCTCAGTTGTTACTTGGTGCTGACACCTGCGGATGTTTCCTTCAAGTGTTTGCACGTCTGCTTGTTAGAAAATGATGAAAGGGAAAAGAGAAAGTAAGCATTGATTTCATCTAATTAATTTAACTCTTCATATCCTTAGTAATTCTCATCAGGGAATTCGTTTTCTAGATTCCCATCTTTCATTGCTGTTGTTGTTATTCCAGAGGCTGGCGCTGACTCTTAGAGACTGATGTACCACATAATGAAATGCCGCCAGGTCCGGGTCCATCCTCGTGATTGTGCTTATGCTTGAACCCATGTCTCAGCTGTGACAGTCCATCTTCTGGAGGGTTTTCCTTTGTTTGGTTGTCCCCCCAACTTGACTGAGCGTGATGTCCTTCTCCAGGGACCAGTCTCTCTTGATAACACATCCAAAGCCTGTGGGACGAAGTCTTGCTGCTTTGTAGATCTTGCTCTAGATGGTGCTTTTAAATTCCTCTCTGTGTGTTATTTTTCAGCGTTAATGTAATTTAGACTTAGAGGCTCTTGCCAGACAGATCCTCAGTCCAAACTCCTAAATTTCTTTTTGTATTAGCACTGATGAGCAGAAATCCAGTTTTCAATTCCAGGGAACTCAGTTCAACAGGAAATAATAGCTTGCTCCAATCTAGAGAATTCCACCTACTAGCTAAAGATCTTATCACATAAAAATAAAATATTCTTCCTTTAATTTTCAATGTATTGGAAATCATGTATCTTTATTCCCTCCTTCAAACATTACTCTTCTGCCTTTTCCCTATAACGCCCCTCTGAGAAGTGTCTTCTCCTACTAGTTTTGTCCTCTCAGAGCTGAATAGACCCTACTCCAGAGGATATTTCTGAAAACCGTGTGTCACAGCTCTGTTATGTGAAGAGGATGACAGAATGATTACCACCCAATGATCCTTTAGAAGGACACAGAGTTTGAAGAATGTTTTATGCTGTGTGGTCAAAGCCTGGATCCAGCCCATGGCAGTAAGCAGTGGAGCTGGAGATTCCAAAGGAATTTCTCTGCTCTATCCTATGAGCTACTTCTCCCACAATGCTTTATCCCATTATCTCTATCTGGACTCCCAGATAGATAAATAGTAAAATAAGCAACTGGATCACATCTCTTCAGACCATCTACCTGTGGCATGGCTTCCCCATGGAATCTGACTAATGATGCAAAAACATCAATGTAAATGATTCAATATGGTGGCACCTAGAACGCAGTCTTTCAAAAGCCCAGCTGTGGTCATGCCACTCCCCTGATGAATTAATGAATAAGGTATATTCTATAATCCACAATGACCCCAACTCTTGAAGGGACAGAGCCTGGTCCTGGGAAACCTCAGTATTTTGTCTCTAGAAAAAAAAAAGTAGAGGTGTACTATTGAATATACAATATGTATGAGTGGATACCCCCCAAAAATCAGAAAAAAAGCTCCACGGGTGAAGCTTTCATAGAATGCATTTTCCCTGCTAGGCAAGCACCTAGCAACACATTCTGAGTCAGTGCACCCAGTGGCGCCACCTGGAAAGTTTCTCTCTAGTCACAGTACATTTTTTCATAAAAGCTGTTTCACTTGAGCCTCATTTTTTGTCACAGCTGATTTAAGAGAACAGCACAAAGCTGTGAAATTTTGTTTCTTACTTAGGAAAAACACTGCAGAAACCATTGTGATATTGCACACAACTTAGAAGGAAAGACAGCACTATGGGAAAAACTCAAGTGTATGAGTGTTTTTCTCATTTCAAAAAAATATGTGAAATGTCATTTGATGCCAAACCTTGTTCTGGGTTCCATCAACTTCCTGAATGGATGAAAATGTTGACAAAATTAGTGCACTTGTGCCCAAAGGCTGATGACAGATCATTGAAGAGATGAGGAAGTTTTCTGGACTATCTTAGAACTCGGTTCAGCAAATTTCAAAAGAGGAATAAGAAGGATTTCTGGAAAATTTTCACCTTGGGTTCTGACTGACTAGAAAAAAGAACACCAAGTGGAAACATTTTTGCTTTAAAAGGACAGCTCAGAAGCAGACCCAGACCTTTTTCCAAGACCATTACTGGTGTTGATACTTGGTGCTATTCTTATGACCCAGAAAGCAAACAGCCACCAGTCCAGTGGAAGATGCCATCATCTTGCTCAAAAAAAGCTCTTGAAATGAAATCAAAGAGCATGACAAAGCTCTTTCGTTTTTTGAATGTGAGGGGGATAGTGCATTTGGAATTCTTTCCACCAAGCCAGACTACAACCCCCACCCCCCAAAAACCAGACTGTTAATCGAGCTTTCTATTTAGAGTTTCTGAAGAGATTGTGTAACAGTGTGCGACAAAAAGGCCTGATTTTGGCAGATAAGGAACTAGTTTTGCTGCCATGACAATGCACCTGCTCAGGCAGCTATCTCAGAGTGCCAGTTTTTGGCATAAAAGGAGCATGTCTCTTTTGCCCTCACACCTTAATTGCCTGACCTTACTTGTGTGACTGCTTTTAGTTTCCATGAATGAGAGAAACATGAACAGACAGTGATTTGATTACATAGAAGAGAGGAAGGAAAAAATGAGGGAGGTGCTGTTAGCTCTCCAAACAGATGAGTATGAAAAATGTTTCCCAGAATGAAATCACAGATTTGACTAATGTATTAAGTGTAATGGAGAGTACTTTGAAGGTGATAAGATTGTTTTGTAGGGAAAAAATTAAATACATAGCTTTAAAAAAATATCATATTAAGTACAAGTTTGTTTTTTTCTCATGTTCCTTGCAACATTCTCAATTCCTGTTTCATTATTTATAACTTTTGCAATAGTATTTCTCACATTTACTACATAGACTTCCCCATTAGGGTGATATGCTTTTGAGCATGAGAGTGAGCTGGTGAGTGGGGGGGGGGGGGGGGGGGGGGGGGGAGAGAGAGAGAGAGAGAGAGAGAGAGAGAGAGAGAGAGAGAGAGAGAGAGAGAGAGAGAGACTGTGTGTCTGTGTGATTACGTGTCTGTTTTAAGTGTTAACTCATCTCCCCATGAACTTGTCCATTCTGTTTTATTACAGGGTGTCCTGTGGTTTTTCATTTGATTCTGTTTGAGCTCCTGCATGCTTAGTTTTTATCTGTCTGTTGGGGATTCTCATATCATGCAAGCCTTATGAATTCATACGTCCGATCCTTAGCTGTATTTAGCCTGAAGTTTTGGTTTTTCTTGGGTGATGATTACCTCGCCTATCCCAATCCAAGGTGTGGATCAGAAAGAAATTGGCGACTCCTTGCCCAGATACTGGCCAACATTTTTCAAGGCCCCATAGAATATGCTAGAGAGCACTTCAAATGTTATAAGCAGGGCTCATTTCCAGATAGTTCACCTTGTTGAACACAAAAGTGAGTACCCTTTCCTTGTCCAGGTTGTATATACCACTTTCCTCTCAGTTTCCAGATTCATAGGTGGGTCACAAAATACCATTTGTCATTGTGGAAAGAGCTCCTGCTTACTGGCTTTGAGTTCTCTGATTGGTTCGTTTGAGTGCACAACTGAGACCCCAATCTCCAATATAGTTTAAGGAGAACGTGGTATTAAGTCTTAAAAGAGACAAAGACTGTAAAAAGGCACAGACATATCATCTAAATTAAGGTAGTCTTACACATGAGCTAAAAATGCTGTCCAAGGATTCACAGTTGAGATGTTTGTTAAGCAAGGAATGGAACAAAGTAAACTATCACATGTTCATGACTGATGACAGGTCAATGCATCACAGTTACAGATGGGACTATAGAAGCAGGAATGGGATCATTATTGGGACAAAGACGCTATGTTGGATAGAAGGGAATACATGATTGGTCCAGGGTCTTCCAACCAAAGCTCTCAGCACAACTGATGAGGTCTGACCCATGATTATGTGATCCTCAGTAAGGAACCCACACTCAGGCAAGGCCATAAGAAGGAAGCTCCACCTAGGGCTGGCTAGGTATGGCTGGAGGTAGTCGACATTCCAAGGCACTCATCGTGGGGGCAAGCTAATCTACATCTTTAGTTACTGATCAGAAAGAATTTAATGGAGGGTGATTTTTTAGGTGAAGACCCTGCAAATGCACTGTCAATGCTGTCTATAGCTTTTTGCAAATGGGAATGCCCAGAATTTAAACTCTAGTACTATACAGTTTTGATGCTCACGAATTGACTTCTGGTTTTAAAATTTTATTAACGCTCCCAAGATATTGGTTGGAAAACAGGGTTGCATCCAGTTGGAAATGTGGCTCTTCTGTCTCTCCTATTAGATTCTACAGAAGCCCTGGTAGCATAGTGGTTACACATGCAAACTGAAAGGTCAGGAGTTCAGAACCACCAGCTGCACCTCAGGAGAACGATGGGGTGTTTTGCTGCTATGAACAGTTACAGTCTGAGAAACCCACAAGGGCCATTCTGCCCTGTACTGATGGTGACTATGAGTCAGCAAGGACACGCTGGTTTGTATTTTCTTTGGTTTATATCATTTGCAGACTACCCATTTCCCCCTTGGACAAGAATGATTCCAGGGTTTAGAGCAGATATGGTTTGGGCAGAGTCGAACTGTGGAGGAGTCAACACAGGAGAAAAGGAAGAAGATTCCTGGAAAGGTGAAGCTGTTGATGCATAGGTCCAGGAACAAGCAATGTGAAGGGAGACTCTGTACTTCAAGGTCTGGACCAGAATCAAATGTTGGAGATGGAGCGAGGATTGGGGAAACTGGGATTTGGCAACTTTCTAAGAGAACAGATTGTTTCTAAATGGTTCTTTGAACTATGCCTGGAGGGTGAGGACTGTGTCTGATTCTTTTGTCGGTACCTCTTGCAAATAGGCACTTAAGTGCTTTCTGGTGGTGATTATCTAAAAATTTCCTTGAAATAGCACTTCTATTTGCAAAATTTATGCAAAGCCTGGGATCAGATCAGGCTTTGTGTTCATCCTCCAAATGCACTTATTCTTTGGGAAGTTGCAGGTGGATGCCCTTTCCATGAAAATCAGTTTGTGACAGGCCAAATAAGTTGGTGCTGGAGATAACTTTAGACTTCAAAGGAGAGGAGAGATAGTCTTCATAAACACATACAACACTGGTCAGCCCTTCATATGTCCTGTGTCATTCAGTCCTTTGGAAAATGGCATCGTTTTCCCCATCTTAATGGAAATTGGGCCATGCATGTGGCTGCTAACCCTAAAGCCAGCAGTTGGAAACCAGCAGCCACTCCCTGGGAGAAAGATGAGACTCCCTTAAAGAGCTGCTGTCACAGAAATCCAGAGGGACCATCCTACCCTGTCCTGTGGGGTCGCTACGAGTTGCAATCCACTCAATGGCAATGAGTGGGGGGTTTGAAGGCTTAGAACGTTCAATTGACTGAGACCTCAAGGTTTCAGAGCAAGTAGTTAACACCTCCACCTGCTAATAGAAAACTTGAAAGGTCTAGTCCAGTGGTTGGTGTCTCGCAAGCCCTGTGCAGCTCTTTCAGTGTGAGCGTACGGCTCTCAAGAAGCATGAAAACATTTTAAGGTCTTTTTTTTTTCAGATCACGGTGGTTTCATTTGTTTGGGAAAGCATATCTAAGGTTCTTGAGTGATTTTAAAGATTTTAGAAGAGACAGGATTGGTTCTTTGGTCTCAAGAGTTTACCAGACCCCTGGTCTACTCTACCACGAGCACTTAAGAAGAAAAGTCAGATGAACTATTTCTGGGGGAAAAAAATCAGCCAATGAAAGCCCAAAGGAAGCACAATCGGACAGTTATGTACATGAGGTCCCCACCAGGGCAACCTGACTCCAGGGCAAGGCATCGTCTTTCTTCAGTGGGATTTGTTTTCAGTGGCTCTTTGAGTTTCTCTCAGTCTCTAAGGAGACCCAAAGTTCCCATGAAAGAACAATGGTTCCAGATTCTCTTCTAGCACCAAGCTCCCTGTCCTAGGGGCACCTGAGAAGGTGGTGATCTGAGCTAGCATAGCTTTGGAATACATCCACCATATTCCTTGCTGCAGTGGGAATGCTACAGGTTGGGGCAGAGAAGTGGAAAGCTCAACAGAGGGAGAGAGAAAGGGCCATCTCTCTCAAATTTGCTTTGCTTGGGCTGTGTCTCCACCCAGTTGGAGATCGCTTATTTATTCTTTCCTCGCACATTCAAGAGTTTGCTCTACCAAAACAACCTTGGGGAGTAACCTTACACAAATGGGCATAGGCTTTTACATCTTAGAGATGAGCTCTGAACTCCTGCCAGGCTCGAGCTAAGGGACTCCTCTATTCTCACTGCCATTGAGTCGATTCTGATTCATCGTGACCATATTGCACAGCGCTCAATTGCCCTCATGGTGTCGGAGAGTATAAATCTGGACTGGAGTAGAAAGACTTTCCTTTCTCCCTGAGAATGGCTGGTCTTTTTGAACAGCTGACCTTCCAATTAGCTGCCCAACATTACCCATGACCCCACTGTGGTTCCTTGAGGTGGGGCACCAGAGTTGCAAAATTCATAAGATGGTGAACAGTGAACCTGGCCATAGAAGCCACTACCCACGCGTGACTGTGCATTATGTTGAATCCATTACAATGGAATGAAAGGTGAAATGCTGCTTCTCAGCTGCACTGGCCACCCCTCAAATGCTCAGTCGTCTCGTGTGGATGGGGGTGACGGGATTGGCCAGTTAGGGAATAGGATATTCACATCAACACAGAAAGCTCTTTTGGACAGCGCTGGTGAGAGAGCTGGCCTGGAGCCAGAAAGCACAGTTGACATGCTGGCTGTCTCCCCTAGCAGCTGTGTGCTCATGATTTCACAGGGCTCTGCCCTTCCTTGAAGAGCCCCTGGTGGCACAGGGATGGCACTTTGGACTGCTAACTGCAAGATCAGCAGTTTGGCTCCACCAGTTGCTCCGTGGAAAAATGATGAAGCTTTCTGCTCCAGTGAAGATTTACAGGCTCAGAAACCCAAAGGGGCCGTGACGTTGTCTTTCCTCTGGATCCAATGGCATCATTCCAAGAGAGAATTGACTGGGTAGCAGTGGGTTTCGTCTTTCTTCCTTTAAATAGATGACACATAAGAACTGTGGCATAGATAGCACAGGGGGCACCTGAGGGGAGAGAGACACTCAGAGGGCAAGTACTGTGTTTTAGGCATCACTTCTACTGCTGCTATGATTGTAATCTTGTGGTTTATGGATTGTAAACCAACTAAGAGATGGATGCTATCCTTCCCTGCCCCCCTCCCCTTTGCCCCCTCTTTTAGAGAGCTCTTGCAGCTAGTTCATGTTGCCACTGGGATGTGAGCCCAGGGCAGTATGGGTCTGGAGCCAGCACTATCCATCTTTATTCCTAAGAAGGTTGTCTGTCCTATAGTGCTGTCTGAAACACCAAAGAATGTACTCCAAATGAACTAACGACTGTGCCTCCCACAGTGCGGGAGCCGAGGAACCAAGTTTCTTGCTTGCCATTCTCCTGATCTTCAGGAAAGTCAGAGAAGCTGAGTTTTTTTTGGTTTCCCACCATCTAGGACAAGTGGCGATGCTGCTTCCCTGGTAGGTGCCAAATGACAAAATCTTATCAGGGCAGAAGGATTTCAAAAAGGTCGTGGCAAGTTATGTTATCTCCAAATTGGATTTTTCCACACACTTTCCGAAGGCCCACCCCCAGAAGACTGAACCCCCACCTCTTCTCTCTTTTGGCTACATCCCCCCTTTTTCCTCTGTCCCTGGATCTATAGATAGGTGAGGCGTGAATTAGACTGTCCTGGCCTCCAGTCTTCCAAATTCTCTGATTCTAACAGGGCCTAATTTACATTGCACAATTACAAGGCATGTATAAATATTAGCTTATGCAACTGGTTAATCACTTAATGTCAGAGGAATGTGCAGAGCAAGGTGTTTAATATGTTTACATAAACCACACAAACCACTTTGCCTTTAATTGAGCATATCCGGCATCATAGCCTACGTGTGTCTAGAGGTGGGGAACGTGGCCTGGGAGCCCATCCCCCTCACTTCTCCTTCCAGGCAGGCCATGATTTATGCCCTGGGCTCCCTGTCTTGGGAACTGGGGTATAGAAAATGTTTATGCAAACAGTGCAGCATTCTCAAGTAGAGGTGCACACGGCATTATGTCTGCCTTCACATGGGTGCAGCTCCTCCGGACACTTCATTTTTCATGCAGTCAGAAAAAGAAACAGGGCTTACCATTTCCCCCCCTCTTCTTCTTTCAGTTTTACCACAGGGGATCCAGGACAATTTGATGGCATTTATGGGGAATTTCTCAGGTGTGATAAAGATTCTCTGGGTTTTAGTTCCATTGATTTTTATGGGGCTGTGGATGGCTATAAAATCAGAAGAGCCACAGGGTAGCCATCCGCCTGACAGCCTGGGATGCGCAGGGAGCCAGTGGATGTCACCAATCAGGGTAGCTAAGGGAAGGGATAGCATGGATGCTGTTGCTCCAAATGACCGTCTTTAGTTGGAGTTCCGCTAAGAGCTGAGCACAAAGACACTCTATGACATGGTGGGCAGCATTAAGAGAATTCATTCAGCCCTGTGAGCCAAGGAGCACTGGGATGCTGTCAGTCCCAGGGACCTGATAGAATGAATACAAGGAACACAACTTCAGAATCCTGAAGCAGACTGGCCCCTGGAGGAGACCCAACTGCTGATGTCAGAGAAGGATTAAGCCCTGGTCTTCCGACAAGGTGGGGGTCCAGGCATTTGGTGTCATTGGCCAAATGCTCACAGGCGCTTTCTTTAGGCTGAATCTAACTGGAGGTGCAAAAGGCAAGGAAGGTGGGTGGGCAGAGGCGCCCACAGGGTGAGAGCATAGTATCTGGGAGAGAAGAACTAAGACTGCCTGAGGAGGAGTCAGGACAAGTGGACAGGAACCCTCAGAGGTAGAGGAGGATGACTGTGTGTCTGAGGCAATGCAGAAGCCAAAGCAAGTCTGCTGCCATCAAGTCCCTGGCAACTCATCTGACCCTACAGGAGAGAGTGAAACTGTTCCCAAGGCTTTCTAAGGTTGTAAGCCTTAACTAGAGCAGAAAACTTGGTCTTTCTTCTCAAGAGCACTCAGTGGATTAGAACCACAGACCTTTTAGTTAGCACCCCCCCCCATTCCCTACTTACTACCCCACCAGGGCTCCTGAATGGCATAAGAAGGGAAGAATATGGGAGAGGTAGAGGGGTGCTATGGAAATATGAGGTATGACTTGTTGGAGTTCCTCCACTTTTCCCGCCATTTGTAACAAATCACTTCCTGAACAGCCCAGCATCCAGTTCTTATTGAACTACTACTGTCACTGGCAATGGCGAACAGGGATAGGGTGCCTACATTGAATTAGGTCGACCTGAGTTTCTTGGTCACGCTGAATAATTGCAGGTCACTCAAACTTCCTGAGACCTGGTGTTTACAGCTATACGATGGGACTGGGTGCACAGCAGCACATCGCTACTGATAGCTGGCTACCCTGGCATCAATCTGGCACAATCCTATCACCACCCTCCCCACCCCACCCCCGCCACCATCATTGAGTGAGGCACTGCCCACTGCCACAGATCAGACTTCGGTGATACCTCACGCTTGTATTTGGGGGAGGGGGGAGATGTCCAGCCTTTTCTTCCTAGTCCATCTTAGTCTGGAAGCTGTGCTGAAAGTTCTCAGGCATAATTCTTGAACATCTTCCCATCTCTTCCTTTCCTCATAGCGATCATAATCTTCACTTCCAGACCCCTGTTTCTCAAAACCATTCGTCCTAATTCTAGTGTACCCCTGTATTTCAGATTTGTTCACTAACTGCCTGCTTAATATCTCAAGGTAGCTATCTCAAAAATAGACCAAATAGTCCATTCTGAAATTAAGCGTCTGTTTCTAGATCTCCCTTCACACATCTGCTTTTTCATGGTTTCATTCTTTTTTAATTTCTCAAGGAATTTAAAGCCAAGATTGGCCACTTATTTTTATCTCATACTCCAGTCAGTCTCTAAGCAAATGCTCCTGGAGCTACGTTTACTATATACTCAAAAGTCCATCATTGCTTACCCCTCTTCCATGGCTAATGTTGTGTCCACCCCCATATCGGAAAGGCACTCTATAAACCTCCTGCTGATCTCCTCTTTTTGGCTCTTGTGGACATTCTCTTAGTCCCCCATCGAGAACGAACTCAATCTCCAGAATGAGCCTTTACGATCTGAGTCATAGCCTACCATCCTTCCTCAGACATCTCTAGTCGATCCCTTTCTGTGCATAATCAAACCTTCAGTAATTTTGTTGGTTTACAAGGCACAACATAGTCTGCCCACAAGGAAGTCCCGCTGGTGCATTATTCAAGTTGACTCATAAACCAGCAAAAAAGTAAAAATGAATAAATTAAAGATTTTAAAACAAATTATGAAGTCTGAAATTGAACTCAAGCTGCATGGATAATTATAGGTAGTTGGAATGTGAAAGTTGGAAAAAGAAGGATTAAGAGAAAATATGATCTTGGGAATGCAAAAGGTGCCAGAGATGACATGATAGAATGCTGTAAGACCAATTGCTAATTTATTGGAACTATCTGGATTTCAATAACATATATTGTGACAAAGGACATGGGTCTTAACAGGTGAAATTCACAGGAATGATGGCATCTGTGGAAATAGACAATGGAGAAGCTCAATACTATCTGTCAAAACAAATCGAGTCGTCGACTGCAGAACAAACCATCAATGAATCACTCAGTGAAAGTTCAAGTTAAGCTTGAAGAAAATGCAAACAAGCCCACAGCAGCCTGAATATGACCTTCAGTACTCCCTGCATAGATTTAGAGACCATCTTAAGAACAGATTAAATGAACTGACTGGTGGTGGAAGACCCAAAAAGTTGTGGAATGGTATTAAAGACATCATACACCAAGAAGAAAAGACCAAAATGAATGGCAGAAAAGACACTGAAACTTACCAAGGAATGTGGAGTTACTAGAGCAAAAGGAAGAAATAATGAGGTAAAAGAGATTTCAAAGAGTGGCTGCGAAATCTGTGAGGACGCCATCTGACCTCTTTTGACTACACCAGAGAGAGGGAGGATGTAAGCCTGTGCTAGTTACAGGTGAAGGGAAGACAGGCCTCCACCCTCCAACTTCACACATTCTGACATCCACCATTTCTCTCAGGCCACTACTTCTTTGCTGGGTTTTAATAATTCATTGCAATGGCCACACAGCACTCACAGACAAAATCCTGGTGGAGTCTATTAGGGGAGGTAAACAGGTTACTCTAAGTCAGGATAGGGCAGTACTAAGGATAGAGGCTACCAGCCCCTCTTCCCACCTTCTAGTAAAGGGGAAAGTGAGAATACATCCCTCCCCAATCCTTTCGATTCGCTTAGCAGAGAACTCATAACAAACTGGGATTATAACCACAGGCACAGAGGCCACAGTGCAATGCAAAAGAGATTATTGCTAGAAGGGGCACATTGAAAAACTTCACATTGCCACAGGGGTTCAAGAAGATTAAGTATTAAACAAGATGGAAGAACACTCCATATTTCTCAAACATCTAAAGAAAAAAATTCTTTAGAAAAAGCTCGTCTCACATTTCATTATGGAATGATTTTGTTGCCAAAATGTTGAATTCCACATAAACCATCCAAAGACAGTGGGAAGAATACAGAGTTCACTGTACCAACGAGAATCGATTTCCACAGACAGACATTCGAGAACCTAAAATAGGACCAAGAACTGATAGTATTGAAGGAAGGTGGTCTGAACTGCACTGAAGGTATTGGCGAAAAACAAAACTCCAGGAATGGATGGACTACAAACTGGAAAACGTCAACAACCTGATGCAGCACTGGAAGCCCTCACTCATGTGTGCTGACATATTTGTCAGACAGCTGTCTGGACAGACAGCTGAAGGAAATCCATCTTTCTTGGCATTGGCCCATTCTAAAAACAGGCAGCCCAACAGAAGGCAGAAATAATTAATCCATCTTTTTAGTTCTCCATGCACATAGAAATCTGCCTAAGATACTTATTTATTTTTTTAAGGTTGCAGCATGGAACTTCCAGATCAAACCAGATTTACCAAAGGACGTAGAACAAGGGCTGTCATTGCTCATGTCACATGATCCTGCCTAAAAGTGGAGAACACCAGAAGACATTTACCAGTGCTTCATTGCCTATGCAAAAGCATTTGACTATGTGGATCATAATATATGTTGAATAACAGTACAGAGAATGGAAAGCCCAGCACCCTTCATTGGGTGTCTGAGGGAACCTCGACATACCCAAAGGGGCAGAACAAAAGGAGACTGGGTGGTTTTAAATAAGGTCAGTGAAGATCAGAATGTTATCATTTCACTATATTCCTTCACTCTGCCTGCTGCCTAAGTCATCCATGAAGCTGGACTATATTAAGAACCATGATGGAAGATTTAGAGATATATAGAGAGGAAGACCTTTTTTGTTGAAGAAAGCACTTAGAGTCAGAGGAGTAGCTCAGGGAGCATGTCCGATATCTAAGATGCACCTCATTTATCCTGAGTCATAATTCTTGGATCATTCTGGAAATTGATGATACTTCCCAGGATCATTGAGAGAATCTCCAAAGAAACATACATGCGAATGTCCTTTTTCCACCTGTAAAGTCATGCCTGAACTGTTAAAGATTCTACCTTCCCTAAACTCCCTTTGTGTTGACCGTGTCAGTTTCTTGCATCTGGCACACGTCTGACTTGCTCCATAATTTTGGCTGAGCTTAGAGCCAGTATAATCTAATTCTATGTCCTATTGAGAAGTTATCTTTCTTCCTGCAACAATATGCAAGACTCACTGCTATTGAGTCAATTGGACTCATGGCCTGATATTGTCCCTACAGCAAAGATTGGAACTGCCCTGGTGGGTTGCCGAGACTGAGGGTCTTTCCAAAAAGCAAAGCCACCAATGCTGAGTCAGTTCTAACATAGAGTGACCCTACCGGGCAGGATCAAACTGCTTCTGTGGATTTCCTAGACTGTATCGATTTATAGGAGTAGGCAGCCTCATCTTTCCATGTCTGATCGACTGAATGCAAATCGAGAGTTTCGCGAGGTCCCCAGGTGATTTTTATGGATTCAGAAAATTCTTTCGGGAATCTGTAAGCAGCATCTGGGGATCTTGATAAACTGTAGATTTGAATTCACTACATCTGCGGTGGAAATACACATTCTCAGCAGGGAGTCAAACCAGAAAGAATCGATTCAGCCTTCTGCGTTTCCTGCCCAAGGTGAGTGATGCCATCTCATTAGACAAGAAGCAGGAACGAAAGGGATAGTTAGGAGACAGATTGGTTTTCCAGACCGCGTCTACTCAGATTGACAGAGGGCATCTCATCACAGTTGGCCATTAACTAAAATCACCCTTGAAGATTGTCTAACCCACAGAGCCCAAAGGATCAGGGAACTATTGCTGTAAGTTGTACTCGGGCTAATATGTGAGTTTCCACTGCATTGCCCCAGCTGCTCTTGCATTCAATAAACATGAGGAATTGCTCTGTAATAGCAACCAGTGCACCCAGACACACACTTTAATTAAAGGAATACATCACACAATAAAGTGCATTTAAATGAAAAATCTTTTCATTGGAAGTACGGTTTTTCCCCCCCTTCTTCTTGTGGTATTTTTCTGAGGTTTAAACACTTCTAAGAGAACGAGAAGGGTGTGCAAAGGTCAAGGTGGGATGCTTCCTGGATTATGGATACCTGGGCCCTGACAGAGGGCTAGCTACACCTCACGTAATGACAGGCAGTGCACACAACATCTAGACAGACCAGTAATCACTGGGATTGATGAATCGAGCTCGTGCATGCGAAAGATGCTATTAGGAGAGTTCTTGGTTCCAAGAATAAGGGTTATGAGTTGAGAAAGACAAGGGCACGCTAGAGAAAATCAATATACTTTGGAGTTGACATTGCACTTTGAGGACGTCCCGACTGATGAGTTTGTAAGAAAGACTTGGCTGCTTTGGATATTTAGATAAGAAGCGGGACTAAAGAGCACACTAGCTCTTCTCTGTGCCTGGTATGT
Source organism: Nesogale talazaci (assembly GCA_004026705.1). NCBI lineage: Eukaryota > Metazoa > Chordata > Mammalia > Afrosoricida > Tenrecidae > Nesogale > Nesogale talazaci. The sequence continues at coordinate 343,294 of PVJH01000116.1, forward strand.
TGTTGGGGTTCCCCCCCCCCCCCCCGATCAACTGTACTATGAAAATATTTTGTTTATACTAACCTGCATCCATTGTAAGAATGTATTTCCATGATATTTGAGAGTTGCAGATTTCGCAGAGGCTAACTCTGAGATATAGAACATTTCCATCGTCTCTGCAGGGCTAGTCTCACACCCTTTGCCACAGGTCAGCACTGAACCCCCACATCTCATCATAGGCTAGGTTGGATGTGACACGAACAGAATCACATGGTTTGCACCTCTTCTGAGTCCTGACTTGTTTCTGTGAGCGTCTGGATGTTCAGATGTATCCGTATTGTCTCTATCTGTAGTTTCTATCTTGTTGCTATTGAGAATCAGATGATATTTTCAGGCTGAATGTAATTAGTACCTAGTCTATGTAACTCTTATTGCTGACTTTGGGAGTCTCTGGGTGATACCAATAGGACACACTTGGCTGCTAACTGAAAGGTGAGGTGTTCAAGTCTACCAAGAGATACCTTGGAAGAAAGGCCTGAAGTTTTCCTTCCGACAAATTGGCCATTGAAAACCTGATGGAGCCCTTCTCTCTTCTGACACACATGGAGCACCAAACGTTGAAATCAGCTCAGTAGTCACTGGTGGATACTGCTGGTCCCTGCACCTAGGAAGCCCCATGTCAATGTGAGCTCATGTATCACCACGTTATAGGCATAGAGCGACTGCTCTAGGACCTACCAGGAGGGTCCTGATTGTCTGCCGTGCCTTACACAGTGAGACATGGAGGCCATCCTGCCCTTTCTGCTTCCCTACACACTCATCTCCCTTCCTCTTTTCCTCTTTCTCTCAACATGTACTGATCTATATCTGTTGACTATATCTCAGACACAGCTCTAGATACTTGGGTACATTAAGAAGTAAGAACAGGACAAAAAACAATTTCTCATCACAAAGCTTGCCGTTTCTCTCACACGAGTGGTGGTCATGAGTGCTGTGCAGAACCGAGACGCCGAGGGTTGACATCCATTCTTGGCGTTCTCCAAACTTACTGCCCCATGGTGCTAGGCATTCTCCTGGTTGCTTTGAGTCAGCGGTGTTCAGTTCTTCTCACTGGATTTAGATGATGTGGAGACATGGAAGCCTTGCAAGAAAACATACATTTTCAAAGTGAAGGAAGATCAAACCCAGGAGAAAATTGGAGCGTATTCTTGATGTTGGATGTCTTTTCCTGGGTTTACAGCTTTTCTTGTGGATGCCATTTTACCCTACAGTTAAGTATTCAGGGCTAGACAATGGCGAACATCCTGATAAATAAATATGAAGCTATGTGGAAGTGGAGCAGAGGGGAGCAGATTGGACAGTAAATGGCTCTAAGGCAAGATGGAAAGGGGGGTAGTAGATCGGTTGCCAGGAAGCTAACATTGTGATCATCTTCTAACATGTCTAAACAAATTTCATTCTACAGTCACATCCTCTTCCTCTGGCCTTTGGGCTTGTGATTGCCAGCACGTCCATGTCTCTCATGTTCCACACACACACACACACACACACACACACATCCATGTGCGTAGGTAGGTGTCGAAAAGGTTGAAATTGAGGTCAGCCAGGCACGTGGAACTAACAGAGAACTGGGCTATACGACTACTTGTTGGTACTGTGTTGGTTCCAGTGTCTCATGCCCTTTCAGGAACCAGGAGCAGATGAGTGTTTCTTTAGTCTGTGAAAGAATTCCTGTTATAATTGTTAGTTAGTTACTATTGCCAAATTGATTCCTACTCCTGGGGACTCTATGTGTGCACAGTAGACTAGGTTCATGGGGTTTTCAAAGAGGCCTACCAAACACCTACAATGGACAGAACACGTTGTTTTGAATAGTAAAAATTTAGACTTTATGGAAAATCAAAAGTAAATGGGGATAACATACTATTATAGTTTGGGTGCACTGGGAGTCTTAACCATATAACAGGTCAAGAAATGAAAATAATAGCTGTTCTAGATAGACAATAGGAAAACTACATATAAGACCCAGAAGAAACTACAGCTGATGATAACAATTACTTTTTGCCTTAAAAGTATTCATTTGGGGGCTGAGCCCCGGTGGCATAGTGGTTGTGTGTGTGACTGCAGCCCCTAGGGTTGGTGGTTCATATCCAGGAGCAGCTCTCTAGGGGCAAGGCTGGGTTTCCTACTCCCCCCAGGGGGCAGTGATGCCCACAAAAAGTATTCATTTGGTGGAAAAGATAAGGCAACCCCAAATAGGGGGGTTAGAGTAGAGATACTCCCAAGTGTAGCCCATGGATCCTGGAGGTCCCCAAGGTGCTTTAAAATGATCTTGAGGTCAGAACTATTTTATAGATTAATTACTAAACTTAATAAAGTGTCGTATTCCCAAATAGGTTTAGATTCACTAATGAGTTAGAAAGCATAATTAAAAATATAATTTACAAGGTGTCTCTTTTTCCAGTGTCCAATAATAGTAGGTATAATAAAAGTCACACAAGTCCTTTGTGGAGAAATGTTTTAAAACTTTAATAAAAGCATTAGTGGTCATCGACTGGAGAAATATACAATACATACGAAGGCAGTCAAAAGGCATTGCTACTAGGGCTCCTGTTTTTACATAGATAGGTTCATTCCAAAGAAAACACGTGTAAATCATGGAGGCATAGAAAGAGTGGCAGTGGGCTAACTGAAGAGACATGAACGGGATTGTAATAGATGCGTTCAAACAAAATGTGTCTGAGTTGTAGGATGTAAATCTGACCATCTGCTCTCTAAACCCTCATCCAAACTCAATAGGTAAGCAATTCAATAAACCTGTAGTTTGCAACCAGTGGATGGGTGCAGACAGGTTTTCTCTGTAAACTCCTTGCCTTAGTAGGGTGCTTTCATAACAAGAGGATATTTTTAGTGCCATGAGGGAAAAGTATTTTTTTAAGGTCAGATCAAATACTGAATGAGTAGCAAAATGCCAATGGACCTCCTCCCCAAATCATTGAAAGTTTCTGGGAATGTCCCACCACATAAAACAACAGCCTTAGAGAGAATGAACCATTTGGGAAGCTTAGGAAGATCTCAAAGGTGAATTCAAAGGACATGTGTCAGCTCAGGATGTTGTGATGGTTGTTTTTAGGTTTGGCAGGTGAGGGACAGGAGATGGGGTTTCCTTAGGATGGGGGGCAGGTACTTCCAAAGGAGTAAGGCTAAAAAATTAAATTTCCTCAAAGGACACAGAACAATCACAGGGCATTATTAGGAAAGAGTTTTAAGATAGTAGAAAATTGCCTTGGTGAGAAAAGGCTAGAAGAGTGATGACCCCCGACCCCCACCCCATTATGATGATGTGCCTGCTTGTTCTTTGAGGAAAGCAACACGAAGTCTATGTGGCCTTGTGGGGAGACTTTCCCTCATCCACCACACAGCCTTTCTTTGGAAGCTTCAAATGTCCTTTTGGTCTCAAAACAGCATGGATGGAGTCCCTGAAGGACGCCCAAGTGACAGCTTTTGTGTGTGTTTTTTAAAGCACAGCACACAGCATTCTTCAGGGAAGGCAGGAGTACTGGAAACACCTTTCAAGGTGTATAGACTTAGACAGAGGGTAGGTTGAAAAACACCAGCTTCACATTTTAACATTTTTTAAATACAGGTTTTGCGATTTCTCAGCAACACTTTTTGACTTACCCTCATATTTCCTGGACGTCTCACTAGCATCACAACATCCGGCATCTGCAGAGTTCTCTGTTTCAATGCAGTTCGATCTCAGCTGCAACAGGTGCTCCTGTGAGCCTGTCAAGTTGATTTTTAATCCATGAAAGCTAATGAATGGCCACAAATTAACCAGATTCACCTGATCCATAGTGAATCTGTATTGACTGTTGGACACATAGTTTGGCTTATTAGCTATCAAAACTGTCTATAGAATGATAGTTTTCTTCTGGACTTCTAGAGCATGCCTGCACACATGGGCAAATTGAAAGGTAGTACAGAACAGAAAGCACAGAAGCAGATATACATGAAACAAAGTGGTGACTTTATATATATGTACATATATACATACATACACACATATAAATATGTGAGTCTGTGTGTAAAGGTTGGTCTAGCACAGCAGCAGGCATGGAATGGTGGAAATGGCATTACTGTGTGACATTACTATGTGCTGAGAAACTGCAATACATCAAAAGAAAAATGCATCTGCATCTGTGATTCTTAATATACACAAAACCCAAATTCTATGTAGAGTTCAGGCTGAAGTGTGAAAGGCAAAAGTTAAAGCTTGAGAAGAAAACCTTGGGCAGTTCACATTTCAAAAGGAAAGCACTTCTTACCAGCACAACACACAAGAAATACTACCCATAAATTGAGTAAATGCAAGTGCTAAGTTCATAGCATTGAATTATCGTTGTTCATTCAAAGATGCCAAGAAGGAAAGGCAGAAAGATAAGCTAGACTTGAAGATGTTTTCAATATGTATACCTGGTAAAAGAAGATCTGTATTTTATACAATGAAGTTTTACATAAAGATAAGCAAAATAAAGCTAAAAACAATGGAAGCCAAGACAGAAAAAAAAATGTCAGCATTTAAGAGGAAGTACTAGTAGAAAATATTCACCATAATATGACCGATTTCATGACATGCAGATGAAGACTGTAACTGTAAACTCCAAAAAAGTGCCAGTCTTACCACTGAGGAGTCTGCTATTAGGGGCAGACCGAGGAGCCCTGGTGATGTAGTAGTTATCAGTTGAACCACTAGCTTTACAGTCAGCCTTTCAAAGCAATTATCCGCTTTGTGGGAGGAAGATGAGACTTTCTGTCCCCATAAAGGGTATCTCTTTGGGGACACACACGGTCTTCGCTATCCTCCAAGTCAGAATTGACTCAGTAGCAGTGAGAGGAGAGAGGAAAGTTCAAATCAAGGATCTCTGGTCATGCAAGGGTTAAAGGCTTGATCATGGACAAAAGAACAGTCCTTTGAACCTGGCAGCAGCTGCCTAGGGAGAGGGAATCTGCTGATCTGTTCCCACAAAGATTAAGGCCCATGGAAACCCTAGGAGGTAGTTTGACTCTGTCACATAGGGTCTCTATGAATCAAACCTGACTCCACAGGACATAGCAACCATGTCCAAATCCTGGGGAAATGCTTGCCAAGGTGTCCATGAGCGTTTATCCATAATCACTTGCTATAGCAAAAATAGTCAGAAATTGTTCAATTATCCATTGATAGAATGGATACAGACCTTGTGTTCAATCAGCACAGTGGCTGATAGCCATTAAAATTGACGAGTCAAGACTGCTTGGAAAAAATGGACAAATCTTACCAAAATAAGACTGAATGAGGAAATAAAATTCATACCAGGTCTGATACAATGCTACCATATTTAGAAATTCCAGAAGCAACAAATACCTCACCAGTTTATGTTTAGAGGTAGATGCCTGGGGGTCGGGTGGGAAATTACATTACAAAGGAAGTGAACAATAGTCAAATGTTGCCACCTGCCTATCCTGGCCAACAGAGGGGAAATTTTCTACTTCTTAACTTCAATTGTAGAATCACCAAGGTTTATTTTACTTGTTTCTCGAGTTGAACTCAGGGTGTTCTGGTTATTTTGGTGTGCCAATAAGAAGATTTCTAATCTTCTCTCATGGAGTGGCACTACCTTGTAGCATTCCTAGAATCTGCAGACAGGAAGAATAGACTCAGCAGCTGCAGTCTGAGGTTTGTACATGAGAACAATCACAAGCCAGGGCAGGGCTTCTTTCTGCCATACTTTGCGTTGTGATGAGTGTGAACCAATTTGACACACCCTAACAGCAGCATGGTATTTATGGGGACTGGGGGCCAGGTCTTTTCTCCCACGGAGACACTAGATGTGTTTGAACTATCCACCTTTTGGTTAGCAACTCTATGCTTAGGGATTGGACCTGATGCGGGCACCTTACATAGAGATTTTCAGTGGTATCCAACAACGCAGGAGCTTTTGAGAGCTCAAGGCCTGCCTTGGATAAAACTGTAGCGCTAAAAGCACACAGCATGGTCTCTTCTGTTTAATAACTGGTTGAAAACAACAACAGTTAACAGAAAGCGCTACCAATCTGGAAGCAAATTATTTTTTCAAAATATGACCACTCTTTCTGGTGCTTCTTCTTCCATAAATGATTAAAGTAGAAGACAGAGAGGCTGAGGGGCCCATTGGGTCACCTGGAAGACACAGTCTCTTTTGTCTACCTCTTCAGGATCTTGTCTCTGGCAAAGGTCTCTTTGCTTGCTGCGTCTGTGGAGGAATGGAGGACTGGCTTGCTCAGAGCTCACGAAATAAATGTCATTCTGGGCTGCAGGAAAGGGAAAAACTGTTTCCTACAACGACGACATATGCAATATTATTAATCTTGAAAACTGCCTCCGGGGAAAGATGTCTTTAAGCTGATTTGACTCTTGGAATCGGGAAAGCTGGGTTCTCATTTGGAGGAGAGCCTTTGTAACAGGGACTTTGATGTATTGCAAGAGACTCTATTACGTCTCACTTAAAGATTAAGTTTTGCTTGTTCTCCCACACTAGTGATATTTTCTCCTGCCTTGTTGGGTAATTATCAAGGTTATTTGTTGTGGTAATGAAGAGGACCTTTTTTTTTTTTTTTTTTTTTTTTTTTGAGGGAGCCATCTGCTGCTTCTGCTGGTCTCTGCATGAAATGGTTGTACTTCTGGCTGGGTATAGCATATTAGAAGCCCACACGTGGGAGTCGAGGGTGGTCTGGAGGGAAGGCCCTACCTTAGCTGGACAGACCGATTTAACTGACTCACAGGACTCAATCGAGAATCAATCAAGGAATAGAGAAACCATTCCCTACTTCCTGATCTGATTGTGTCCGCCAAATAAAAATTCTTCTCTGCAGATTCAAGCATCAGAAAACAAGGAATGTGACTGGATCAGAGAATCAGCAGAAGTTTGCTAGTCATGAGAACAGAATGGTGACACCAGGGACTTTCATTTGCATAGATCAATGTGAAAGGGGGAAGGGTTTTATTGTTACTATTGTTATGATTGCTGTAGGGGACAGAATCACCTTGATGGCAAAATGTGAGCAGTTCTAGCATACAGAATGCTACTTCATAAATAGTGCACTTTAAAGAGTCCTGATATTTCCCAAGGTTCATTTGTTCCACAGGATGAATGCTTCTCTGTTAGGTTTCACTCTCCATCTGCTAAAACTTGGTTCCCTCTTTTATTAGAAGTAGGCATGTGACTGTTTCCTAGATGAAACCGTGAGTTCCCTGCTTTGCAGGAGCTTGGTGGGTCCATTTTTATATCCCTTGCAGTGCTTGGCATCATGTGCATTAGTCAAAGTTCTATGAACCACTCCATGACCTGACCACACGCTTGGATGCCTGCTGGCTATTGTGACTCACAGAATGAACACATCCATCCTTTTCCCAGACTTGCTGTCTCTGTCAATGGTTCTCTCTTGTGTGCAGCAAGGGATATTTGGGTTGAAAGTGATGGAACACCCAACTCAAACTGGCATAAGCCACTTGGGAATTCGTTGGTTAATAAATATGAACAATTCTGAAAGTTGGTGGCCATGTTAATACCATTTCCCCACAAACTTTTGGAAGTCTTTCTACTCTTTTTTCTTTTAAAAAATCATTTTATTGGCAGCTTGTCCAACTCTTATCACAATCCACATATCCATCCATTGTGTCAAGCACTTTTGTACATTTGTTTCACTCATCATTCTCAAAACACCTGCTTTCCACTGGAGTCCCTGGTATCTGCTCCTCATTTTTCCCCTTACTCCCCTGTACTCCCCTACCCCCATGAACCCTTGATGATAATTTATAAATTACTATTTTTTGTCATATCTTTTGTCATCCAACATCTCTCCTTACCCACTTCTCTGCTGTCCATGCCCCAGGGAGGAGACCATATGTAGATACTCGCAATCCGTTCTCCCTTTCTACCCCAACTTCCCTCCACCCTCCCATTAACACCCCTCTCACCACTGGTCCTAAGCGTTTCTTCTGACCTGAATTCCCTGTGTTTCTAGTTCCTATCTGTACCAGTGTACATCCTCCAGTCCAGCCGGATTTGTAAGGTAGCACTGTGTTCATGATTTGTAAGGTTGCACTGGAATCATGATAGTGCAGTGAGGTGGGGTGGGGTGTGGGGAGAGGTATTCAAGAATTAGGAACATTGTATATTTCACGTTTCGGCTTGTTTCAGTTCTCAGATGGATTTTCCAAGCCATACAGGGAAAAGATCGTGACTGGCCATTCCAAGTCCTGTCATGTCTCTCAGTAAGCCCAGAGGAAAGCAAGCTCCTTTCTCTAGCAAAACGTCGTGGGATAGTCTTTGTAGCACAGTTCTCCAGAGCAAGCAACTGAAAACAGCCCAAATATCCACCAGGAGAAGAGTGGATTCAGGAATCCGGGTGCACCTGTAATGGTGTACTCACCCATGGCTATCCGGTCTGTGCTGACCCATCGTCACCCCGTGTGGGGTCCTGGCAGAGACTGTAACTGTTTACAGGATTAGAAAGTGCAGTGTTTCTTCCGTTTCAAACTGCCAATCATGCGTATCATAGCCCAACATATAACCACTATACCACCAGGGCTCCTTAAAGGAATTCTATGCATCTCAAAAAACAGTGATTAAAAACATGAAACACCTCATTATATGAATGGACCTGGAGTCCATTATGCTAAACAAAACTAGTCAGTCCTAAAAGGACAGATATTCTATGAGATCATTAAGCACTAAGAATAAACACTAAGACAAGGGTAAGCTTCTGTTCTCAGATCATCGAGACTTCTACGCTGGGCTGCCAGGCAGGAAGGTAGTGTCTCTGCCTAGCACTCATGAACCATCTACCATCCCGTTATTGGTACATCTTAGAAATGACTTTGACAAGGAAGGCTTCACCTCAACTGGATCAGTTTCCCAGGATGGTGGGGGAAGGAAGGAGACGTCCTGCCCATGTACCATTGTTCTGCAGTCACCCCAAAGAAGCTGGCTTTCTGGCAAGAGAGATCAGTGAATCTGATTGGCAGTGCAAGTCAAGAGGTGGGGTGAGAGTGGTTGTGTCTCTGGGGGAAGGTGACTATACTTCTGTGGGTGCTTCCTAGGGGCATGGCAGGGGAGGTTGGAAGGAAATGGAAAGTTAACGGCAGCAAGTACAAAGAAGAAGAAATGCCCTAAAATTGATTGTGGTAATGATTACACATCTCTTTTGAATAGGCTTGAACTGGTTCGATACAACTGTCTTAAAAAGACTTGGTATTAACTCAATTTGCCTGTGAATGCCCCACATGCTCGCCACTAAGCCAGTGCCTCTGAGGTGTCTTAGTCTTGGATTAATGCTGACAAAGATCTCGAGGTGGGGATGGGGGACAGTGGCCAATCATATCTCATTAAATTAGTAGGGGGGGTTGGTCCATGTCATGAGCTCACTGGGAGCAACAAAATAAGGCCTATCCAACAAGTTATCAAGTCTCCAGTGACTCTCTCTTGCTGTCAGGCTAAATTACAAGCTGGTAGCCTAGAATGATGCCCTTTCATAATTCCATGACTACACCTTTCTCCCAGCCTCCATACGAGCCCTCTACTCCATAGGTATATACTTAAATGCATATTAGGCATGAACAGACAATACAAATAAGAATAGATTGGAACTGTGGCAAATTGAAGCGCACATGTCCTGCCTAAAGGCATTCCAATTCATTAACCATACTATCTTAGCACTTTTGCTTTGAAAATAAATCAAGCCACCCCCCCCACCACCACCACCCTCCTTTCCCAAAAAGGATATCATGCTCGACAAACAACAAAAGCTGTATTTGGCTCATGGGTTGTAAGACTATGTATGACTCCTACATGCACACCCATGCACTTACAGGCACAATCACACAAACGTGCAGCCCACATGACACTTGACATTCACCTTCGCCCTTGGGTCCTTTATGTTGCCTTGCCTGTATGTTGTTACAGAAAGTTTTCTGCCCTTCCTCGAGGCCTGCCACTTCACACATCACCCCATCAGAAAAAGATCTCCATGTCTCATCTAAACTCCCAAGATCCTCACATTCCCCACCCCGGCCTCCAGCCTACTACTATGCCCATGAATGCAGTGGGCTCTTGAAGAACATGAGTTTGTACTGCCTGATTGGCACTGCACTTATAGACAGATTTGTTTGTCCTCCTGTGTGGCAAGTGCCCCCTTAGAATACCATCTTGGTAATAATCTCTGCCGGAGGAGTTTATCTTTCTATCTCGGTGGCAAAGTTTAATTCTCAGAGAGAGGATGCTCAAAAAGCTTGAATTTACTTCAATTACATCACGAAGGGGGAAAAGATCCTCATATAAATGTGCCCTGGCAGTTCAAACCCGTGTCGTTCAAGCGATTAATTGTGCGAACATCACTCTCTCCCAGTCAGATCATAAGTTGCTCGTGTGGAGGCCTCATGTCTCAGCCACCTGCCTGCCCAGTGAGCACTGCGTCAAGTCTTGTCATGGCTAGACCTCAGACAGTATCCATCAGTTGCTTCTTGATCCCTCAGCACACATTCACATTACCATCCAACCATCCCATCAATTCAAAGCTTTCCCCTTTCACTGCCGTCTAAAGTTCAAGCACTCTGTGATCCTCCTACCTGAACTCTGACACACTCCCCACTTAATGAAAAATTATTCTAATAATGAATAATTAGTCATGTTCCCTGAGATGGGATAATTTAGGTGGATTCATTTGGCATACCCATAAACACACACTAATTCAACCATGATATTGCTAACATTCTTCAAATGGTACAGCTATTTTCACCTTTCTTTTCCAATTTATTCCTCCACTATGGACATAAAGTCACTAACCCTGAAGCTATCCATCTAACCTTTCCAGTTGCTCTTAATAACAGGATCCCATCTAGTAAATTCTCTCCAAGAACAAATGCTCATGGCAAACATTCCTTACTGCTTAATCTTTACAGATAGGCTCAGACCTAAGGCCCGTTCAAGCCACACCTCTTATCATTAGTAATATGTACTTCATAGACTGTTGCAGTGTGCAGTTTTCTGGTGGTATCATTCTCATGCCAGCCTCTAAGACAAATAAAACAGACTTGTAAAAACAGTGATAATAAAAGGCAGTGCTATAATCAGCTGAGGTATTCAGTTTTTGTCAGAACTGACTTACAATGAAGTCATTTGTCTCTTCCAGTCAGGGACCTATCTGTACTGTTTGATTTACAGAGACTTTTGTTTGGTTTAAGGGAGACTTCCTGGGATAGTTCTGGTTTATGGTTTCAGAGTTAGAGATGATCTCCATGTTCAATGGACTCCTGAAAATTTGGATTCCATGAGGATTTAAATTCTGTTCTGTCTTCCTCAGTTTCTGATTAGATTTTTTAAAAAAAGAATCATTCTATTGTGGGCTCATACAACTCTTATCACAATCCATACATCCATCCATTGTATGTCAAGCACATTTGTACATTTTTTGCCATCATCATTCTCAAAACATTTGCTTTCCACTTAAGCCCTTGGTATTTGCTCGTCATTTTCCCCTCCCTCTCTGCTCCTCCCTCCCTCACGAAAAAAGTCTTCTTAGAATCTTTGTTCAAACTGTCCCGTGATGGCTAAGGCACCTCCCCTTCTTCTGATCTCCTGGCAAAGGCATTCGTTGGTATGGGCAAGGAAATATGTGTTCCATCTGGTCCTCCTGTTTTGACTCTCCATCCATTACTTCAGGTAAATAGAGACTAATTGTTAGACCCTGGATGTTCATTTTAAAAGCTTTGAAGATACCAGACATTGTGCAGCCTGAGAAAAACAATATCAAGTGAGTTAATGGGAACGCCCAATGAGACTTTGAAGTGGTGACCTATTTTGAACGCTCCTTGGGTGATGGGGTTTTCTACTCTTTCCAAAAGTTTCAGTCTCAGAAATGCGCCACGTTGGGGAGTTCTCGCCAGTCCCAACAAAGCAAAAGTGAAACCAAACAGTGTAGATAAATGGGTCTATTTGTTTTCATTCTAGTTAATGGTCTCTTTTAAAATATCTATCAACCTATGTGAAAGGGCTGAAAGTAGAAACACATATGCAGATTTGTTTTAATCCCCCAATTTCTGTCACCTGCGTGTGGCTGATCCTGGGATCGCTTGGCCCCCATCAGAGCCGCGGCAGAGTTCTCCACCAGTGGGAAAGGGAGCAGGGAACACCCAGTGCTGGCTGAAGGAGGGGGGCTGTGATGGTGGGGCCATCTTTTGGAGTTAGGAACACAGCCGCTGGCCTCCCTGTCTCTGGCACTGATGGATGGAGTCATTGTTTTTGGAAGGACAGCTTTTTGGGTGCCTGGGGCTTTCGGCAGGAAGCTGTGTGAATTGGAGGCTCCGTCCCCTGCCATCTTGGCATTTCTGTACTTCAGCATTTTAGTCAATGCAAGGAGTAAGATAAATTGTAATTGAGGGTGCCTTTCTATAAATCATGCCACAGAGAGTGAGCACATCCAAACGAAGAGTCCAATAGGAATGGGTGTCTTTTGCCTGGGGACAGTGATGGGGGGCAGGGATGCAGGGGGAGGCAATCCAAGGCACCTCAGTGGTGGCTGAAGAATGCAGTGAGAATGAAATGGAAAATAGCTTTTTTTAAAAGTTTCCGATCAAAATTATGAACTCTAGATGGTGACAGGATGGGAGGAAATGTAGCAAGGAATTCTGAAAACAAAACCCAGTTGGAAATGGGAGAGTTGGCTGACAAGCAAAGTCGTTCTGACACACTTACGCACTCAGGCTAGGAGGTGAGAAGATGCCATTTCAAGAGGTAGGCAGCTTCCTCGTCCCGGGCTTAATTACCCTTCACTTTGTTATTGGACTCTGCCATGCAAACACTGTCAGCATTCAGTGTTCTTTGTGCAACTAGACTAAGTCGAAAAACAGAAGATGAAGTGGCAGAGGACGGTCCCAAAGGCCATGCACTCCGTGTGAGGTCTACAGCCACACAGAACTGAATTGGGAGTGAGAGGTGACTGTGTGGATTCGTGCTCACCTGGGGCGAGGAATTCTGCTGACTTTCTGCTGAGGGCTCTGGAGGGTCCATGAAGGTAGTCATGAGCCCACTTTACTTTTTTGCTTCACCAGTCTTTGAAACTGGCAGGTCAACATTGAAGGACTGAGAGGAGTGGTGGTGGTGGTGGGGATGGTGGTGTTCTGTTACCATCAGGTGAGATGTAAGTCTGTCAGGGCTACTGACTCAAGAGGGGACCCCTGCATTGATTTCTTGGGCCATTCCCAGCCCTGATACATAAAATCTTCATGCCATAAAAATGTCGGGGTGAGCCCTGGTGGCGTAGTGGTTGTGCGCGGGACTGCGGCCCACTGGGATGGAGGTTCAATTCCAGCTCCACAGAGCAAAGTGGTGGGCTTCCTACTCCCACCACCTGGGCAGTGATGCCAAAAAAGAATGTACCAGGGGGCAATGGGAGATGGAAAAGAGAGGGTCCAACATTTGCTCGACCCATGTCTTTGCTGTTCTGTATTTAAAGAAACATGCACTTTACCTTGTTTGCCCAGGGGAGTTCTGACAATCCTCACACGCACTCCTTTCCTCCCAAAAGAGTCATTGGCATAGAGCTCCCACTTCAGGCACTCCTCCCAAAGCGAGGCACCAAAGGCGGGTACGTCAATGTACGCGCGCATGCTGTCTGCTTCAGAATTGAATAGAGGCATAGTCTGCACAGGGACTTTTCAGATGGCATGTATACCAAAACAGGACCCATGTGCCCGGGAAGGAACATTCTAAACTATTGTAGGGTCAGAGACCTCAGCTTTGTGAGTGCAACGATTGTACAGTTTTTATATTTTCTGTGTTTATTTCCCTCTTGGATTTCGAGACTGAGTTCTTTTTGAAAACGCTGGCCTCTAACAGCTGTACTGAGGGGAATAAGGGACAGAATTGTGTCTTATATTTCTGCTTTGTCTCCCTCGGTTCTGGGGCCAGCGAGAAACAAAAGCGAAGGAAGAAAGCATCCTGCCAGGGATGCTCCTCTAGCGAGGACCCCCTCCAACAGCCCCTGCTCCAGCCTTTGCTGGTTCATGGAGGCCCTTCCTTTACATCAGGACTTTGAGTTGTGTTGGCATCTCTACCTGAACATGGGCTTAGGAAGGCTTTTCAAGGGGACTTCAGAGCATTGGGAAGGCAGTCAGTCGTGGCTGGTGCAGTGAAACTGGAGCAGACATGCATTTGTCCAATGCGGCTGTGTGTGGAAGATGACCAGTACTGGAGGAATCAGGAGTCTCAGTTTGGAAATAGAAGACCCGGAGAAGGTACGGTGAGTCCTTTTGACAGCCCACCGTGACAGATTGAATGAGAGTTGGCTACGTGCAGGGTGGCCCTGTCGTTCCCAACTCTGAGGATGCCCATCAAGAGAGTCGGTTGCTACGTTAACAGGCATGCTGCTCTTGTTTTCTAAAAGGGGGCGCTAAGTTTGGAGCGGGGCATCCACCCGGACTTGGTCCCATTTTAGTTATCATTCAAATCCACCCATGTGTACAGATTCAGGTGTATACTTGGTGTTGCTTCATTAGCTATTGGTGGAAGCAGGAAGGACCCTTTGGAAGCCCTGCTTTCCCCACCCATACCGCTTCTGGAGCAAACTCAACAGCTGAAGGCGCACGCTCCCCACTGACAGGGCAGTTCAAGTTGAGAGGCCTGTGGACCTATCCTGTCCAACTGCTTTTGTCTCAAGGAGTAGCAATTTTCAAACTTCTGCCAGATGTCTGATTGGCCTGTGCCAGCCATTCGATTTCAACTCACAGACACTCCAGAAGACAGAGAAGAGCCTGCCCCACGGGGGTGTCGAGGCTGTCATCTTAATGGGAACAGTTTTACCTGCCTTTCTCCCAGAGAGGCCCGGGTAAGTTCAAACCCTCAACCTTTCCGTTAGGGGCCGAGGGCTTCACTGTTGCAGCCCGGGTAGACTGCTTGAGGCGGCAGCCTCAGCCGCTGTGTTTCTGAGCTCAGTGAAAGAAATCCTCTGTCTCCATTCAGTCTCTGGAGAAACTGGAGTTGCCGTCGATGAGGGGTTTTAGATCTCGCTCCATTGAGCTGTCTGTGATGCGTCAGGCATGGCCTGGTCGCCCCCAGGCTTCAGAATCTAAACCCAATTAAAGATACTGCTATCACTGGTTCTCTTCGCATGCATTTGACTTCAAGTTTTCTTGGGTAGCAGAATCGACTTTTGCCTTATCCTTGGCATTTCACTGAGTCTACAGGAGGTTGTTTATAAAGACTCAGCGGACGCCCCATACTTCTTTACAACCTTTTCTCTTCTCATTTAAAAAAAAATGAGGGGAAGAGTAAATTAATGCCTTCAGGTTTGCATATCATCTTCTTGGAGATTTCCACAGATCCCAAACCCTGGAGTCCTCCTTGGGCCCCTTTTCTCCCCAAACCCACAACTTCTACAGCATCGAATCTTGTCATGTTTACCTTGAAAGTGGATCTCCAATCGGCTCAGTTCTCAGCTCCTCTGTTACTTGGTAGATGAACTGCTGTGTCTCCTCTGTTTCCTGCAGACCCCACAGCATTTCAGTCCTTACAATCCTCATCTATATGATTCCCCAGACCATTTCCTCACCTCCCCATATCTATGCTGAGTCTCCCTTCACTCCAGTCAACAGCTGTCTTCTCTGCACCACCACAGCCCCATCCTTTCTTCTTTCACTGCTTCCATGTTGCCCCGCTGATTTGTCCTCACAAAATACCCTAAGCCACTGCCATTTCCACCTCATAGTAGTCCCAGTGGACAAAGCAGCCCTGCCCCCTAGGGCTGCAGAAACAAATTCTTTACAGAAGCAGGCAGTGGTCTCTTTCTCCTATGGAATGGCTGGGGAGGTTTAAAGGTTTAAAACCCTTGAGATTGGCAGGCTAATGCCAAAGACTGTTCATCCTGAGGCTCTCCTGAGAAAGCTGCCAATGAGCATTAAATTCTAAATCTAATCACACCTGTCCTCCCCAGATACTTCAGGACACTTTCCTCAGGAGGATATGGAGACCAAGGTCTGTTCTGGGGCAACATGCTCTTCACAGAATCTCATAACTTGTCTCCCTCACACCTCATCACTCAGTGCTACTTCTTCCTTCTGTTCCCACAACTCCCGTCACACTGACCTGGGGGTTCCCCAGACTTGGCAAGGGAGTGCCCACATGCTACTTACTCTTCCATCCCTGGCCACTCCTCTGTCAGTCAGGTGGTCACCGCGTCTGCTCTGTCATCACAGTCAGGTCTTCGTTGGGATATCAGCTCTTCAGGGAAGTCTGCCCTGACTGTGGGCTCACTCGATGTCTGAATAAATCCATAGCTTAATGAATGAATGAAATCTAATATGGATGTCTCAGGAACATATTATTTAAAAGAGTACTTTCAAGAGTACAGCACCTTCTCATGCTCCCAAACAGCATTACTGTCTTTCATTTTCTTTTTAGCAGCTAGAGAGAGAGAGAGAGAGAGAGAGAGAGAGAGAGAGAGAGATATCCTTGTAGTGTGAAGGTATGAACAGGCGTCAGTGATACAGAGATTACATCACTTAGCTGCGAACATACAACTTGTGGTTTGAACCCACCAGTCGCTCTGTGGGAGAAATATGTCACAATCTACTTCCTAAAAGAAATCCTAAGAAGGCAGTTCTATCTGGTTCTCTTGGTTGCTGAGTTGCTGTTATCCAACGGCAGGTCTTGTTGGCGTGCTGCAAACGGTCGCTGTGCTCAGCTGCCGACCAGCAGGTTGAAGGATTGAGCCCAAATGCGAGGCCTGGCCTTCTGCTTCCCCGCAATGTTGCTGTGAATACCCCCTGGAGTTGCACGGTTCTTCTGGTACACACACCGGGTCCACAAGGTGTGAGGATCCTGATCAGAGTAGCAAAAAGGGGCAAGCGTTTTTTTTTCATTTTAAACAAAGATTTTATTGGCACATAATCCATATAACATGCAATTCAACAGTTATGAGTGTTTGATCATGACCACAGACAATTTTAGAACATTTTCTTCTTTCTTGCATTTTACTTCTAATCAGAAGGTAGGTGGTTCCAGCCCAGAGGTGGAACTGGACTCAACACCAGACTCAAGAGGTGAAGTAGAAACTGGACTCAACACCAGACTATGGGTGTTGCCTTGATGGCAGCTGGCAAGAGGTACATCTGCCTGTCCTTTTAGTGTTTCACCCACCCATCCATCTGTCGGATCTATGTAAAATATGAGTTTCTTAGGGCTCTTGTACAATTACTACAAACTTGCATGCCTTAAAAGAAGAGAAATGTACCCTCTCAGTGTTGTAGGAGCTAAACCAAGGTGTTTTCTGTGCCATGTAGCCCTGCAAGGTCTCTAAGGGAGGAGTCATCCTTGAGTTTTCCAACCTCTCGTAGGCCCAGGGTTTCTTTGGTTTTAGGCAGTGTGGCTTCAGTCTCTGCTCGTTTCTTTACATTAGCCACCTAAGTTTACTGTGTCCATCCCTGTGGCTCTTGCCCTCTTCTGAGGAGGACACCAGTTCTCTTAGACTCAAGTTTACTGCTTCTATCTTCAATGATTCTTTCTTCAAGCAAAGTCATCCTCTGAGGTTCTTGGAAGGACGTGAATTCAGGAGGACACAATTCAACTGAGTACAATATATGCATCTATGTTGACTTACTGCCCCTTCCACCCCCTGCCATCTAAATTCTGAATTTAGGAATCTGACATTGGGCCAGATCAGCAACCTATATTTCAGAAGCACATGTTCTCTGTTTTTTCTCAGAACCCGCCACCTTCCGTGGCTCATGGCATGTGCTCATCCAATGACTGAGTAAATACATAGCTTAAAGAGTGAATGAAATGTAATCATGGATATCTCAGGAAAGCATTATTTAGAAAAGTAGTTTCAGTCTGCTGGCTAGTTTCATTTTATTGTGCATTGTTCTGGTTGTCAAGCTGGCTGGGGGCCCCTGAGGTGGTGCAGTTCAGCAGCACCATACTCTCCCGACTCAGTATCCCGCCCCCCATGCTCACACAACAGGCATGTTCAGAAGTTCCATGTTTCCACTTTGTAGCTGCCATCTCGTATCATGTTTACATACATGGACGGTGAGACCAGACTGCTTGGATTGAATCCTACCCCTTATAGTTATTCTGTATGTTTGGGCAAGTTCCTCAGTCCTCTTAAAAGTCAAGTTTTCTTCTCTGTAAAAATGAGGATAGCTGTAGCACCTTGAGAGGGTAGCTGTGGGGACCAAAAGGGATGGAGGAAGTCACTTATCCAAATATCTGACACATAATAAACCCTGCTTCAATGTCCATTCTTCTTACTACTATGTGCTGTGGTCCCCTGGTGTTAAATGTCGGGCTTTAAGAAAGAGAGCAGAGGATGTGAAACCAAGTCAGGTCTCACTCAGGATAAAATTCTCCCTTCACGATCCCTTTGTGGTACTGAGAATCAGTACTTCAGAGCATGGAACAGCAAACTTTCTCCATTATAAATAGTTTGCCAGTCCTATGGCCTTTGTCTCAACACCTTCATTCTAAACGAGGAGACATGGCAGTGTTCCAGTCAGGATTATTTCAAAAGCAGGAAATCGTCCCAATCCTGTTTTTACACAAATGGTACCTAGCTCTGTGTATACCTTATCTCTACCTTTGGCCAGGCTTGATTCTTACTGATGTAGTTTTTCCTGGGGTGGGTTTCAGATACTTGTCTAAAATCCCAAGTGACTCTAATACAGAGTTGGCATGCTCTGACGCAGAATCATTCAAACTAGGAACCAAGGAATCAGAGAAGACACCACCTTCCTGCTTTTTCCCATCCCATTTCACAAACTCTGGATCAGCACTGTTTGAAGCTCTGGGCAAGGGTTGACCAGACTTCAGTAGGTCCTCTTTGCTTAATGCGCAAACCATATCACTTTTGTATCTAGAGAGAAGCCTAATTATCTGTGTAATAAATGCCTTGTACTTTCAGGGAACACAGTCCAGCTGTTACTGTGTATTTAAGCTGAGGCTGTGCTTTTTGCTGTCTAATTGTGTCCCAGCATTGGCAGTTAAACAGAACAGTTTGGAGTACAAACAGACTGCCTAGCTCCTAAAGGCTGTGGCTTCTGTGATGGAGCTGGGAGTTGTTCCCAGCAGTCAATGGTCTCTGTCTTGAGATCATGTCACTGAACGCTCATGGCTCCTATAAGAATCATCTGACACTCTCTTCCCTAAGAATCTCCAAGAATTTGACTGAATGTCCTGTGCTTGCAGTAGGGAGAGAGGTAGCCTGAAGACATGAAGATGACCTAAGAGACAAATGCTAAGACGTTCTTAAATTTTTTATTGACAAAATTTCTCAGTGTCTATTCCTGGGCATTGGTGTTGGAATCATATGGAGGCCTGTTAAAATACAGACTGATGGGCTTTATTTCTGTTCCATGGAATCAAATTTTCTGGAGATAGGACATGGAATACACAGTTTGATAAGGTCCTTAGATGGATCTAAAATTTAAAATGGGAGTGCCAATAGACTGTTTGTTTTTAAGTTAAAAAAGTTAAGGGATGCGGTTCTGGAGCAGGCTCCAGCTGATGGTTGTGAAAGCTAAGATGAAAGAATTTAAAGTTCGTGAAAGCAGCCAATTTGGGTCATGGTAAAGCAAGTCCTTCGATCTGGGTCCATGTATCCGCTAGCTGGGAAACTAGCTCATTCACACTGAAACTTAGCACTGTAAGTTCAAGAGTCAGAGATGATCTGGGTAAAGATGTTATGTGCACAATGCTGCAGTCATGGTGATTTATGAGGGGATGCGAGGACAGACACACAGGATGAACAGATGTGGGCAGGTGGTTTAGACTGGATTCAATAGAGAAGCAAAGCCAGTGGTGCTTCCAGATAAATATATAATGAGAAATGTATGTCACTTGGTTGCTGAAGTTGGGTGATTTCAAGTTCATCATATGCAAAGCCCTTGGATCAGATGTTAGGCCAGAAGCTTCTAAGGCCCATGGCTTCAGGAAGAATACAAGCTGGTATCTGTAGAGGAGGATCACGCCAAGTTCCTTAGGTCAGACTTGTGAAGGAAGAGGCAAGGACTCCATGTTCAGCAGGTTGAATGACAAGTCATCAGTGACTTCCAGAATCAACGGACACCATGGCAGGTCATTGGCTCATAATAATAGGTGTTTGAAGAACTGGAGATCAATGAGCCAGATGACCAGCAAAAGACAAGCAAGCTTCCCCACAGTGTCCTCTTTTTTTTGGGGGGGGGGGGGCAATCACTGCTCTCCGGCGGTGTGAGTAGGAGCCCCAGCCCCACTGCTGGAATTGAATCTCCATCCCAGTGGGCCGCAGTCCCGTGCACAACCACTACGCCACCAGGGCTCAGCCCAACAGTGTCCTCTTATATAAAAAGAAGACTACATTTCAATTGATTACATCAAGGCTATGCACTGAGAAAGGGTGTTGCATCCCAACTTAATCTTCTCACAGCTGATTGACTGTGATCACATTGTGTCAGGTCAGGTCAGGAGGGATTACTAGACGTTAGCTGTCAAATTGCTGAAAACCCTGGTGCAGCATAGTTGGCACAGAACCTAGCTATCACTGAAAATGAATGGGAGTAGATATGTACACACACCATATATGTGTGTGTGTGTGTGTGTGTCTGACAGAGTATATTTGTACATGGATGTTCACCTTGCTAAAAATATGTATCTATGAATGCAGTATGGTGAAATTAGGAAAATTTAGACATAACCAAACATCTTGAAGGGTTCAGAAACTGGGCCTGGGTGCTAAGGACCTTAATGTGGGTGGCATTAAAATCAAATGATATGACATAATCTATAAGAACAATATTCTGAGGGCATGCAAAGCTTTTTAGCAGCCATCTAAAGTGCAACTGCTGACCTCCTCCCCATCTGAGGAGAGAAGCATGAAGAACCAAACAAGCAAGAGAACATGGAGACAATGCCTCCATCCACAACCCTGGGACCAGAGGGACTAGACTGTGCCTGACTACCACTACCGACTGCTTTGAAAGAGATCACATCAGAAGACCCTGGAGAGTGGGGGATAAAATTGTGGGGGGAAGTTAAAAAATTACTTTAAAATATAGAATAATAGGAATCAGGCATTCTATTGAAATAAAGAGTGGGGAAATCCTGTGACTCGGATCCTTAGCCACCGATCAGGTCTGGCTCTGAACCGACTTCTGCAGTTTGATTTTGACCGAAACAATAAATAGGTCTCAAAGCAGAACAATGGTGTTAGTGAGGTGTGGACCTCTTAGAATAATCCACCATTTGAAGGCAAAAGAGCAACAGTTACTGAAGGGTAAGTTTAGAAGAGTTACTAAAGAAGTGGAAAGTGGAACTTGAGCAGAAAATAGGGGAAGTGATGTTACATTGAGGGATTTTCATCTGAATGGTCAGCATTTCAAAAACCACCAGGTCCCTGGGAGATAGAGGGGCCTTTCGACTCTTGTAAACAGTTATAGTTTGGGGAAATATGACAGGGGGCCTCTAGGAGTCAATATTGACTTGATGGCAGTGAGTGTGGGCTTTTTGCTTTGTCTATTTCATTTCCTGGAATTCTCTTCTTCACATGAAGAATCCAAAGTCATGTGTCTGAAAGGACCCAGAAACTCAGTCCCCTAAATCCTCAGCTGGCATTTTAATTTCCTGATAATATCACTTTAATGAAAGAGTTTACTCATCTTCTGCTCAACTATGGCTCTTACCTCATTGGAGAGGTTTCTGCTATGTGAGAAAACTCCTTTCTAGATCTGATTGCCTTTCCACATTATAATAAAGCTCATTCTTCATTGGACTGTTTTCTGTGTCAAACATCCTGAGTTCCCACATTAGTTCCTTGTGGAAAGTCGTTCTGAGCTCTCCCTAATCAAAGGGATTCCATTGGAAACATTCACTTTTTTCAATGGCAACCTGCTGTTTTCAAAGGAAGCACTAGTTTGGGAAATCAGATGTCTAGAACTAGTTTGGGGGCCTTGAGCTGTTTCCCAACCCCCATGGCATTTCCATGTTCCTCTTCAGGACGTATGGCTAGAAATTCTCATCACACAGTATTTATGCGAACTGAAGTAGACTCCATATAATGAAATGCCTGCCAGGGAGCAAACCTTCCATAAACATTACTTTCTTTCCTTTATTATTTCTCTAAAAATGTCTTTGCAATTCATGACCTTTTTTCTTATACTATCTTGAATGAACTGCTAGATTTTCTTACCAGGCATCAATGAGAAAACTCCAAGTTTATTTATTTTGCTAGTTTATTTAAATGTTCACCTGGAAGTATGCTTGCAAGAGTAAAAGTTGGTAGTCCTCATTTCTTCCTAATGGAAGGCCAATGTTATCATTCAGATTCTTAAAGATGATAGTTTAAATAAATGACCTACGAGCAAAGGATGTACATCCTTTTTTGGATCCATGCCTTTGGGAAGGAAACACAGCTTTAAAGTTGGAAAACAGGACACATTGCAGGCAACACAAAGGCTGTGAAGTGGAATGATAAAGTAGAAGAGCATAGGAGGAGAGTGAAACCACAGCCATTACAGAAGGAGAGAACACAGGTAAAGAGGGGGAAGTGAGTGCCTGAACAAATACAGTCAACTCACGGAGGAAAAGCAGCATTTATGTTCAAAGCTTAATATGAGATGTTGATGAATTATAATGTATAAAAATGAATAGAATCTGATTGCAAAGGAAAATGGTCAAGAGACTAAGACTTCAGAGACAAAAGACTGAATTTGAGTAAATACTATGTAAATCATTTGTAAGATTGTCTTATGAGACTGTGGTACCTCAGGATATACCATCCATATACAATGAGATAAAATGAATTGTACAAATGATTTGTAAATAAAGATGCTAGATAAATTCAAGTGATGGTGTCATCCATGCATACCATACCTGAGTGTGTCATTATTCTCAGGAGGTTACAGCAAGTTGGTTTTCTTGGAAAATCAAGCAGCTAACAAAAGTAAAGGCAATGTGTGATGAAATGAACATTTGAGGAGGAAGCAGAACCCCTGGCTTGCAATTTCAGCTTCATTATTGCCTAGTAGTTGTGTGATTTGGGCAAGTCACTTAGATTCTCTGAACTTTAGATTTCCCATGCATGAAAGGAACTGCTTAGATTAACTCTAGGCTACTCTCAACTATTAAAGTTTATGATTCTCATATTCTATGCCTTTTCTAGCCTAGCGCCAATTTCTGTGGGAGAACATCAAGAAGGATTGCAGATGTGACCTCTCTGACCCATGAGTTTCTTAGCTATGTGGGGTGAGAGCCTGAGCTTTTGATGTATGAGAGATTGAAGTAGTGTGTGAATGCTTGCATGAATTAAATAAAAACAATTACAGCGCTGTAAGAAAGAAAACTGTTTTCAGAAGTGTTAATTGTGAGAAACAGAAAAGAAGGGATCAAAAGAGGCTAGTCTGCCCATGAATGACTTCATGGAAAGGAGAGAATTTGAGCTCCAGTTGAAAGAAAAGGGGAGCCCTGGTGGCCCAGTGGGTACCTACACTGTTAACATGGTTAGCAGTTTGAAAACATGAGCTGGCTATGCAGGAGAAAGATAGGGCTTTCAACTTCTGCCAACCATCACAGTCTCAGCTATCCACAGGAACTCTTCTACCCTGTTCTACAGGATTTCTTGGAGTTTCCAGATATCAACTCAATGACAGTGAGTTGGGATTTTGGTTTTAAAAGAAAGGTTTGCTTTTGGAAGAGAGGGGGAGGGAAGGAGCGTTCTCCAGGGAGTTGTACACAACCTGCATCCACTCTCTAGTCTATGTTGTTGGGGTAAACACTTGGGACTTTAAAAAAATCATCTTATTGAGCACTCTTACAGTTCTTACACACTCAGAACATTAAAGTAGATGGCTCCGGGAGCTATAGAGGAGGATGCAACCAATCGTAGAATTACATCAATGCATAATATCACACTTTGATAAATATTCGGAAACAAGAGAACAGATTCATGAGCGCATGGTGTCTGGACCTGAAGGTCATCAAGGAGGGCTTTCCACAGGAAGTGTGATATCTGTGCTACCCTAAATGGACAAACGTACTGTGGAGTTGGTTATAAAATATACAGGGACTTCTAGGATACTATGTAAAGACTTGGAAATCTTTGCTTATATGTCAAACTGCTTCTGGTTAAACCTCCAGATTATGGGTGAGGTGTCTCATTCCTTTCAACCCTGGAGATACTTTGATGGAAAACATTGAGCACCTCTGCATCATTTTAGGAGCCCTGATGGTATAGTGGTTGCAAAGGTGAGCTGCAATCAGCATGGTCAGCCTCTGGAAACCACTCACAGCACGTTGGGAGAAAGACTGGGCTTTCTACTCCCATAGACAACTACAGTCCCCGAAAGTTAAATAAACCACAATAAATTAGCCTTGACTCATTGGAATTGAGCTTGGTTTGGTTTGGTTTGTAGTGTATACAACTTTTTATTGTTAGGAGTTCTGTGAGCTTGTCTTCAAAAGTAGTTAGTTCTTTATTTTTGGTGTTTTCTTCTTGCCTCATTTGGGGGTTCCGATGGGGCAATATCTGAAATTTGATATATCAATATCCACTTACCTATACGTCTCTGTTTTTACAACTTTCAAGAGTTCATTTTGAATCTTCCTTTCATCCTCAAACCTACCCTCTTGTCGAGAGTCCTGGCTTCCCTCTCCTCTTGAGTCACTTAGATGACTCCGTTTAAATTCTTCTGTCTCTGCTCTTCCTCTCTTTAGGCGTAGCAGGTAGACTGCTCTGTACAGTGACTGAGGCCAAGTAAATTTTGTACTTTTATAGGAAAATGAGATAATGTTTCTATTTTATTTCTAACATCTTTCCTAATCACCAGAATATACTACCTTTGTGAATTGTAGTGTTTGGGAAAAACTTATCATTCAGGCCAATTCCTGTTCATCCCTATGACTCAGTCCATGGCCTCTCGCCCAATGTGGTGGGACTGACCACACCTCTCTGCCTCCCCACCTCACGTCTCCCCACTCTCACTGTGTCACACTTCTTCTTCGCTTTCCTTTAAGACTTATTTTTGATAAATAACCTTGTGTTATTTATCTTTGTGGTATCACATCTAGCATGGGGACTAGCACATGCTTTTATTAAACTAGCAATAAAACAAATAAAAAAAGTGGTCAAAATGAATTGCATTAATCAACTATGGTGAAAAGTTTAAGATAACTTGAGATTCTTTTATATAACTGGTGACATCAATGTCAAGGAAGAACAATAATTCATCACAGAAGAAAGTATGTTTTCTAATTAAGATCTCTTTGAAATGGAATGAGAGGGACTTCAAGACCAGGTTTTCATATGAAATGCAAGATGCCCAGATAAATCAGAATTTCTACTCCCAGAAAGAGTTACTTACTGTCTCAGAAGCCCCCAGGAGCAGTTCTACCCTGCCCCATTTGGGGGGAGGGGGGTTTCTATGACTCAGAACCAATATGATGGTGGTTAGTGAAAAGGACAAAGAAAAGGAGCATCTGTGGTTTAGTGGTAGGATTCTCCCCTGCCATGCAAACATTACCATTGAGTTCCAGACCAGATGGACTTGATGCATAGCCACCACTTCCCTATAAGTTGCTATTATACTGAGCAGTTTCAGTAGGGCTTCCAGACTAAGATGAACCTGGAGGAAAGACTTGTCAATTTGCTTCTGAAAACCAGACCATGACCATAGAGGTAGCCCAGGTCCAAGCAATCTTCCATTCTGGTGTACATGTGGTCACCATAGGTGGAGGGGCGGTCTAGACAGAAATTAACAACAAGGACAACAGAAGCTAGCATTGAAGGACAGAGACTTGCAGTTCCAAAGTTTATAGGGTTATTGAGTGGGTTTATCCCCACCTGTTTTCCAGAGAGGTGTTTCCTGAAGATTGTCTAATGATAAACACACAGACCCTTGCTGGAAATAAGTATTCTCTGACTTCATTCCTCTCCTGTCTACCACAAATACTGCTCCAACCTACAGGGTATCTCTGAACATCTGCATAGCCCAACCACTGTTCCCATTTCTACTTTTTTCCCTCCAATGAAAAAGCTGTGGAGACCTTATTTTGATCTGAAGGAACGATCTTCACTCTGTTTGAAAGACCAAAGCCCTATATGACCCCAATTCAACATAATGTTACTTAAACGCCATAGTTTGTTGTTTTTTGGGTTGGGGCAGAGTTTACAACAGTTATACATTAAATTGGAAATTATCTACAAGGAGAGATTTTAGATAAATGTGCCCAATTCACCTTACATGGAGATATGCTGGCTCCAATGAGTTTGGAATGAACCGCAGAATTTCCCACAAAGTGTTTATCTTGTTGCTTCTTCTCTCTGTGTCTGGTTAGTCCCAATATGGATATTACAAATTAAAATTTCTTCTAAGAATGCTACATGAAGGTCCTGGTTCATAGGGCACAGAAATGTAGATCAATAGAAAGTTGCCTTTTCAACCATAAACTCAACAATCTGTGTGTGTATGTGTGTGTGTGTATGTGTGTGTGTGTGTGTGTGTGAGAGAGAGAGAGAGAGAGAGAGAGAGAGAGAGAGAGAGATATTCATGGTCTTACAGCTAAACACCTGAGAGTAGAGACAACAAAGCAGAAGTGAAAACAAATGTAATGAGAGCTGTCATGTTGCCTCCCTGTGGGATGCCTACTCCCGGGTCTGTGATGCCTGATATCTCTAATATTTTCTTATTGTTCTTTGAACTTATGATTCCTAGGTACAACCTGTCCTAGTGGAATATTCCATTGATTAAATTGCCTCTTTAGTTCTTCAGCTATCAGATGCTTTTTTTTTTTCCTGGCAGGCTGATATAATTAGGGAGCTAATAACTGAATCAATAAGGAAAAAGAGCGTGTTCTTTCATATTTTCCAGCTGTTCCGATGATTCATTTACAGAGCACTCTGTGTGTGGCTGTGGAGTATGTGCTTGTTAAGAGATATGAGACTGTGTTGTAGTGGAGGAGAGGGGAGCAGGGGAGGCATATTGCTCTCTGGTATAGGCTCAGCAGTGAAGTCCTGGCAGAGAGGGGACATCATGAGGTCCACTGAGGAGGAAAATTTTGCCTCTTGTATGTCACTTTCTATGAGCAAGAAATGTTTTCTTTTGTTTCCCCATATGTTTATTTATGGTAAATATGTTGCTTGTGTGTTATAAGGAAGTATGGAACATATAGATTTGGAAACACACCTGATAGTATAAAAGCCTTAGGAACTAATGCAGGAGACCTTCAAAAAGTGTGTAGTAAAGCCTCCTTATATCTCAATTCCATTTTTCCATGAGTATTTGGAAGCCCCTCAGACATTTTCTGTCAAGGAAAGAAGCACCATTTTCAGCGATCTTCCTGTATGACTCATAGCAGCACTATAGGACAGGATCCAGCCCCCCCCCCCCACTCCCCGGGAGTTTCTCAGATGTTATCTGTTAGCAGGAGTACAAAACTTTGTCCGCCAGCAGAACAATGGCAATTTCAATGTGTTGACCTTATAGATCATAGCCCAACTTGGTAAATAATTCATGTTCTGGGCATTATTTCTGCCCGGGTTATCTAGATGTTTAAATGATGATGAGTATACATTAATTGTGTGATTATAGAAATAGAAACTTAATACTCATAGAGAACTAAAGCACTGGGGACTTTATTCATTGAGATGTTTTACAAGATCATTTAAGGATAGATAATGCCCACAAAATATATTACTCATTTAAATTATATTTCAGATATATCTTCTGTGGGACTCTGTAATGGTGGATATACAATATCATTTATTTTTTTCCCAAACTCACTAGTCTATACAACACAAGGAATGAAACTCAAACTATGTTTTTTGTTTAATAATAATAATCTATCATTGCTTGTTTATTAATCACCTCAGAGGGACTACACAAATATAATTGTAGTAGCAAAGACCTATGTAGGGGAGAGGGGATTCATGGAAACTCTCTGAGAATATATTCTCATAAAGCCTAAGGCGTATTAAATAGGTATGGATGTTTCAAATGTACATAGAAAAACAGAACAGAAAGATAATGGACTTTTTTCATGAACTTTTGGAAGCCCATATACATGGCTTTCTACTCCCCCAAAGTGGTAGCATGCCGCAGGAGCAGTTCTGCTCTGTCTGCCCGTTAAGGTTGCTATAAGTCAGTATCGACTTGATGGCAATCAGCAGATGCTAATGGGGGGGGTGGGGGGGTGGGAACCAGCAGTTCTCCATGATCCTACCTTGCAGAGATCACTAAAATTAACAGCATGGTGGACATTGCAGGACAGTGTGATTTGTCAGCCTTTTTTGCCATCCACTAAGCATGGCTTTCTTCATCTTTTTAACTAAACACTTAGTTCAGGGTCTCAGGTCTAGCAGTTGCTTGTATGCTTTCTGTGAATGGATGGGCAGGTGGAGAAATAGATGAACAAATGAGTGAATGGAGACCTTGGAAAGATCCAGCTTGTTGTAGAATAAAATATGCTCCAGACTCAGCAACTCACTGTAGATTGAGAGACAAGGTAGCTCACCCAAGGCCCTTAATGAATAGGAGCCTGCTTTTTCTGTTCATCTGAATCAGCCTCGAGGCGGAGAATTCAATTTAATTTTTTCCCCATCAGTCAAACTGAAGAGCTGAAAAAGCAAAACCAGAGAGAGGAGGCAGGAGGCAGAACGGGGCTTGGATGAGATCGGCAGCTGATCGCTCAGTCTTTCTGTGTCAGGAAAAGCTTGAGATGAAAGAAACAGAGTTTCTTCCAAAGGTGGATCCAGCAGTAGCTACAGTAGATGGCATTCTGCCACTCCCAGGGTCCTCTAGGAAGGAAAGACTGCTACCTTTCCCTGAGGACTAAGGCTTCAATACTGTCAGTGTAGCCCTTATGGACATCCCCTGGCCTGTCTCGATAGTGTGCTGCCAAGAAAGATACCATCATAGCAGGCTTTTGTTTGAAGACATTGGAAGCACTGTTTGGTGTCATTAGAATCATAGCTGTCAGAGTATCTGATATCTTTGGCTTATGGAAACTTCCAGCCAGAGTCTTTTCGGTGTTTCATTGGGATGTATCTTAAGATCTGAGCATGTGTCCCAGAGATATTTCCATGGCAAGGAGAATGATCTACTTCCTAAAACCATCCATAGAAAACTTTGTCCTTGTAGCAAAATACGTCCCTTGGGTGAGAGTTTGGTCCTCACAGATTTTCTCTTTCCTTCTACTTTCCAAGTAAGTATGCACATAGCTAAAGATAAATCAAGATAAACGGAGAGATAAATGGATAGAGAGATAAAAAGAGAAAACAATCTTCACTTCCCTTTTAGTCAACAATGCACAGTACATTTTCTCTGTGTGACACTTTTGCCCTCATTGTTCTTTCCATCCAATGTCTACTCATTTCCCCTCCTATTCACACCACACCTACCTGTAATGGCCTAGTGCTAGACACATTTCTCCAAGGATGACTGAATGTATCTTTTGTCCCCTTGTTAATCTTCCCCAACTATTGAGTTCTGGAGATCCTAGCCTTCATTCTTCCTTTTCCATTTGACAAGATGCACCTATGTGTATCTTTGCAGGTAGAGAAGTACTGCACTTGCTTCCTAAAGAATCAGATGACTCTGTGTGCCATATCGTTGACTTACATAGTTTTAGTGTTATTTTAACTCACCAAGTCCTTGGATAAAGGAAGGTATTCAAGCATGATGGTGAATAGTACTGTCTCCTTTTCCTACTACCTTTCCCTGAAGACTAAGGCTTCAATATTGTCAGTGTAACCCTCACGGGCTTCTCTGGTCTGTCTTGATAGTGTGCTGCCAAGAAAGATACCATCATAGCAAGCTTTTCATTGAAGACATTGGAGGCACTGCTTGGTGTCATTAGAATCATAACTGTCAGAATGTCTGATATTTTTGGCTTATAGAAAATCCCAACCAGAGTCTCTTCAGTGTTTAATTCGGAGAGATGAATCTATGGATGGATTGAACACATATTGTAGCTCGTATTTACTTGTGGAGTGAGAACCCGATTTGGTTAAATCTGGTGACAGTTGGTGTAGAGAGGTATGGTACAGTGGAAAACTGTGTTCAGCCATGTCCGCATGAACATCCTGGAAGTAACAGCACAGCTACTTAGAAGGGAATCATTTTGCAGTGCTAGGCCTCAGTATCATTATCTATAATGTGGACTTGCTGATGTGTCACTTTCTCTACCTAACAAGTTAGATTGAGGATCAAAGGCATTATATCATATATAAATAAATCTGGGTTAGGTGAATAGATGGATGGATGGATAGGTAGATGGATGGATGAATGGGTGGATCAATGTATAGATAGATAGATATATAGAGAACTCTCAAAATATAATAAATAATAAATATATATTTTATACCTTGAATAGTACATTAGGCAATAAATACTTGTTGAATTATATTACAGTGGACCCAAACTCTTCTAAATCCCACAAGGACTTTTTGAGATAACTAGAAGCTCAATGAAACATTTGTTTCTGCTTGTGTTATAAGATAACAATCTTTAAGGATGGAAAAGGTACCCAATTATAGTACATTGGAGACGCATCAGTGTGGGTAAGACACTAGAGATATGGCTACAGAAATCTACATCACCTGGAGCTATGTCTGCAAGCTTGAGGGTGAGCTACTTCAAGCTTCCTTCACTTCTCTACTGTAAAGACTTGCAGGAAAAAGTCACTTCAGTGTTGTGGAAGTCTCATTCAATGGAAGGAACTTGGAGCCAGGCACCAGAAAACTCAAATTCTAGCTCCTTTGACTAAAACATAACTTTACCAAGATTAAAATTTATCAACTGTGAAAGAAGAGGATAGCTGCTCACCTGTTAGGAGCTGGGCATGAGAATAACCATTGATACGTTGAGAAGAATGAAGCAAAATCTCTGCCACTCTGACGACTCACAGTCCAGAGATGGTCTCTGGTAACTGCTGAGTGTAAATGGTCTTCAGGAAGCAGACAGTAAATAGAGTGGTGGCCCCATGGAGGGAGTGATTAACTCTGCCTGGGTGGATCAGTAGATGTTTGAGCACCGGGGCTGAGATTATCAATAACTTCCCTCCTTTGATTTTCTGGATTGTCTTGAGGCTCAAGTGTTGTGAAAAAGGCAACCATGTGCAATTGTTATTATGATTATTCTTTTATGAGTCCGATTTAAATATTGCATTTCCAGGCATGAAGACTTGATAGCAAGTATATCCAACATTCCTGGTTAGTCTCTGACAGGGATGTTAGTCTATCCTAGTGTGTGATGAAGGAGCCCGGCAGCCACTAAATCCATAAAATTGATGGATCTCTCTCTCTCTCTCTCTCTCTCTCTCAGAACTGAACTAGATTTTTCTTTCTTTTAGATCCTGAGCTGATATTTATCCTTTTCAGCTCCTTTTCCATGGTTTACTGATGAAACAAATACTTAAAGAAAGTGATTTGAATGGCTGCATTTTCAGAGATAAATCTCCAATCCTTATCTCTTAAGATGTCCTAGGGTATATTTGAACTGCCATTCCTTCAAGTGGCTACTGCCACCCGTTCCCTCTTAGCACCAACCAAAGTCAAGGAGTATAAATAAACACATTATTTTGGTGCTGGAGGATCTGTGCCATGTAAGTAAGTTTCAGAGCAGTAAGGGATAAAGCTGAAAATACCAGACTATGTCACATGTAATATTGGATTGCAATCTCGGTTAATAAACAACCTTTCCATCAATATTGTTGATTAACTTAGGACAGCTATAGAATTTGAAGAAAGAGTGGAGAAGCTATTTTGCTAAAGGCTTTATCTCTGTAGGGGAGAATGGTAGCCATCAGAAGTGAACTGATCCTCCATACAAAAATAGCTGTCGGTTGACTCTGCAAGTATAATGAGTCCCCATTTGGTGCTAAAGGGCACGATGATGGCATATAGTATCCTCAGAGTCCTGCATTTTTACTTTTAATCTGGCGAGACTGGATGCTTTTTTGAGTGTTGTGTGTGGGACTGGCTGGCTCCAGTGAGAGGTCTTGTGCAATGCTTGGTGCTGAAATTCTTCTCACTTTATTGTTTTGCAGCTTTACAGCTCCATGGATTTTGGGAGACGGTGGCAACTCATGCATGAACGTATCACACCCAACAGATTTTACTGGTAAGCTCCATCATCAGATTCACTACCCTCAGGGACAATTAATTCTCAGAGAACACTGCACTCTCGAAAATACTGGACATTCCCACTGGATGACTCTAGTCCCTGTGACTCACAGCCTGGATCCCTGGACCAGCTGCATCTCTGTTGCTGGGAACCATTTAGAACTGCAGAATCTTAACCCCCATCCCTGACTTCCTGCATTGCCCTTAGCTTCATGCATACACAGATGATTCCTGAGCATGTGAAAGTTGGGAAAACACTGGGCTAACGAACTCCACGGGAAGAGTCTGCACTCAGTGTTCTAAGCAACATAATTATCTTTTCTACTGCATGTACATATAGTAGGTGCATATAGAAGTATGTAAACCACGAGCCTATTCTAAAACACAGTACTCTCCAAAATCTACCCTGAAGAACACTGCTGCCAACAAATGCTTCCTCCCCTCCTCCCACCCCCATTGGTCAAATCAATGTAGGTAGAGATTGATCCCATCATTCTCTTAGGGACTCATGTCAGCCAATGAAAGGCTCTGGAGAAGTCTTGGACTGAGCCTGTTGTGCTTTATGTCACTGGTTCAAAAACTGGCTTCCTCCCAGAATCCTTTTCTCGTGCCACCTCTGGCAAACCCTTCAATGGCTTCCAGTACACTTACAGTGAAAATCCTTTAAGAGGAACAAATACATATTTCAAATGGGAAATAAGGCCTTCCCCCTAACCCATAAATGTCTATACGTCTTAGTGCACCTTCACGCATGCATACTATTTTTAATTCACTGTTGTAACATGTTTGGTTTATTTTCCCCTTTTATAATATTGTATCTAGTTGAAAATTCTTCTGCCTAATGTCTAGCTTTCTTTGCAGTGAAAGTGATGGGCAAAGGACAGAGATTTAGGGGACATATATCAAAGAAATTATCATAGGCTTACTTTAAAAATGAATACAGGAAGTAGATGTCCCTTTAAAACAACTTGGATTAATTCCTTAAACACACACGCACACAATAGCCGCTTGTGCTTGAAACCTGGTAGGAGGGTGTCTTTGGGGCCACAATTAGTTCTTTGTATGTACAGACACTCAAGTCAGCATCGTGATCATCATAGGTTTACCTGGCCTCTTCTGCAGTAACGAAGTTTGCCACAACATTTAAGAATGATGATTACCTAAGCATACTAAGAAAGCCAACTATATTTTACACCATTCAGAGACTCTGGGAGAGTGCAGGAAGTTGGAAGCATTGTGTCTATTGAACATCTGAAATATCATCAGAATCTACCTTTTCCAGCACAAAAAGAATATTTAGACTTATTGATATTGTTAATAGACTGGGGGGGGACAGAAAAATTATTTCTAGGATACTTCAGATATATAAAGGGGCTTCAAAAAGTTCCTAAAAAAATGGAATTAAAAGTTAATGAGACCTCTTTTTATAAACATCTTGAAGCCCCCCTCATATAATTAGAGCCTTTTGCTCAACTGAAATGTGCCATCTCCTCTGTGTGTCATTACTCAGAAGTTCTAGAAGGAGAAAAAAAAAAGAAGAAGAAGAAGAAAGGGGGACAAAAAGTCCTCTGCTATTTCTGGAACAAACTCTTGAGACGGTCAGGCAGTCAGCCAACGAGGAAGTCAAGTTGATGGAGAAGGAAAACATAGTCGGCTGGATAAGCCTTGTCATCATTTCTGAAGGAAATTAAATTAAGTGGTTGAGGGGCAGCGGTTTCCCATCTTCTGCAAAGAGCTAGAAGAGAATGTTCCAGCTGCTGTCCCTTCCCCCGTCCCTTTTGTGTGGCAGAAAGAATAAATCCCCGGGCCCTGATAATTGTGTTTCATCTTTCTACCCACTCTGTGCTTCTTTCATAGATGCCCCCATGGGGAAATATAAAAAGTTAGTGCCCGTGCTGGCTGGCCAAGTGGTAGCTGAAAATTTCATTTGGGTAATTATCACTTCTCTGTTTCTGATGTATAATTGCTGTGATTATTCTTTGAGGTGTCAGAGGAGTCATAGAGAAAGAGTTCACGTTGCAGACAGACCTTTCTCCCCAAGGACAGAATCCAGAGCTGTCTACAACGTGAAGTCCTTGTGTCAGGGTGACGTCGTCTTGGTGGGGTGAGTGGCAGAATTCTCTTGTCTCTATAGACGCAGGGCAGCTGCAGCGGAGGAAGATGCGCCGATTTCTTCTCCTATAGGGTTGGGAATCTGATGTTTCTTGTCAATTGAAAAAGCTTATTGCGAGGGACCATATGTGGATCCAGCGGGCACTTGGCAATTATAATTTAACTTTGTTGTTTCAGATTTATAAACGGTGACTTTACATTTCAGTCTTTAATTAATCTATTTACTAGTGGCTCTAAAGACCTTGGCTTCTAAGCTATTGGTCATTTTCCTGGGACACAAATGAGAAGCGCCTTAACAGTGAGGTCGGGAGGCCCCCGAGCACCTTATTCCAACGTGAATGGGTCTCATTTACTGCCAAGCAACCACCTCACAAGCTGACTTGATTGTGCTCTATGCTTTGTTGGGTCATAACTCTTAGAAGTGGTAAAAAGCAAACAACAAAACTCACTCCCAAACGACTTCTTTGGGAGTGTTGCTGCGAAGTAAAGCAGAATGGTGGGGGACACTGCGTGGGGAAACTGTCGCGTGAAAGCAAGGCGGTAGAAAGAAAGGTGATGGGATAAAGACTTTTTGCTGAGAACATTTTGTGAGTGGTTCTGAAAAATAAATGCTGTCCAAATATTATTATTTGTCACTTAGAGATTGATGGATGTCCTTCACATGTCCTTCATGAGAGTTAGCCTTTTGCTCCCAGTTTTCCTTCAATAGATGGCGCCCTATTTGCATAGTGGTTGCACAGGTGCAGAGGTCGAGGGGGTGGGGAGGGAAGAAGAGAAAGGCAGGGACTTTACTCTCCTGAAGAGCTACAGAGGCTCAGAAACTCACAGGGGCAGTTTGACCCTGGTTTAGACGGCTGCTGTGGGCTGCCACTGACTCATCCGTCTTAACGATTGGGCAGTTCGTTTGTTTGCTTTAACCACTACCGGGGGTGGGGGGGGGGGGGAGTGCTTCTTAGGAAATTCATCATTGATTCCGGAAAGAATGCAGGATAAGGAACTGACCACGTGTCTACCTACCTCGTAATGGCTCTGGCTTCTGTAGGAATGATTGTTGTCATGTTGGTAGACTTGTCTTGGAAATCGTAAAGGGCCATCCTTATTACCCACTTCCTCACAAGTGCCCCCAAGCAGCCTGTGCATTAGAGAGGGCACGGGGATAATGCTAGTTATCACCAACAGGACACATTTATTTTCAGATGTCCTGACCTTAGCAAAAGAGGTTATTTTGGAACGGAGAATATCTAGACATTGAATTCATGCCTGAAGACGAAAGAGCCCTTTATCTATATACTTATTTCTCCCATCTGATTGCTGGTTGCCAGAAAAACCACCAGCCCTATCTCAGGCTCCCTATCCACCACCCCTACTGACATAGAAATGATAGTTTGCAGGGCCAACACCAAATGGAATTCTCAAACCTAACCCATCCCTTTCCTTCTGCCTAGTCTTACCTTGGACAGAACTCTCATGGAAGAAAAGCATTTTTCTCTTAAAAAGCAAAAGATGTTGTCCTACTGAGCTGTAAATGAGTGATATTTTCACCCTCCCTTTGGGAGCTGTTTAACAGGCAGGAACATCTGCAGTGGGAAGACTGTTTTCTCTCCACACCCAATGTGAATGTTCGTGGTTCACAGCTTTGTCTCCCTGGCCTCTCAGCCTCCCTAGGTGTTCGCCAACTTTGTGCATCTATTAAATGAAGTCACAGCCTTTCCAGGCCACCTTGAATTCTCTGAATTCTCTGTGCCTCTGAGCTGGCCTTTGAGTGCTTCTTGTCTCAATGATGCTGGCTTTTAGAGTATTGAAAGAGAGGAAAAGGATGTTTCCCTGGTCTCTTCTTTCTGAACTCCCCCTTCTGACCCTTAATTATTTTCTCTCCTGAAAAAAAAAGTCCTTTGTGCCTCTTCCTCACCATCACGCAAGGGGAGTGTTTTTATAAAGTAATAGATCATTGGTTCTCAACCTGTAAGCCATGACCGACCCTTTCAAGGGGGTCGCCCAATGGATAACAGTAGCAAAATTACAGTGATGAGGTAGCAACGAAAATAATTTAATGGGGGGGGGGGCGGTCACCACAACATGAGGAACTGTATGAAAAGCTCCCAGCATTAGAAGGTTGAGAGCCATTGCTACAGATCATCAGGTTTCAATGTCTACCCATTTTCTGGGGTATTTAGAATGCAATAAAGATTGGTCTTGAGAGTTAATAACCCTTGAAAAAAGTCGATGCATGTTGTAGTAGTCCAGACCAGATGACTTTAAGGCATGTCTAGAGAGGGTTCCCTTGAGCCTTGAGTAGTGTTGCTACCTTGCTGCAGGCTGGAAAGTGGAGAACAGACTGGATGGGTTCAAGGGCTGCAGTGGCTTTGCCTAAGGTAGGACTACAGACATACCATAGCTACCTCAAAACAGTTATGCAGCAGCTTGGCATCTGGTCTCTCAGAAAGAGCATGATGGAAAGTAGAAAAGATGATGATAGGGTAAACAGGTAAGGTGGAAAAAGGGAACATATTGAAAATCCTTTCATTGTGGTCTTTCCTTTGCAATCTTGCAGGGTTTTTATTTCCCTCAGTCTCTTTTTATATGCAGTTAGTCTTTGATGCACAGCCCAAACATGCTACATGTGAGGTCGTGCAATTTGCTTTGGCCCCTTAATGTCCTATGACACCCAGTTTATGTTAGGATAAAGTATTTATAACCACTGTTTTTCATTGTCTGTGCAATGCTTCAGTATGGAAAGATGCATACCATATAGACTCAAGTATAAGCCTACCCAAATATCAGCTGAGGTGCCTAGTTTTACCACAAACACTGTGTTAAAAATCTGCTGAAAAACTTGGCATGTATTCAAGTATATATGGCAGTTTACTAATCTGCTCAACTTTTATTAGACATATAACATTTCACCTTTTTGTTGTTTTAATGGTTACATTTCTATTTCAAGCATATTTACATAACCCCTAGAATTATTTTCTTGGACTAATGTCCTAGGTAGCCCCAATAAAAACATGATTGCTTTTCCTCCAGATCAAACACAGTATCACATTTAAATGACATAATCCCAAATGCAACACCCAAAGCATTTCAGAGTAATGAACTTTTTCTGGAACATTGTCTTGTTGGAGGTTTTAATGAGTGCTGACATCAAGTCCCACAGAGAGAGTCTTCCTGAAGGCCCTCAGTCCATCCCTGTTGCTCCAGTGTCCTAATCATCAGGGCAATTATGTGCTTCATGATCATGTCACTTTCTTTGCATGAGTTCTACAGTATTCTTTCCACTTTCTTCCCTTCCCAAAGTTTCCCTTCTTTCTATAACCTCTTCTTAGGTACACCTCTTCCTCACCAACCTTCCCATAATCCAACATTTGGCATTTATGGCAACAGGAAAGATTTGTTAAAATCACCTAGCAGCCAGATGAGGACCCTTGTATTTTGAGTCAGAGAATGCCTTTGTCCTGAACTGCAAGTTCTTGTTGTTCCCCACGGTCCCGTAAAAGAATCCAAGGGGGAAAAATAATTCAGACTCTGGGACCAGAGACCACTCACCACAGGTTGTACCTGTGCACCACAGTCTCCCCCCACCCCAGCTGGGGGGTATGACCCATTGTCCCAGTCCAAGCAGAGCTGTGGCTGTGGATTAAGGGTCAGACAGAAGGGAACAGGCAGGTACAGATAGGAGGCATAGTGGCCACTTTGTTAAGAGCCACATTTGCACACTGGGGGCCAGCAGGTGCTAGTTCTAGTGAGTGGGTGGTTTCAGAGAGATCCAGGATTCCGTGTGGGTGGATAGGGTGTGGGGACTCTGCCCAGCTGTAAACCATGACCCAGTCAGCTCTTCTTGTGCTTTGAAATGGCACTAGTCCCTCAGCTGAGGTCAGGCGAGCTATGTGGCTGCAGGGGCAATCCCGTGAGCTCTTTCTCTAAGGTTCCTGGATCCTAAGGAGCATTTGATGGTTGAGTTGCTATGACATTGATTTCCTGTATTCAGACTCTAACAACCAGGTTTTGGGAGCCTAACCACATCGATTAGTGAGGGGAAGGTGTACAGTCTTTCCTAGAAAGAGTCATCTACCTCCTCTCATTCAGCCTTCCATGTATCCCTTTCTGTTAAGCAGTGTAATTTTTCATCAGGTGAACTCCTTGGAATAGGGAGTAGGTGGAACTGGCAATAGTTAGGATTTAATATTTTAGTTTGATCACTACAAGAAGGGGAAGTATTAATTATTGCATCAGTTATATGCACAGACGATATTACTGTATCAATTGACAAGTGACTTTCAATTACTCAATACTTGTCAAAATATTGTCAGAGTTGTATACTATCCCCAGCTATGGCAACGTCAATCACCTCATGCTTAAATGAACTTCCTTTCTGTGGTCAGCCACCTCCATGTCAAGGTCTAGGCTCCTCCCTTGGAGTGTGGACTGGCTTTAGGGACTTGTTTCTAGACAATAGAATGTGGCAAAAGTGACAGGATGTCACTTCTAAAATGAGGATACAAAGAGAGGGCAGCTTTGGTAGGCTCGCTTGCATTCTTGTTCAAAGCCGGTTGCTACACTGTGAGCTGCCTGTGAAAAGACCTGTGCCAAGATTCCTGATGCCAACAGCCAGTGAGCCAGGAGCTAAGCATCTCAACCAAATCGTTTGTGATGAACTGGATGCTCACAACAACCAGACAAGTGAGATCGCAAGTGACCCCGCTCCAGTCCAGCCTGTAAATGAGA
Organism: Nesogale talazaci; assembly: GCA_004026705.1. Taxonomy (NCBI): domain Eukaryota; kingdom Metazoa; phylum Chordata; class Mammalia; order Afrosoricida; family Tenrecidae; genus Nesogale; species Nesogale talazaci. The sequence goes on from PVJH01000116.1 coordinate 382,270, forward strand.
CCACAGCCCCAAGCACACTTTGTAAATGTGGGAGAAACTTTCAGGCAAAAGAACCCAGTTGGGCTATGGTTAGATTTCTGATCCACGGAGACAACGATATCATTAATGTTTGTTGTTTTCAGCTGTTACATGTTGTAGTCATTGATTACACGCAATAGATAAACAATATGCCTTCCTGAACCCATAGTTTATCCTGTTTATGTTAGAATATGAGTTACCTCACACACTGGCAAAACTGCTTCTTCTGATTTCTTTTCCTTGTTATCAGCACCATTTGTATGAGTGTCTCTGTGTGTGTATGTTTGTGTGTGTGCATGCACACTGTTGTTTTAATTGTTTGCATCCACTCTAATGTATATCCCTGCCTGATGCCTTTGCCACCTGATTTTGCTCAGACTCAATGGGAGCTGATGGAATAGATGTTAGAGGTCTACCTTTAGCTTTAATGATGTCCACTTAGTAGAAGGAAAGTTTATCTTGCTCTTGTTATATTTTCTTTTATTCCATAGTCTGATGCCAAGATGGCATTTCTTGAGATATTGTTAGGTATCGCTATGTGTCTGTGTGTGTCTATATATATATATGTATGAGCTACACATGTGTGTGCCCCTTCAGAGATATTCTGATTTTACTGCAGACAGAGGAACGCCAGGTGTCTGGATCAGAAATGGAACCAGATCAGCCTGACAGTAATTGCTTGAATGGATGATGCTGGCCAGAGGTACAGAATGTGAAAGTGGGGACAGATTGCTTTGCGATAACACCACAGGTGTGAACCTCTTATATGTCCTACCTGATGTGAAGCCCGGGAGATCTCACCTGTCCTGGAAGGCGTCCTGTGCTTTGCTTACAACACGAGCTCTTTCTCTTCAGCTGGAAACTCATTGAGATCCTATATTAGGGCTCTTGGAGAACTGAATGGAGAGAGTCATCCTTAGGCTATTAATGCATTACCCATGACAGAGACAGAGTTAAAGAACAGGCAGAAAGACTGGAAGGTTGCTTCCTGGAAAATCAAGATCATTTCAAACAAAGTTAGCATTATGGGCTGAATTTTTGAGGCTGCCTCTAAACGTGCATCTACAGTTTTGCAAACACAGTCATTTGCAATCTCAAGTAATGGGATTTAGGCATCGGCCTGTTATAAGGGATCAGATTTAGAGGCCCTTTGCAAACCAGGGTATGCCACAAATAATACTTAATTCAGTTCTCTCTTACATTTTTAAAATGGTGCAGCCATTTAAAAATACATTACATTTAAAATAATACACGCAAGGTCAGAAGGGGAAATGAGAAAGCTCAGTTCACAAGCAGCAGCTTGGGAGGAGGCCCCAGGCTGTCCCTCTGCTTGCATCAGGCTTGGGCAGAGTGCTCTCAAGGCTAAGAGCAAGAGGAGGCCTTCCAAACAATACCTCAGAGTCTGCCAGGACAGGGAGGAACCTAGAATACTCCTGTCCTTGTTTTAAATCAAATGCATGAAACACAGAACTAGCACCTGAGTCAGCAATGTTACTCTCAGGTGTGCCTACTCAAGAGGTCTGAGAGCAGCAATACACATAGGCCTGTATGTACCAGTGTTCATTGTAGCACTATCCACCGCAGCCCCAAGGTGGAAACACTCTTCCTGCCCATCGACAGATGAATGGATCAGCACAATATGCTACGTACATACAATGGAAGCCTACCAGAACTATAAGAGAATATACGGTCCTTATCCATGCTCCAACCTGGATGAGTCTCTAAAAATCATATGTTTAGTGAATTAAATCAATCACAAAAGGAAAAGCATTGTAGGATTTCATTGACATGAAACAATAAATATATGAAGACCAAAGTGATTAAGGGGAGGGGTAATGGCCACCACTGTGCAGGCAGTAGCCTTTGTTTATGGTGAAGGAAAACCCGGTCACCCTTAGGAATGGGAGTTGCACAGCTTAATGAGTATAATGGCTCCCACTAGATTGTACACCGAAAAATGTAAGGTATTGAATTGCCAAATATTCTGTTGTGTTATGGGTATGTAGAGGTACATATATTTTTACAACAATAAAAAATATGCTCTAAAAGCCAACCATGCACAAGTCCCAGATGAAATTATACTTAATGTGTGTGAATTCTGTGAGACCAGGGCTCTAAGGAGATCAAGGCCCCTCCACTCAAATGACCACATGACTGTGAAGAAGAGTGGTCATATTCTAACTGGCCCTGGGAAATCTGAGGAGATTCCTGCATATTGAGGACTTCAAAGAGAGCCACAGCTACTCACCTCATCTCTTGCAACAAAAATCCTAAAATACGAATGCCAAGACCACTCTCCTCTTCCCTAACTTTCTGGTCCATGGCTCTGGAATTATGGACCGAGGGCTCCGCAAGCTATTCCACTCAGATGATTATGTGAGGAGATGAAAAATATCCATCTGCTAAAGACAGTGAGACTTTATGGACAGCGAGCTTGGATGGGAGTAAATGGATTTCACTGGGGGTGAGATTGGGGCCCTTTATTGTCCAGGGTGCACAGACACTAAACACATTCTTTTGGTAGCCAGCAGGGTGATGATTTGAGGCCACATTGAGCACCTAAGAAGACAGACTGATCAGGTTCATTCAGGACAATTAGTCATTGGAAACCATATGGGGTGCAGTTCTAGTCAATTTCAAAACATCAACAAGATCAGAACAGCTTCAACTGCAATTGGAGGTGCTCTCTGAGCACCGGGATGAGGAACACACACAAAGAGAAGAGGATTGCTTTCTTTGTTTACCTGGGAATTCAAAATGGTCTATTGAGTGCTTGTTTGTGCCATGTAAAGGACAGGAAAGCCGAGGCTATTGACAGTAGTGAGTTGCTTGGCCTCTCCATGAGTAGAGACTGTAAGAATCAGAGAGCTAGGGAAAGCCTTGGCTATAGAAGCAAAAATTCCATGTGGGGCTGAACCACCTATGGTGAAATGACTAGACCAAAGGTTTGGAGCCTGTGGGAAATGCAGGTTGACTTTAGGGATGCTGTGGGGAAGGATTCTCTTCCAGCAATAGAAACTCAAGACCCTTCTGCTCTGGCTGGACAGGGAGTATAAAGTAGGGGAGCACTTGAAGAGGAAATCCAGTTTCCTGGAAAACTTGTCTTCACAAAGCCTGGCAGAGTAGATAGATGCCAGAACTACAGGAATAAGTTTTAGGACATATAAAATGTAATCATTTTCTCTGATTCTCAATACAATATAGTTTATTATAGACATTTAAGGAAAGGCAGCAAAATAAAAGGAAAATAATTATCTTGCATCTCACTGCCCAGGAAGTTACCTTAAAGAAATTAAGTTCTTATTCATAGGCTTCCCTCCCCGCCATTAAAATATGGTATAAATTAAACACATACTTAAGTTTTATCACCATGGAGATCATGCTGTTTATAAAATTTTATAACTTTACAAAAGGACAATTGGACATTTTCTTTTCAGGGACTTCTGTTATTCTTTCTTTACAATGTTTAAAAGTTGTATTGTCTCCCAGTTGGTGGATATATTGTAATTTCATCATTGTGATTTGACGATGATCTCCCTTTCTAAAGTGTTGCCACTAAAGAAGGAACTGTAGTGTTGCCTTGAAGAGCTTTAAGGACTAGACAGTGTTTCATTTTGTGGCCCCCAGGGTCACAGTGAATAGTAACAGACTTGATGGTACCGAACTGCCCCACCACCAAAATAATAATATGTAGACATTTTGCCAAATTGTTTTACAGAAAGTTAGCACCAGTTTACATTTCAGAATAGTAGCACACCACTTCTCTCCATGGCAAAACAGTTTCACATTTAAAAGGAATCTAATTTAACATGGAAAAAATGAATTTTCATTGTTTTAATTTGCACTTCTCATCAGACCAGTGAGTTTAGACAGATTTTCACATATTCACTTATTGTATTTCTTTTATGGAACTGTCTGCTGTGCTCCTTCTATATGGTGGAAGCTTTATATGGCCTCACATCTTGGTTTTAATATTGTTCTGAATTTATTCTTTGACTGTTCATTGTCTTGTGACTTTTAGCAGAGTTTTTACTTTAAGTTATTTTATGCCATCCTATCACCCAAACCCAGCTCATTGTAACATATTCTTTTACTTTATGCTTAGATAGTGCCCTCAGTCTATAATTAAGTATAATTAACTCAGGTTTTATGATTTACAATTCTGCTTTATTAGCTAGTGTATGTAATCTATTTTGAACTTATGGTAGGGGGATTCAAAATTTTTGTGAGGAAATAGAATTAAAAGAGAATGGAATTTGTCTATGGCCTTTTGGAAGCTATTTCCTATTGATGTGCACATCACATTAAAGGAACAATGGGGATTCTCCTATAGGCTTAATTAAGCCTCAGGTGATCATACCGTAATGTAGTCCTTTGTCATTTTAGCAACTGTATCCATATTGATGGATATTAATAAGATTTCATTTTTTTAGGTCAAAGGAAATGCAACAAACATATTCCCTCAGAATTCTGTGCTCCAAGTCTGACTGTTCTCTGGTGGCTTCGTTCGGGGCACACTCGGAATGAATCATGTGGGCCAAGTGTGGCAGTTGGACATTTTGTCAGGTTTTGTTCTCCTGGGTGGGCTGATTCTCTGTGTGCTGTGTCCAGAACACGTTTATGTTATTAGTGTTTATAAACAGTATTCTGTCAGGCAGGGTATATCCCTTCCTACGGCCATAATGACATAAAAACAGTTCCTTTATTATAATCTAAAATGTAAAATAAAATTAAAACATCTACTCATACAAATATATTTGGCATGATTCTGTCATCTCTATTCAAATCCTATGCTCTATTAATAAATAGATAAGATTATTGCTGAGCATAGCAGTAAAGCTAAAAAAAAACACTTTAAGATAACTGAATGTCTTTTATTATCTAGTTTTCTTCTTTTGTCATATGGTTTATTCCCCAGTTTGTGTTAGTCCGGGTAAATTAGAGAAGCAAATTCATAAGCACGCATAAGAAAGAACTTTATATTCAAGAGCAACTGTACGTTAAGACAACATCCCAACCCAGTTCAGTCCAAGATCATAAATCTGATATTAGCCCATATGTCCGACAGCAATCTATAAAGTCCTCTCCAGACTCATGAAAAACATGCAATGATGCTAAATACAAAATAATCACGGCCAGTGGGTGGAAAGTCTTGGGCTTCGTGGCATTATAAGTATCTCAGCACTGACACAGGTCTCCAATTGGCTCCTCCAGCTTCAGGATTCTGGCTGCATCAGCGTAGGTTCATGTGGCTTCTCCTCAGGATGTCTCACAGGGAGTCAGCCTTGTGTCTTGTCAGTAGAGTGTCTCCAAAGGACTGAATGAGTGTCTCCCTCTTCCAAGAAGGAATGACCACATTTCCCAGAATTCTCAGGAAAAGACCCACACAGAGGTCTCTTTGACTATCTCAAGACTGACAGGCTAGACTCCATCCCTACACTCTTAATCCTCAAATTGACACTGGATTAGGTGACTACTACACCATTGATTTCACTCATTTGTATATCTTCATTGGGAAAATTATAATTATTTTATAAAAATTATTTTTATAAAAATTAAAACTTAGAAGAGGCTGTTAGAAGTCAGAGAGATGGTTCAAACTCATGGCCACCCGATGTACAAGAGAACCTGACATTGCACCATTCCTCGCCATCATCACAATCATTGCTGCGCTGCAGCTACTGTGACCATCCGTCTGATTGAGAGTCTTCTGTTTCCTCCAGAAATGAGTCCCTCCGGATCGCACGTACAAAATAAATGAGAGGCAGTCTTGCTATACTTGCTTCTAAACGAGTCTTCTGGCTGTACTTCTTTCAAGACAGATTGGGTCATTCTTTTGGCAAACCATGCTATATTCAGCATTCTTTAATGCCCCTGTAATGCAGACATTAAGCCTTCTTCAGCCTTTCTTATTGATTGTCCATTGATCACATGCATATGAAGCAATGGAAATACCATCACTTGGGTCAGGCAGAGACCTAAGTCCTCAAAATGACAGCTCTGCCTTTTAAATGCTTTCCAGACATCTTCTGCAGCCGGTTTTCCCAGTGCAATTCATTGTTTTACTTTTTGACGGCTGTTTTCAGTGAGCATTGGTTGTGGAGGCAACTCCAGGCATCCTCACTGTTTGAAAGCTTGGTATAGATGGCTTTGCTTTTTATGAAACACACACTTTAGTAGCTGCTTTTACTCACTGAAAGAAATCTAAAGAGGATTATTGCTTTGAATAACAAAGGGGGAAAGGAAAGTAGCACTCTGCATTTGGTTGACAGCAAAACCAGACAGACCCCCGAACAGTGATAGTAAGATAGCCCAGCCCAGCATCTCAGGCATTGATCTTCATTCATAAGTTCTGTGAGTCATCTTCACTTTCAGCAGGCGAGGATGCATCATCTGCATAGCAGAGCCTGTTAATGAGGCTTTCTCCCAGCCCAATGCTGTGTGACAGCTGTGTTCTTTTACATACAGTTCAACTTCTGGGATTATTTGCTCAGTATGCAGATCACATAAATCGGTTAAAAGGATACATGTTTTCTGATGTTAGCCATGCAGTACTCCTTGATCTATTGAGCAACTGCCTCTTGGTCTATGTTTAGGTTCCAAATGAGTATAATTTGTGATATCACAAGGTGCTCCTCTTCTGCTGGGTATGACTGATTTGAGGACCCCAGTGGTGAAACTGTAAGTTAACTTGCATATGTGGTGTGTCTGAAGAGCCTTCCCAGATAGAGTCACCATAAACCCGTGAAAGTGAAAACTATGTAAGGTGGAAATCCGTCCAAACCTCATTGCTGTTGAGTTGATTCAGCCTCATCGCCACCCTAGAGGACAGGATAAAACTATCCCAGAAGATTTCTGAGACTTCCCATCTTGGTGGGAGTAGAAAGTCTCAAGTCTCTCCTGTAGAGGTGCTCCTGGTTTCCAGATGGTGATCTTCTGACTAGCAGTTCCATAGCAACACCAGAAAGAAGACTCAAATATATTCCACAAACAGAGAGTGGTTAAGACTTCACACTTTCAGAGACAACTGAGATGTGGTGAAGCCAGGCAGTCCTCTCAAGGGTCCTCTCTCTCCAGTTTCACTGTATTTGTTTGAACTTCCCACGGTTAAGAGGATGCACTTTGACCAGAGGCTTATTCCTGCAAAGAGGTTTTATTTTTGTTTTTAAATGTGGTTGACACTCAGCTAGTCGTACATCATTTCAACAATTTCCACAGGCAACAATTCAATGACAGTACATTCTTCAAGCTGTATAACCATCCTTGCCTCCCCTTTCCAAATTGTTCTTTAAAATTTAGAAATCTGTTCCCACCCCCCTTCCATAGAATATTAGGACAAGATGTTCAGAAATTGTAGCCAGGCACCCAAGGCTTGTGGTCTTATGGTAAAGGAGGCAGTTGTTCATGGAGATACTTAGGCACACATTTAATTCCTTTATCCTATATTGGAGGTAAATCAGAAACACTACAATAGGTAAAGTAGGAGGTAGACCAGAAGTGCTAGAAATGGGTTTGAGATCCATTGTCAGGGGAGTTCCATAGAGCCATGTTTCCTACAGGGTGCTTGGGATTTAAATAGGAGGAGCTCAGCTTGAAACCAGGCAGCTCACTCAATCTTTGTGCATCTGACATGTTTCCTGCTTGGTGTGTCTCTGTAATGAAAATGATAATAATACCTGTTTCTGAGGGTGTAATAAAGATCAAATTAGGCGCTTTACATAAAGCACTCAGCACAGTGCTTAGACAGGAGTGATATTACAAACACGTGATAACTGGGGAAGCGGCATCTCCAGACTGCTTGAACACGTGCCATCCCACTCTGGACAGACTTTAGCTCACATGCCGGAGACCGTCTGTGAGCAGATACTGACTCATAGTGACATACGGGGCAAAACAGAACAGCTCTCTGCGGTTCAAGAGCAGGCAGCCTCATCTTTATAGGAGAAGGTAACCTCATCCCTCTCCCATCCTGGCACACACTAAGTGCTAAATAACTATGACTATTAGCAATAAAACAACTGATCACACCAGAAGAGAATTGGAAGAAGTAAACATTACTCTAACTCGGTAGCAAATGACACTAGAAATCTCGGAAATTACAGCAAATCAGAATGTGTCTGGATAGTACTTTTGTTTCATTTGCCCCACATTCAGATCCTATTGTCTAATAGTCAACATTTATGTTTCTGAGCTGTCTGTCCAGCTACCAAGATATGATTTATTATTCTTATTAACATTGACATTTCTTGTTTTTTTTGTTGGTTTTTTTTATTTGCTTGTTTTGGGCGGGGGTAGTCACTGCCCTCTGGTGGGAGTAGGTGGCCCAGCCTTGCTTCTGGAGAGCTGCTGCTGGATTTCAACTGCCAGCCCAGTGGACCTCAGTCCTGCGCACAACCAGTATGCCACAGGGGTTCAGCCCAACACTAACATTTCTTTTAGAGAAAATTATCTCTGACTTAATGTTAACATACTTAAAAAAATAAAGATGGTGTAGCAAGAGAGTATGTGTGCTTTAGCAGACATGATGCGAATGTTGAGACACTTCCATGAAGATTGCCAAGGGACTGGGTCAGGAATAGGAAGCACCAAAAAAAGGTATGTGGAGAAGGTGGAGGAGCTTAGAAAAAGCATCGCGATGCTTATAGAGGTTGAAGAACTCAGGTTAGCCTGAGTATGATCAGGGAATCCTTCCTGAAGCCTGTGGGGCTGATGCATCTTGAAGAGTGAATTAAGTTAGCAAGTAAAGGGAGAGACCTTTCAGTCTAGTCCGTTTTTAATCCTAGCACCCCTATGTACTACAGAGCAAGCCGGTCCAGTCCTGTGCCATCTGCAATAACTCCTCTCTTTACACTCATCGTTACAGTGAGCGTGTCAATCCAGCTCCTCGAAGATGTTGTTTTCTGCCGATCCTCTACTTGACCAAACATGATATCCTTCCCCAGCAACTGTTCCCCTTTGATTACATGTCAAAGTGTGAGAGAGGAAGTCTATCTCTCCTCATGTCTAAGTACCATTGTGGCTAGACTTCTTCCAAGACAAAATTTGTTTATTCTTTTGAAAATTGATGGTATATATGCATATGAGACAAATGAAAATATGACTTGGGCCAGGCATATTTTTGTCCTCAAAGTGAAATATTTGCTTTTATACACTAAAAGAAGTCTTCTAGATTGACTCTGTCCAATACAATACCTTCTTGATTTCTTGACAGCTGCTTCGAAGAGCATTGCTTGTGAGTCCAAGTAGAATGGAATTCTTAGCAATTTCAAACTTTTCTTCATTTATCATGATGTTGCTCATATTTCTAGTTGTGAAGAATTTTGTTTCCTCACCTTTAGAGTATGATCCATGTGGAAGGAATCTTCAGTAAAAATTCCACGTCTTCTTTGTTCTATCAGGCAAGGTTGTTATAACTGCATGTAACAGTTTGTTACTGAGTCTTCCTTCAATTCTGACACTGTGCTCTTCATATAATCTGGATCTTCAGATTATTTTTTCAGCATAGAGATGGAATAAGTATAGTGAAAGGATACAGCCCTGCTACACATACTTCCTGATCTTAACTCATAGAGAATTCCCTGGTTCTATTCAAGTATCTGCCTTTTGACCATTAGTCCACATAAACATAATTGAGTGTTCTTGAATTCTTATATGTTGTCATGCTAGCTATGATCTGTTCTATCCATACAGTCAAAAATGCCTTTGCACAGTCAATACAATTCATGTAACTGTCTTTCTAGTATTGTCTGCTTTCAGTCAAGATTCATGTGAGAGCAACAAGGAAATTGCTTGTTCTACTTTATCTTCTGAATCTGACTTGCCTTTCTGACAGTCCCCTTTGCTGCACTAGTGCAACCACTTTTGAATTATCTTCAGCAAAATTGTATTTGCATGTGTTCTTAATGATATTTTTGGAAATATCTGCATTCAGTTGGATCATCTATCATTAGAATGGGCATGATATTTCTAGACAGGAGAATTAGTGGAACAGAAACCATGCTCATGGTTTGCAGAGCAGTTAGCAGACTACTTGGAATAGATTTTTCTCCCTTGACACTTTTGTTGACATTTTAGGATGGTGAATTGTCCTGTGTATCGTAGGATACTTAGCATCCATCGTCTCTATGAGCTAAATGCCTGCATCACTCCTGCATACATTTCTAACTGTTCAGTGATACCTATTGGTCCTATTGGGAACCACTGTGCTACAATGGATGATTTGAGTTAAGGGGCAATGAGAAATAAAACTGGAAATGTATACTAGCTGCAGTTGCAAAAGGTCTCAAATGACAGGGAAGTAGTTTGAATTTGTCCCACTGAGTAATGGTGTGCATCCATCTTTCATGAAGAGGAATGGCATGGTATTCATGTTTTATGAAGATTTATTAACATTTGGCACTTTCCTTGAGGCTCAAGTGCATTTCTGTGAAACTCTCTGTCAATTGATTACCTGCTGATTTTTGTCATGACAGATGTGAATTGTCTGAAGTGTTTTGATTCCAAATTTCACTCTTTAATGAAAAACTGGAAAGCAAGACTTTTAAAATTGTACACTTACAAGTTTTGTTAACACATTTGTTGATACAATAGCATTAAAGGTTCATAATTGAAGATTTTAATCGCTTTAATCCAACACTGCATTCTTTCTTGTACTCTTCTACTTTGTTATACCGATGCAGGTAGTTATTGTGCATGCATTCATGTCACATTTTCTACACAAGTCAAATGACATGCCAACTACATATACCTTCATTCACATAAAAATCTTACCTAAGTGATTTTGTGTCTGTGGGTCTGTCATAAAATATTATTTTGATAGTGGCATAATATTCCACTGGCTTGATATATCCTCATCTATAGTAAATATATTTTGACATGGTAGAATGAGGAGGACCCTAAAAGATTAGCTGAACTGGTATTTCTCCAATGATACTCTTGGAAATTCCAAGGAATGTTAAATAAACTTCCCAGGAACTACACGGAATCACAGGTCAGTGAGATTCTTGGTCCTCAGGTCTTTGGCCCCCATTGATTGATTCAGTGAGAGACACTGAACTTCTTTTTTTTTTTTTGGCATCACTGCCCTCTGGTGGTGGGAGTAGGAGGCCCAGCCTTTGCTCCTGTGGAGACGCTGTTGGAATTGAACCTTCATCCCAGTGGGTTGCAGTCCTGTGCACAACCACTACGCCACCGGGGCTCAGCCCCAACACTGAACTTTTTTTTTTTTTTTTTTTTGGATATAAGGTTACAGTTTATATACAAGAGGAATAGGACATTAAGGAAACATCCCAACCCAGTCCAGTTCAAAGTCATAAATCTGAGATTAGCCCATATGCCCAATACCAGTCTATAACATCTCCTTCTGACTCACGAAGTCACAGGCTGGTGGGTGCAGAGTCCTGGTGCTGGCAGAGGTCTCCCCACGGCTCCTTGGTTCCAGGGCTCAGAGTCCATAAACAGTGGTGGTTGAGGCAACTCAGCGCTGGCAAGGATCTCCATGTGACTTTGCCAGCTTCAGAGGTCTGGTTCCATCAGGGTAAGGCCATGTGACTTCTCTTCAGGCTCCTTCAGCTCCTTGGACACTGCCATCTTGTCTTGTCCATAATTCATCATCTCTGAGACTAACCCAGCAACTGGGGAGATAGCTTCTCATCTCCATGGGGGAAATATTGCGAGATTTCCCAGAAGTCTCAGGAGAAAGCCATGCCCACACGGAAGCCTCATTGACTACTCAATGGCTATCCCCAGTGATTCATATTAAACTTCTGCCTACAATTTCTTTTGAAATGAGACTCTTTATTTTTTTTAAAAAAATGAAAGGATGGGTAAAAGAAGTCTTACCATGCTCATTTCAAAGGAAAATTCTGACTCTCTTCTTCCATGATAGATGTATTCGTTCTTCTGACAGTCCAAAGTGCTGTTGATGTTTTTTCGCCAAATACATTCAAAGACATCCATTCTTCTGCAGTTTTCCTTCTTTCTTGTCCAACATTCACATGCATGTGTCAATATACACGGGTATTTTGAATGGCCTCATAAGCATGGCAAAGTTGGACCTTAGTGCTTATACCACCTGAAATCTGCAATAACAGTGTAGACATGCCTGAATGCTTAAAGAAGTTGCCAGACTATCTAAGCTGTTGCATTAGTGAAGACATCACAGGATTCATTCTCTATCAAGGGGTTCTGTGTGATTCTGTGAGAAGAGAACTCCTATGGTCACGGGGGCGCAGCTTTGCTAAGTAAAGTGCTAGTTCACCAAGCTGCCATGAGGGAGGACAATAGGCTGTAGTGGTTAGATTGGACATAGAGATCCTGCAGTCCTTCAGTGGCACAGAGCATTTAAGGTCATCTTGGTTCTCAAAGGCATGTGTAAGATAGGCAATTTCTTTTCGGACCTGTGGACTTCTCAGCTGTCACCAATTTGCTCCTTCAATGGCAGGGTGTTCTCCGAATATTTGTATACTTTTGAATCCATTAAATAATAGCATGCTATGCCACTTTTCTCCCATTTGCTGCAAATAGAATCAAGAAGCAAAATTCTTCTTTAGGGATTCATTGTCCTTCTCATCAAATCACCCTTAAGTGGCACCTTTCTTCCTTGTTAACTCTCTTGCTGCACCCTTTGGAAGGACAGTGAGGTGATGGATTAAGGACTTGCTCTCCTCTTCCCTTCTCCCTGCTGCCAGGCCATGTCATTTTCAGACATAGTCCAACCTTTCCCCCCAACGCTTCTTAAGAGAAGCTGTCAAGTAATTTGGGCAGAACTGTGCCCAGTGGAGGCAGGGAAAAGAGTCCCTGGGGGAATCCCCACTTTGCCCACTCAGCATTTCAGATGGATGCTAGGAGACTGAAGCACGGAAAAGGTCATATCCTGGAACAAGTTTGATCTATAAAAGGCACCAAGGTATGTAATAATTGCCAAGGAGCTGGACCAAAGTCACTGGGGGGTTTAAAATGGGATGGTCTTGTGCTTTTCCCAGTTAAGAAAGGGAGAGGAGAGGTCCTGTCTCATGCACCTCTTCCCATTATCCCCGCCACACTCCCTCATGGCTTAACCAGTATTATTAAAAAGGAGGACAGTGAAACAGAACAAATGGTGCTGGGTCTCATGACTAGTTTTTCACTTTTGTGAAATATTTGGAACATGAATTACGAGACTGGGAGAGCCAGGCTCACCTTTCTTTCTTTTCTTTCCTTTTTATAAAAAATAGTTTGCAGAAAGATGGGTAGGAACTTTTTCATTGTGAAAAGAAATCTGACAAGTTAGAAAGATAAAATATGTGGCTTGAGAGGTGGAAAGAGAACTCGAGTGAGGACATCTGGCTACTCATTCTCCACCTGCCACTGGGTAGCTTCAAGGGCTTAGAGCCTCCATCGGAGTCCACTAGCCCTTTCTATGCTCTTTGTGAAGTCCAGAGGGAGACTCACAGGCCTTGAAGGTGAGGTCTCAACTCACAAATCTCTGAGTCTGGTCTCCAATACAAGTAGTGGAAGGAAAGGAAATTCGGATCCACTCCTCAGAGTAGCAGGGACATCCTTGTTTCTCAGATGAAGGCCAACGCAGAACCTGCATTTCATTAAGCTCTGATTAAAATGCTAATTTTGTTGTCTGACCTGGAAAGCCCTCATCTGGACTTTGGCTTTGCCTCAGGTCTTTCCATCCAAACAGACTTTGCCAGAAAGTATTTTGCACAATATATGTGGAAGCCAAAGGGATCTCTGCTGGGAGCTTATGTTACACTGTCAGCCAGATGTTTCCCTCTGCTATAGACTGAACCCTCCTTCCTTCGAATCCTCTGTGGAAGATTCATTCCCACCAATGAAGACACTGTCAACTTAAGGAATATTTGTCAATGAAGCTTTTAGACTAGGATGTAGTAGAAAGCAAGGCTCAGTCTAGAAATCTCTCAATCAAAACCCTCTGGGCCCTATTAGAGCAGGCAGTGTTGTATTCCATTTTGTAGTGTCACCAGGAATTGGGAGTCTGACATTTGGCAGCTGACATAACAAATGGGGGGAGGGGCAGTTCCAATTTCTGAATCTCTCTTAAGTAAGAGAATCATACGCCCCAATCTGCTTCCTGTTAATCTCGTGGTGCCTTACGAGGAAAGATGTCACATCTATCTACCCCCAACATGCTGCCTTGGGGACCATCCTTGGGACTTCCACTTGGGCACAATTTAGTAAAGGTACTGCAGACAGAGGCACGTAAAATGCCCATGTTGATGAGTGTGCCCTCTCTTTTTTCTGCCATCCTCATGGTAACCATGCCCCTGTCAGTTTCAGTCCTCAGTCAAGGGGATGACTCTTCCTTGAGTTCAGATGAGCCATGGGTGTCCCCTGGAGGCATGAATAGAATAAGAACTGGTGGTTTCAGTTATTGACTTTAGGGCCAGTTGCACATGGAGCAAAAGCTAATCGATACAGTAGGACAGGCAAGAGTTGAGACAAGTTAACTGTGGTTGGTACAGTGTTCAGTAGTATGTGCCTAGATAAGGTGCAAACTATGCTAGAGGACTTGGAGAAGCTGTGAACTTCAGTCAAGTAGCATTGATGGAAGAGGTGGCATTTGGGATGAAGCTTGAAAGATGGTTAGTTCCAATAGGCAAAGCTTCTCTCTCTCTCTCTCTCTCTCTCTCTCTCTCTGTATGTGGTGGAAATCTTCTGGTATGCCAAGTTGTGATTTCAGGTGTTATGGATTCATTCCAATGCATAATGATCCAATGCATAGTGACAACTCACAAGTCTAATGTAGGACTTTTTAGACTGTGATCATTAGAGGACTGTACCAACAATTCTGGCTCCTGCACAGCCACTCAGAGGATTCAAATGATTAACCTTCCAGCAAATGGGAATAGGGGGTAATGAAAGGCATTTCTGGCACAGGAGGTAGCAGGAAGGACATTTAGAAGAGAGGAGAGTATTGGTTACATTTTGGACATTGTTCATAGTTCAGCCTGTCAGGGAGTTCAGGCTCTGCACTTGTGGGAGGAGAGCAACTGATAAGATTAAAATGATAACATTGGGGCTTTAGAGGCCAGGTTGAAGATTTTGCAGCGAATACAACATACCATTAAAGGGATCTGTCCATGGAAGCACACACATAGGACTGGCCTTAAGAAAATCATTCTTGCAGAGGGCTGACAGGTAAATAATAGAGGAAGACCTGGAAACCAGGTGGCCAATTAAAAGGCAATTACTAGGGGCAATGAACACTGGGAAGAGGAGGTGGAACTCTAGGAGATTCAAAGAAATGTGGTTTGCCATGTAAAAGAAGAATAAGATCATCTTGGGGAACTGAAAATAAATCCAAATACTGCTCTAACTCTAAGAAGTGGTTTTCTGACTTCATAATGCCTAGAACTTGAGTTCCACCCAGTTATGAGTCAGCAATCAGTAGGTAACCAGAGGCTTATAGACTTTGCCAGTGAATTGTTAAAAAAAAAAATCCGTGTTCACACTTAGCATGGTCTTTACACACTTCATGAGAAATCATGGTTTGGATGATCATATAGTTTCTCCCAGTTTAACAAGACACCCAAGCCCTCGATGTTCTTTTTCCCCCCTCTCATTTGTATGTTGGATGTTTCCGCTTTTGTTTTGCTGGGTGGTGCAGAGTGCAGTGAGCTTGTTCCTTTGATAAATAGACTGTGTGACATGATTTGCGAGTTGAAGCTTTACGAGGGACTGTTCTTAAGAATGAAACCAGCTCAGAGGGATCAGGGAATAGAGGAGAATGACCTGCTGTGCAACGGAATGAGAGACCCTAGTGATGGACGTTAGAGCAGGCTTTGGGACTCTACACTGTTACTTTGATGAGTTATAAGAATTAAGCTGCCGCAAAGAAAGGACAAGCCCATGGCCAGATGCTTATATTCAATTACAGAAAATGTTCATAGAGGGACTCAGCTGAGAGTCATCCACCTGCAGCCCTTTCAACAGTTGGATAGTGAATGTCTTGGGCAGAGGAGGTAGTCCAGCCTTGTATTCATGATAGTCATGAGAGATACTTACTCCCAGTTCTTATCCCTGCTCCTAAATGAATCAGCCAAGACTAGTCATAGCAAAGAACAATAACATCAATATTTATTTATGGACAGCTTCCTTTATTTATGTCGGTTCAGATCGTGGTTGAACTCCTACCATTCATGAGAGAGACCTGGGTTTGATCCCTGGGAGTGTACCTCAAATATAGCCCCTATCCTTGAGTCAACAGTGCCCTGCATGCTGGTATAATGCTAATTGTGTCTCAGTGGAACGTTCAGACTAAGAGAGACAAGAATGGAAGACTTATTGATCTACTATCAAGAGTCAATCTTTGAAAGTCACACGGATTTTCATGCATCACCACCTAATGATCCAATCAAGAATCTATCATGGGGATGGCACAGGACTGGGCAATCTTTTGCACCATTATGCAGGGGCTTATCCTGAGTAGAGGCTGACCTGACAACAGACTCTTGAGTGGGCGTGCCATGCCATGCCAGCCAATGCCTTGGTAATGGCTGGCATAGTTGCCATTTCCTTTTGAATTAGTTTGCAGGCAGAATGATCTCATATTATCCGCTGGCCCCAGAATGCCCAGTTCTTAATCATGGTCCCACTGGTTATTTTCAGTGGTGACTCGGTCTACCTAATAACTCAGGACCATTTATTTGAGTTTAAAATGAGATTAAGGAAAATTGTGTCTGCAACAGAAGATTTGATACGTGTTAGAGAACCTAGAAAATTCGAGTTGGTTCATAAACACTGATCTTTCTCAGTTACTATACCAAATTCTCAAGGTTTTCTCCACACCCCCATATCACCACCTACCTGTACGTGTAATTCTTTCCAACCTCACAGTGATTCTGTCCTTTTCTGTGACAAGAAGCACAGTGAACAAACACAGTGACAAAGACACAGCTAGGGCATTCATTTTCTCCTACTGAACCCCCCCCCCCACTGTGATTTGGACAAGCCCCCCACCCCCCACCCCACACACACACACCGTTTTCTTGACCTTTCTCCATGCTGGTAACTGTGTCTATACAGGCACTTCCAATCTGGTGCTGGAATGGAGCGTAGGGAGACTTTGGGGCTCAGATAACCTCCCTGGTCATACACAGAGGCTCATCACTGCCAGATATGCTTGCTGAACTGGGAAGTAAGTGAAACTAGTATTAGACTGTAGCAAGAGGAGTTGACCATGGAGAAATGTACTGTTGTATGTCATTAATCACTAATTGCTGAATGATTTTATTATACGGCAGCCATAAAATATCACTTGAGGTTTTACAGCCAGTTCTAGCTTTAAGAAAACAATTCCTTATGTCAAAATGACTATTAAATTAAGTGATTCCATATTAAAACATCCTATGGTCTCAGGATGATTTATGAGGCTTTGTAATGAGTAAGAACCTTTTCCTTCCGGCTGCTCAGAAGAAATAGGCAGCCGTTTCTGGAACAGTCATTGACCCTGGGGACCCAAGAGAGACATACTGTTTCTAAGAGACATCTGTATGATGAGAGCTGCAAGGAGGAATAGAGACAGCAGACACAGCACCTTCAGTTTACAGATAAGGAAACTGAACCCTAGAGAGGTAGAATGACTCACCCAGAATCCCTCTGAACAAAGGAGCAGCACCACCTCAGGCAGATATCTTCATGACTTTTATTTCTGTGCTTGATGTTTTTGTTGCTGATGTTGATGTTCCCAAATTTGGTTTCTTCCACAGCTCCTCGTCTCTCTCCCTTTTTAATAAGTGTCAAAGTGAATCTCAAACATGGTCACTTCTGAAATAAGAGGTGATGCCTTTAAAGCACACCTATTGGCATCTTTTGCCCTGAATTTGCTTCTCACACATTCTAGGTAGTGGTTGACCCAGTAAATGGACATAAATTGCAGGGGTGGAGTTCCTGTAATGTATTTCCTTTAGGTCTTTCACAGCTACACACTTAGAACTCTGTTTAGACATGAATGATGTACCAGCCATAGCCCTGCCTTCAGAAGAATGTATCATTCACCCATACAATTATATGGTGTCAGATGCCCGAGGGCTCTACTATGCGATCACCTAGCAGCAGGTGCTAATGTCTCTGAGACAGAAATAAGTGTGTTTGAGAGGCCTGGGGTTTCTGAAACTTTCTGGGTAAGATTGGACTGAGGGAGTGTGATCTGATTAAGAAGGGTTGAGCATCTCTATAGAGGAGTGGGCACTCCTGGAGCTCATGCTGTTGTCTTGACTTTTACTTCTGCTGACTTCTTTCATTAACTGCTCATGTGTATTTCTCTCTCTGTCCAAGCACTTTCTGGGAAGACAATCTGCCAGTTATCTTTCTGCATTACTTCTGATAGCTTTAGATAGAAGTATAATTTACTGGACAGAAAAGAAGGGAAGGGTGAGATGGAAGCCTGGAGCCATTCCTGAGGCTAAGAGAACCCCCAAACTCCAACCCAAGGCACCTGATGGCATGTGGAACTGTGATTGAAGAGGTAGAGGGGAGACGACTGTGTAGTCTAGAGTTCCCAGCATACAGGAAGCCAAAAAACCACAGAGTAGACTTCCTTGTCCAAGTCACCAATGAGGGTTTTGAGTACAAGATGAATGAAGGCCCTTGGTTTGCCTGTGCTGTTGTGTTCTGCTCCTTACGGGGCCAGCCTTTGGCAGGTAAAGGAACATAAGTATTATGAGGTTGGTCAGAATTCACACTCTCCTGCCTGGCCTTCTTTTGTCTGTCCCTGCATGTCTAGTTTTGTTTTTACTCATTTCTTCAAACCCGTTCATCGAATAGACTCCAGAGAATGGTTTCCTACCTTGGTCTGAATTCCAAAAAAAGCCAAAAACAGCTATACCACAACCCAAGGATGTGAGTGGTGAACTCAGAAAGAACATGGTTAAAAACAAGCTCCACATTTCTAGATGATCAAATACTTGCTACACTCCTCTGAACTCACCTTCCCGAGAGAATGTTTAGTAAGTCAAGTTCTCTTCTCTGCATTTCCCCATGAACTCAGCTCTGTGGGTGTCGTAGAGTCCTCCTCACTGGGTAGCTATACGCATGCTGCTTGTTCCCCACAGTGCCTGCAGATGGCCTCTGAGTGTTATTATAGCATCGCTCCACCACTCATTAATGTATTCTTTCAACATGTATTTATTGAACTTCTACTGGTAGTCTGTCACTATACTGGGCACTGAGATACAAGGGTGCTCAAAACAGAAATTGTCTCTGCTTTGGGGGAGTTATGGGAATCAAATATGTTATGCTGGGTTCTCTAGAGAAGCCAAACCAATGATGCTTATATGTGTATCTACACAAAAGAGGACTTTATCAAGAAAGGACTTATACAGTTTTACAAGTGGTAAATCCAGTCTAGGTCAAGCCTGTGGGCTGGTGTAATCTGGAGGCTTCTACAGAGTCACACAGCTGCAAAGGCTGATGAACAGGAAGCAGGAAAGTGAAAGCAAAAAGATCACTTGCTGATGGATGAAGAAATGATTGAATCTTGGAACTGGCAACTGCTATAACAGAAGGTCAACAGGGCAGCTATAAGGTCCATGTTCAGCAATAGGAGTGAACTAGCTTTCACACACTGTCAATCTACACTAAGAGTAGGCCATACCATGGATGCAATCCCTCTCAATTATATCAAGCCCGTGATAGATTAAGGAGGTGATACTGTTCTCTATTCCTCCAACAACTGTTTGCTTGCTCCTAGGAAATTCCATCTCGGAACCCATCTGACATCACACGATGTCAAATCATATCATGGGAAAATCCTGATCCACCCGGTTGACATGCAACCTATGCTGTTTATTAATGTCATCCAGACGTCAACAAAACAGCACACAAAGAAATATAGGATGGAAACTGAGGTCAGAGAAATAAAGGTTGATTACAGGATGCTATTTGAGTGTCTAAAGGAGCCCTGGTGGCATAGTGGGTTACAAGTTGGGCTGCTAAGTTCAAGGTAAACAGTTTGAAATGAGTAGCTGTTTCATGGGGAAAAGGTGAGGCTTTCTGCTTCCATAAAGATTTACAACCTGGGGCTGAGCCCCGGTGGTGTAGTGGTTGTGCATGGGACTGCGGCCCACTGGGACGGAGGTTCAATTCCAGCAGTAGGGCTGGGCCTCCTACTCCCACCACTGGAGAGCAGTGATGCCCCCCCAAAAGAAATAAAAAAAAAAAAAGATTTACAACCTGGCTAAGTCCCGGTGGTGTAGTGGTTGAGTGCGGGACTGTGGCCCACTGGATTGGTGGTTCAAATCCAGCAGCAGCTCTCCAGGAACAAGGTTGGGCCTCTTACCCACCAGAGAGCAGTGATGTTGCCCCCCCCCCAAAAAAAAACCCCAAACAAACAAACAAACAAAAAGATTTACAACCTTAGGAACCTAAATGAAGCATGTCTACCCTGTCCTCTAGAGTTATTCTGAGTCAGAATCCATTCACTGTCAATGAGTTTATTTTTCATACTATAGGTGATCAAGGAGTCCTAGTGGTACTGTAAATAAGACAATTGACCCCTAATGGAAATATCAACACTTGGAATCCACCAGAAGTTCTAAAGGAGTGAGATGTGACTTCCTCCACCCCCCAAAACCACAGCCTTGGAAACCCCATGGGGCACTTCTCTATCATATAGCTTCTACATGCTGACATCCACTTGCAGGCAATAAGTAGGGTTTGTGTCTATGTACATGTGCAATAGGGGCCCAGGCTACTCTGAGAATCTGGAAAGTCCTGTCTTCAGAGTGAATAGGAATGGGCTTCAAAACATTTGTGAAATATTCCTTCATTCTTTCACTGCATTTCCCCATGAACTCGGTGAGGTTCACAAAAGTCTACTGTATCATACCGACAACATTGCTAATAAGAATGAGTCTGATAAATCAGAATCTTTGTGTGGGATTCATCTGCCTTAATCTATATGTGAGTGAGTGTGAGAAGGGGCAGCACCTGTGGCTGCCATCAGTAGTCCTGCGTCCCAGGATTTTTAGCTGTCACTCTTAGGTGAAACCCCATGACCTCAAGTGTTCAAACTAGTGTTGCTCCTTTGGATTTTTAAGACTTCAGTCTTTAGGAAGTTGATCACCAGACCTTTATTCTGAGGCACCTGTGATTGAGTTTGAACTGACAACCTTTGGACTGGTAGCTGAATGCCTCATCATTTTACATACTTCTTTACTGAGAAGTGGTATGTTTGAGTTAATTGCCTTATCCTTGTGCACTTTAACTCCTTATGAACCATGGGAAGCACCACTAATTCTCACAGCTGCTGCTCCACACCCTATCACAGGACTGATGAGATGAGCACACCACATAAATACATGGAGATGAAGTGTCTAGAAACATGTATAGCAATTGGACATTGTTATGATATTTTATTGCATCTGTGGAAAGGACAAGTGTGCAAGTAAAATATATTCACCAGACATTTTGAGAAGCAGTTCTAGCAGATGATGTTTAGAACTATAATAGCCCTCAGTGACTTTGATTCTAATTGAATGGATTACAAATATCCAGCTCTCTATTGGAAATGTCTCAAGGTATATTTCATAGCCTTGAGTTGAGAGGTTATGAATGAGAAGATGCAGTTCTAGAAGAAATTCTTGATCAGTTTGACCTCTGAGACATTAGCAGGTACAAGGCAAATGTACTGGTAGAACACAGAAGTCATTACATTCGTAGAATCAGAAATAGGTCATTAGAGGTCAGGCACAAAATGTCCATTGCTGGTAATACACTTGAACTTCAAGCTAAAACTAAACAAATGCTCGTCTTGGGAAAAGAGAAATAAGGGGAAAATGAAAAATCAAATAAACTCAAATGTACATATTTGATGTTTTTACTTTTCTTAATCCATTGTGTGTTCCTCAAATTGGGCAAATACCACTTTGATGTCTAAATGCAATTTTGAAAGTGAATAATCTGAAATGTAAACAAGTTAAACATTGGATAGTAGCTCTTTTACTTTTCTCTACTACTTACCTCATCAATAATTGAGCTTCTCTCTCATCAAAAATACAGGGCCTCGGGCTGAGCCCCGGTGGCGTAGTGGTTGTGCACGGGACTGTGGCCCACTGGGTTGGAGGTTCAATTCCGGCTCCCAGGAGCAAAGGCTGGCCCTCTTTCTCCCACCACCTGAGGGCAGTGATGCCTAAAATAAAAAGAAATACAGGGCCTCCAAGGTATTGACATTCCCATGCTTTCTTCTTCTCCCACCTAAGTTATCTTTCTCTTTGTTTCTCCGTTGGCTTGGCAGAATAGCGATGCTTACACTTTTGTGAACTTACATATCCAGTTGTTCAATTTTGTTTACTTTTACCAATCAATAAATACATGCAATACAACATTTGCCAATTCAATATTTTAAGTGACTGTTAATTATATGAATCAACTTGCCCGGCAACACTTTTATCTCATTTCTTTTCATTCTACACGTTAAGACACCAGATGATTTCTGTAGCAAATCCTCAGGTGATTCTTATGAAAATCCAGGGACTCTTGTTAAAATGTACAGTATGAATCAGTAGATCCAGGGGTAGCTCCCTCCCTATCTATTACCAACAAGTCTGTAAGGGAGCAGATTGCCTCAACCTTCTCCATTAGCAATGGCTGGGGATGAGAATCCCTGACCTTGTGTTTAGTAATGCAATGCATATAGTATAGAAATGCAGATTCGAAGCAGATGGGGTGTGTCACCCTCGAATGAATCAAGACTTTGATTTTATTAAATAATTTATAATAAATGGGCTTTTGACCCCCTTTCAGTTCCCTTTTTCTGACTTCTGTCTCACTAATCCCTGCCTTTGATTAGCCAGAAACTCCTAGAGGGCAAATCCTGCCTCTCTTCTGAAAACATCTAATAATTGACATTAGTAGGTGTTGATACTTTTTTCGCTTCTCTCCAAGACTTGTCCTGCCTTCACCACTGTGATTTTTCTCCTGCTTTTCTAGTCTTCTGACCATTTATTTGATGCAACATTCATTGGTTTTTGTGTGTGTGTGGCATCACTGCCCTGGTGGGAGTAGGAAGCCCAGCCTTGCTCCTGGAGAGCTGCTGCTGGATTTGAACCGTCACCCTTTGGACTGCAGTCCCACACACAACCACTATACCACCAGGGCTCAGCCCATTCATTGGCTTTTATTGATTCAGAGAGCTCTTAAATGTCAATGTTTTCTCATTGTCTTTTTGCTTGCAAAATATATATATATAATTTCCAGAAAGGCATGCTGACACATATAACTACACTTGTCTGTATGGACCCCCAAGCACTATCCTTCCCCCTATTCTCTCTAGAATTTCAGATACTTTCTGACCCCACCCTATGCTGAACCTCTACTGTGACTCCACAATGATCTTTCTCATTGATCCCAAGTGTCTAACATAGAACACATTGCCCTTTTCCAAAATCCACACAAAATAAGCCCATCTCATTCTTTATATATTTGGTTAAATCATTCCTCTTAATTCCTCATATTTTAATAACAATATAGTTATACACAGCCTGACCTAGAAATATCAATCACCTTGGATACATTAACAACCTAGCCCCAGATGCCAAGCAATAGGAACCTCCTTTGATTCCCAAGCTGTGTTTATTACACCTACAAAGCCTCCTCCCTGGTGGCACTTTGGTAAAACTGAGCTTCTTATCATCATTTGCCTGAGCCAGCTTCTTATCGTCTTCTCTGCCTTCAATTTTTCTACCACTAGAGTCAGTTCTTTATGGTACCTTTTATCATTCTATGACACAAGCTTTGTCCTGTTACCCTTCGGTTAAAAACTTTGGTTGCTAAAGACAAGAACTATCAAAGGATTATAAGTGAAAGTGCAATGGCATGTTTGTGAGTCATAATTATTTGTAAGATAGATCATAAAAATTCAGTGATGAATAATAAAAAATAATGTAGGGGAGTTATCTCTCCTTCATATATTTTTTTGTAAATTTAAGGCAATTCAAGGTTATCAGCAACATTATGTCATTCTTACATACCTAGATTTCTTAATGAATTTCAATCAAATGATCAATAGAATGACAGCTAATGCAACTCCAGCATCTTCACCCCCTCTCAAAGACTGTGAGAAGCTGCCTCTTGGAGGTTGTCTGGTCCATCCAAGAAGTCCAGGTGGCACAGTTCAACACTTGGCCACAAACTAAAATGTCATTGTTCAAACTCACAAGCTGTTCTATGAAGAGTGTGGCAGGAAGTTCTGTTTCCATACAGATTTACAGCTTTGGAAACCCCGTAGCACAGTTCTACTCTGTCCGAGAAAGTCTGGCAAAGTGGGAATTGACTCAGTGGTGGGGCGGGGGGTGGTGGTGTTGTTTTGATTTGGATGGTCTAATCCCAAAGTCATCTTACCATGGTTTATAGGAGATGCAATACATGTACAGGGCATCACTAAAGATTGTCTCTGATTTTCTCAAAATTGGAATATGCCTACCAGGTGGTGTTTTGAATGTAAGCATACATATTTACAATAGTCCCCCCCACACCCCAGAAAACCATGATTTCCAAACCTTTTAGGATGGTATACAGTGCCTTCTTATAGAAGATTTGTAGACGAACATTTTGGACTTGCAAATATCGATCAAGCCCCTCCTCCCCACCCTGGCCCCTCACCTGGAGCAGTACTACCCTGGCTGTTTTGCAAGCATAACTTGAGTGTGTTTACCTCCGGGACCTTAATCATGCAAGGCTGATGAAATCAGGGTGAGTGTTTTCAGGCAGTCTAGTCATTAACTTTTAAAGTTTTGCTTCAAAGATACCTGACTCTTCAGATTATCTAGCTGCCTGTACCTTGAACCCCTTCTCACTCATTATGCCAGAAGTGCAGGGCACATGTTCTGCCATCAAGCGCTTGGGCCCCTTCCATTAGAAACACTAATATTTGGGGTACATTTTCTAAGCCTCAGTTCCTTCATGTGCCCAATGACAATCCTATTAGCATCTACCTTGTTAGGCTTCTGTTAGAGAATTAACCATGCCCACAGGATTCTTCTGCAGCCCTTCCAAATGTTCAGATCTGTTAATGTCCGCAACCCACTCAGACCGGACTTGGTCATGCCATGTTCAGCCAGGGTCAACCTCGCTGTGCATCTCTCCAAAGCACATATAAACGGTGGAGTAAATTAATTTTCAGTGTGTTAGATATTGTCCCATGGTAATGCTCTGTGATATGTTCCAGCTGAAAGGTTTTGAAATGCCATCTCTCTTATAATTAATATGTGCACTCTGCTGCAACCCTAGGCAGATGGATTTTTCATCATACACACAGACTTGACAGAGATCAGCTCTCATTGCTCTCCAGGTGTCCTTGTATGCCCCTGAGCAGCTAGTCTCTTTCCTTCCCAGCCCTCACCCCCAACTAGCCCCTAGTCTAAGCCAGTTTCCTGGTTCTCGGGACAAAGTTAATTATGATCTCGGACTGGAACTATGAGTCATGGAAGGACTACACTCTGTGGAGATTTCATTTCTAACTTGCCTCACTGAGCCTTCACATCATCAAGCATGCCACACTTCCTCCTTCCGAACAAGAGAGGACACAGCAACTGGGTCTTTCCCAAGTTCCCTTTAATCTGCTCCTTAAATTCATTCCTAAATTCAGCTCCATTAAATAAAGTCCCTGAAGTAAGATGGGCTTTCTGATATCAGGGTTGATGCAATTTGGATTACAGCTATCACTATCAACAGCCCTTTTGCCTTTGATAGCCACTGTGAGCTCTATTTCACAGATAAGGAAACTGAGGTTGAAAGAGATTAATGACCAGTCCACCGTTCACACAATCAATAAACAGCCAAACCAGGAGTCCACCCAAAATTGGCTTACCTCAAAGCTGAGATTGAAATCTCCATTGTACATGATCTTTGTGGATGAGGTGCGTATCTCATCCAGGGCTCTAGCATCCAGAACTTTGTGAGATTATGGGGTCCAAGTGAAGAAATCCAAGGACCACTATCTGAGCGGCAGTCTCTGAGTGGCTGAACACTTTCAGCTGTTCAGTTAGAGACAAAACACAAACAAAGGATACTAATCCTCTCCGAGCCATCAACCTTTAAAACCCCTGTGGAGCAGAACTCTGTTCTGCCATACTTAAGAGAGCTATGAATTGAGGGATGTGACTGGGTCTTTAGCTGATCTGGTCTTGTCCTAGAGCTGCTTTCACACCTTGAGCAGGTGAGTCTAACATCAGCTCTTTGAATGAAACCCAAATCTCAGTCCTTTAGAGAGGGAGAAGACAGCTCGTATTTCTCCACAAACCACAGGACCCTCCCTTGATAGTTAAACAGGATGATCTCGGCAAAGCTGACAAGATGTTTCCATGTTTGTTAAACAAGAACCATTTGTTTAGCTCAGGAGCATCTGTTGAATAAACAAGATATCTGATGTGCCACTTGCTCATTGGAAATTAACAAACCCTTTAAAAATGGCAATTTGTCAGGAGCTATATGAGGCAGAATTCATTCTCAGCAAGTGAACAAATTGAAACTTCCTTCCCAGGCTTTCTAGAATCCCCCAGAGCCAGTTGTGCAGAAAAAAAATAAGTTTCGCTTAATTCTGCCATTGTTAAGGGAAGCTGTGTAGGCAGGGATGGGGGAAGAGTAGCGAATGTCCTGTTAAGGGAAATTGAAGGCTCCTGCAGGGTGGATTGTCCAGACTACTTTCTATGAGCTACTTGACCTTGAAGTTGTCTTTCCATTGGGATGGGTGAGAATGTTTTCTTCAGTGCCATTTCCACAAGCCGTTTGGTAAAATTACTGTCACTGGCATTGTTCCCATCCTTCGGTTTTTATGGGGAAGGAAGAGGGGAGGGGAATCAAGAAGATAGGGAAAGAATGACAGAATACAGAAGGCTGGCACCTCCTTAACTAATGAATGCAACGGCTACTTAGGAAACGAGCTAAAATGAAGTCTGGGGCTAGTTCTGTTTTTCTCATGCATCGTCCAGAGTTCATGGTGTGGATACCTTGTAATGTCATCCTTGCTTTCACACTGTGTGTGACACTGGATGGTCCGTGAGCAGAGAATGATGGTGCGGACATCTAGAGAGTGTCAGGTGTCGTTTGCAGCACAGCACTGATGTGATTTAATGAATGACCTCAAAGCCCCATTGTCATCTTCATTTACTATTAGTTGCTGTTGAGGCTGCCCTGATACATGCATGTGCTTCGGATAGCATCTCACACAACAGGAGAAAGTCCTGCCCAATCCCAATCCTTCTTCACAACTGGTGTCTTCAAGTTCCCTTGTACTGCCACTGCATACCTTGAATACCTTCTAGCCTCAGGGGTGGGCCCATCTTTCAGCACCTTATGAGACTATATTCTGGTGGATTATAGGATTTCCATTCGCTCTGTGGAGGTCATGTACTTTGGTGTCAATTTCATGATTAGGAGTCTAGGGGTGGAGTCTAGTCTGTCAATCTGGAGATAGCCAATGAGACCTCTGTGTGGGCATGGCTTTCTCTGTGGAGGTGAGAGACTAGAGACTCAGTTCCTTGAAGACGTTCTACTGACAAGATGGCAGCATAGACCCTGAGTCCTCAGAACTGGAGAAGCTGAAGGAGAAGCCACAAGGACTTATCCTGATGGAACCAGACCTCTGAAGCTGGAAAAGCCACAGGGAGACGCCTTTCAGCGCTGAGATGCTTCTACCACCAATGTATACTGCTGATGGACCCTGAGCCCTGGAAATGAGGAGCCATGCGGAGACCCCTGCCAGTGCCCAAATGTTTCTACTACCACTGGATACACAAGATTCTGCATACACTGGCCTGTGATTGTCCTGGTGTCTTTGCATGTGCTTCGTGAGTCGGAAGGAGACTTTATAGACTCGTATTGGACATACGGGCTAATATTGAATGTATGACCCTAGACTGGACTGAGTTGGGATGCTTTCTCTATGTTCCATTCCTCTTGTATATATACCTTTCCCTTATACACATGTGCACGTTTATGAATTTGTTTCTCTAGTCTACCCAGACTAACACAGGCTCATATTCAGAAGTAGATCACCAGGCCTGTCTTACCAGTATGCCTTTGTCTGAAAGTTTTGCTGAAATCTACCTGCCATGGGGGACCCTGTTTGCACTTGAAATACTGGTGGCCTAACATCACGGCAGCATGTAAGCCACCATAGGTAGGCACACTAGTACAGCTAGGGATGACCCCCATCTATAGATAATGAAAATAAGGTATAGGGAGGTCATGTAGCATGGCTAACGTCACACAGCTAGACAATTGTAGTAATGGATTTAAACCCACATGGTTAGACAATCCATTGGTGCTGGCTTGACTTTGCATTGGCTCAGTGTCCTTATAGGACACAGGTTTACATGACTCTTGGTGTGATAATGGTGAGAGAACCTTGCTCTGAAATCATGAACCCTATGATAGGAGCAGCATACTTATTGTAAGGACAACATGAGCCCTATGATCTCATGAAACCTATGATAAGAGAAGTACACGCATTTTAAGGACAGCATTTCTGAGATTCCTGGAAAGTGCTGGCTTGGGACTGATTGGCTCTTCTTGCTGGGTTGCAGTTCACATGCTTTATTTAGAGGGGATTTGGGGATGGGAGGGGTGATTGAGAGAGGCCAAGAGTTCTCCAGCTTTATATAAGTGGGTCCCTGTGGGCTTTAGTTAGAAGCTAAAGAATTAGCTGACTCTGAGCCCTAAGTAACTTGCTGCCTCATCTCCTCACATTAGCCCTCTTTGCAATTGATCTTGTAAACTTTCGGAATCGGAGAAATTAAAGATGAAAAAGGGCCTCTTAAGTGATCTTGCCCCAACCCCAGACTATGCGGAATGGCTCCCAAGAGAGGATTCCAGAGTGTTGGGTTCAGTTGAATTTTAATCGTCCCAGAGGGCCTGACTTCTCATTCCTCCCCTGGGTCACCCTGCTCCAGGCTGATGGATGCAGGTGTGAGCAACAGCTCACGGGATGACACTGCTCTGCCTGCACACACAACAAAGTCTGGCCCAGCTTGAGCTTCTTTCAAAGTTGTTTCTGGAACGTGCAATAAGCTAGGATGGAGCCTCTTGACAGGATGGGGTGGGGGCAGGGTTCACAACTATACTTTTAAGCAGGATCTTCTTGTGTTTTTTGCCTCTCCCTTACCTCCCCCTACCTCAATGGGGGCATATGCCTACAGCATTATCTATATAGACAAATGCAGGGAGAGTGTAGGGTGTTCATGACAGCAGAAAATATCAAGGCCTGAGTATTAGGATAAGACCAGAATAATGACTGAGATGTTGAGTATTCCCTAGGCCATGTGCAAAGGGTTGATGTGTTCGGCTGTTGAAAGGTTGCAAGTTCAAGTCCACCCAAAAGGCCCTTGGAAGAAAGACCTCCTGATCTACTTCTCCTATTTAAGCATTGAAAACCCTATGGGGAAATGTTTGACTTGGACACTGATGGGATTCCCATGAGTGTCAACTCAACAAAAGCTAGTCCATAAATAAAGACCTGTACTAAGACTGACATGTGATATTAATGATTTTGTTCTCTAAATTGATCGTTGGCTTGGGTCACCATTCTTTGGGATAGGTAAAAATATGGATCTCTTCTGGGCGGTTGGCCAAAGCTGTCTTCCAAATATCCTGGCATAGATAAGTGAGCACTTCTGGTGCTTCATCCGTTTGTTGAAACATTTCAATTGGTATTCCATCAATACCTGGCATCTTGTTTCTGACTGACATGTTCAGATTGAAAGTGTCAAGAATTTTGGCATGTCAGAATCCACAATCAATGCTCATGGAAGCATCACTAGAGACACCAAAGGAGACTTTCCATTGGATGAATCTGCTGCAGAAGATCTACTGAAAGTATTGAAAAGCAAAGTTAGGTCTCCTTCACTCCACCCTTCAGGTGCCGCCCAATTTGAGTAAGAGACTGGCCACAGTCACTAGTGGAGCAGTATGGCAGTTCCCTTTTAGGACATCACTGGTGGGATCACTCCTTCACACTGACTTGCCATGGTGACCTACCGGTAGAGCTGTGCTCGGCAAATGTGTGTTCCTCCATCAATGCTGCCAAAGATATTTTCAACAAAGGATTTGGTTTGGGTTGTTGAAACTGGATGTGGGGAAAAAAAAAGTCTGGCAGTGAGTGGTATGAAATACTCAACATTTGGTTCATCTAATACAGATACCTCCGGTAAAAATATTGAAACCTTGGAGACAAAATATACATGGTGCGGGCATTAATCTGACTTTCCCAGAAAAATAGAATGCTGGGATGGGTCTGGGGACAGAAATTGCAACAGAAGACCAGATTTACCAAGGTTGAAAGTTGACAGTTAATACTATCTTCTCAACAAACATGGGAAAGAAAAATGGTCACACCAAATCTTCTTACAAGAGACAGTGTCTAAACATTGGCTGTGATGTTGACTTTGAGGTTGCTGGAGCTGCAGTCCATGGCTCATCTGTCTTTTGCTGTGGGGGCTGCTTATCAGATGACTTTGGAGAGTACCAAGTCAATGCTGACAAGGACTAAGTTTTTCATGGTTTACAAGGACTGGGACCTTCAGGTACCCACTAATGTCAATGATGTAATTGAATTTAGAGGAGCAATGTACCAAAAAGTGTGCAAATATATTGACATGCCACTAAGCCTTGCTTGAACATAAGGTAAATACTGCACTCTTTTTGGCATGGGTGCTGAATATCAGTTGGATTCCACCACTTTCTTCTACAAAAGTCAACAACTCTAGTGTCATTGGAGTGAGCTACACTCAGATGCAGAGGCCTGTTGAAGCGTACCCTATCTGCTAAAGAGCATTGATACCGCAAATTTAGGTTTGTCCTGGAGCTGGAGGCTTAATCCACTAAAGACACCTCTGGGGATGGATGTCAGAAGATTTGTTCTTGATATATTTCCATAGTGGCCAGCAGGGTGAACCCTTCATGACTCCCTGACAACTCCTCCCTGTACCTCATGCTGACTCAAAGGTGATCAAAACAAAAGATGATCTAAACAAGAGCAATATTTTAAACATTTAGAGAATTTCTTGTTAGATGGTTTCTAGTTCAATTGGTTGTCTAGCTACCAATGAACTAGTCATACAGTCCCCTATACATTATTTAATGGTACTTAATTTTTAAGAGTGCTACCCACCAATAGTGAAACAGGCCTTTATGGAAACTATAAGGGGGGGGGGGCGGAGAGAAAGAAAAAGAAAGCAAAGCAAGGACACTACTTGGAGAACTAAGGTATGTCTGACACTTAGTCATGGTACTTTCGGTGGCCTCATCTGCATGTGCAAGTTGGACCTTGAGTAAGGAAGACTGGAGAAGAATGGGTACATTTGAATGATGGTGCTGGTGAAGAATCTTGAAAGTGGAATGGACTTCCGAAAGAACCAACACACGTCATGCAGGAAGTACAGCCAGAATGCTCCTTAAAGGCAAGGGTGATTAGACTTCTTCTCAAGTGCTTTGGGCATTTGAATCCTCCCTCTCGCTGCCCCTCTGATACTTGAGGATATCTTAGCAACTCATACATGCTCCCAGGAGACATGCTTTCTATCATCTTGTGTGAACAATAGATCCTTGAGTGGTTTGCTCTTACGGTTGTTCTTTGGTACCTACAATCAGTTCTGACTCAGAAGGATGCACCTGGGCAACAGAGGGAAACATTACTCAGTCCTCCACCATCTATATTATATTTCACCCCATTGTTGCAGCCATCATGTCAATCCATCTCACTGAGGGGCTTCATGGTTCTTATAGACCCTCCACTTTACCACCAACAATATCCCTTCTCAGAGATTTGTTTCTCCCTTTTACGTGCCCAAAGTATCTCCATCCTTGCTTCTAGTAAACACTCTGCCTGTACTTTGTCCAAGGAAGATGTGTTTCTTCTTCTGGCAGTCTCTGCAGTATGCTCATTATTCTTTGTCAACACCACAATTAAAGTGCATCAATTCTTCCTTCTTCCTTATCCGTTGCTGAGCTTTCACCTATGAATGAGGTGATGGAAAATACAATGACTTGGGCCAGATGCACGGCAGTCCTCAAAGTGATATATTTGCTCTTTAACACTTTAAAGATATCTCAGAAAGCAAGTCTGCCTAATGCAATAAATCTTCTGAGCACTTGTTGGCTGCTGCTTTCCCTCAGGACCAAATAATATGAAGAAAATAAGGCCATTGGCACAGAGTAGCTAACACATCTTTTTTGTCTTTAGCTCCTCTTTTTTCAGGTGGAAAAGGAAACTTGGCATCATGGTTCTCAAGGTGGCTCTGTAGTCACAGGTCTTTAACTTATGTTTGATGCTAGGGAAAACAAAACAACACTGTGGCAGTCATGTGCTTATGTTAATTTTATCATTGAAATGTAGGGGTGAAGTCTGGCCTGTTAATCAGGAGAAAGCCATTGAGTAGCTGATGAGGCCTCTGTGTGGGCATGGCTTTCACCTGAGACTCCTGGGAAATCTCGCGGTATTTCCCTCATGAAGATGGGAAGCTGTCGTCCCCAGTTGTTGGAAGTTAGTTTCAGAGACAATTAATCACGAACGAGACAAGCTGGCAGCGTTCGAGAAGCTGGAGGAGCCGGTGGAGAGACCACACGGCTTTGCCCTGATGAGGACAGACCTCTGAAGCTGGAGTGGCATGCTGTTGATGGACCTAAGCTCTGGAGGCAAGGTGCCCTGCCAGCACCGGGATTCTGCACCCACTGATCTGTGACTCCATGAGTCAGAAGAAGACTTTATGGACTGACTTCAGGCATATGGGTTAATACCAAACTTACGACTTTGAACTGGACTGGGCTAGGATGCTTTCTCCATGTCCCATTTCTTTTGTACATAAACCTTTTCCTTAAACCTATATATGTGTCTCTGAAATTTGTTCCTCTAGTCTATCCGGACTAATACATACACACACACACACACACACACACACACACGCACAGGGCTTGCCTTTGACTTGATTCAAACTCCTTCCAGTCTCATGTATACAGAGGAGATCAGTAATGCTTAAGATTCTCAAGGTTGAGACTTCTCAGAAGCAGATCATTAGGTCTGACCTCCAAGGTTCCTTTAAATGGATTCAAATAGTAGCTAAGTGCTCACCAAAGCCCACACTTGAGTCTGGGAGTTGGCACTTATGGATGTGGTGGCTACACTGAGCCTTGAATCCTTCATTGGTAAAAATCCACCAGGAATTCTAGCATTTTTTGATAAGCAGTTGTGTGCTCACTCTGTGCTAGAAAGTGAGGTTACAATGTTAGGTAACTCCTTTCAAGATATTTGCATGCTAGAGGTGGAACATGAAATAGCATACACAAAGTCATATTTTAATACAGGGGGTATTCCAGATAAAGTCATGCACAAATACCAACAACTGGTATGTTATCATTGGAGATGCTGTTACCACAGCCTTCTCCCCAATTGCAACATATTTCCTTCTAGATCCATTTCTATGTATACACAGAAACCCATAAAGTTTATACTCCCCCTTATTCCCAACTTAGGTCTGGAATTGCATGCATGTAAAACTATCCATGTACACTTTGGATGTACATCTCTACATGGGTATAATGTCACGGAATGTGTGCCCTGATAGTCTTGAGGTGAAGACTCAGAAAGTTTGATTTTATTCTCTCCAGAGCTGAGATACAATTAAAAGTGTTACTACAGTAATTGGCAACATCCATTAACTTGATGAGAATTGCCGGGGGCAGCACATTTTTCCCCTCTTCTGCACATTATTAGTCTATAAATACACCTGATTCCTTTCCCTTTCTTCTCTAGAACTTCCACAAAACACCCTCCCAAGCTGTCTTCTTAATGCCCTCTGCCTCTTTTTAATTAACTCTAGGAATTCCTCCCACCCATCCTGTCAATGCCACATAATTTTGCATTTCATTACATATGGCCTCCAGGTTTACCTGAGAGTCAACCACAGAAGTTGCACCAACATCGAGAGCCCTG
The DNA here is from genome assembly GCA_004026705.1 of Nesogale talazaci. Taxonomy (NCBI): domain Eukaryota; kingdom Metazoa; phylum Chordata; class Mammalia; order Afrosoricida; family Tenrecidae; genus Nesogale; species Nesogale talazaci. Next base: position 416,222 of record PVJH01000116.1, read on the forward strand.
GATTTAGTCTGCAGATACTGTTGTGAGGTTCAGCTCTACAGTTACACTGACTGAACCCTCTCTGGCAAATAACTTCTACTCTCAGAGTTTGCTCTCCATGCAAGGGGTACAATAGTGAACATTTTCATATGCTCAGAAATTAATATAGGAAGCTGAATTGTGTGAGAAGAATGTAGTATCAGGGTTGGAGGAAGAGGCATTAGGATATGTAGATCAAATAATCTTTCTTACTGAAAATGAAGAGAACAAGAAACACATGCTTTTTAAAAAAAATTACAGTCTTCGGTATGTATTAAACTTCAACATAAAGAAAACAAAATTCCTCCCAACTGGACCAGTAAGCAACAGCAGGATAAACGGGAAAAAGTTTGAAGCTATCAAGAATTTCATTTTACTTGCATCTATAATCAGTGTCTATGAAAGCAATACTTAAGAAATCAAATGGTGTATTACATTAGACAAGCCCAATGTATTGCAAAAGACTTCTTGAAAGTGTTACAGAACAAAACTATCACTTTGAGAATTTAGGGTGCACTTACTTAAACCATGATAGTTTCAGTGACTTCATATACAAATGAAAGTTGGAAAATAAAATTGGAGAAGACCAAAGAAGAGCTGATGCACTTGAATTACAGTGTTGGAAAAGAATATTGAAAGTAACAGGGACTTGTAGCTCCCATCTAAAACAATTACTAGTTCTTATGACATGGCCTGACTTGAAGCTCATCCCCATGAAGAGATAACTGAAGAAATGAGTGCTGTGGAAAAGTGTGGTGAAGAAACCAGATGGTGCCTGGCTATCAGAAAGAGTACCATCTGGGATCTTTACTTCAAACGAGCAGCCACTTAAGTAAGCCTCCAACTAAGTCCACATGGAAAAGTTCACAACCTGTGTGATCAAAGGATTATGAATAATAAAATCCAAATCCAAAGAAGGCAATTGTATCAGGACTTCCATTGTGAACACTGGGTTTCAGAAGGTTATAGATTCTAATGGGAACTTAAAATCCATTTCAGGACCTCCACATGGGTTGTCTCCCAAGAAGTCTGACGATAGTCAAGTGATGTAAATAGCCTTGTATCAGGCAGAGAACATCATACATGGAAGATGTACTTAGATTAACGTACACCTTATCATTTGATCTCATGTTTGATTCACATTAAAGTTTTTAATAGTTTCTGCTTGTTTTTAGATAGAGATTTTTCTCTTGAATGCTGTTTGGGATTTTTTTTTACTTGTTCTCTGTGTTTGGTATGATTTCTGAATATCAATTTTAGGAAAAATAAATTTTTAGCGACAGTAACTGAATTTGTAATTGCAGGGGGGATGGTAGGGAATGATGGTGGGAAATGGTGAGCTAACAACAACAAGTATGAAAGGAAAGTGTTCTGAAATTTATTGTATTGATGATTGCACAAATTGTCCTATTATAATTGAGCTATTAAAATGTATGATATGTGAAGTATTTGCCAATAAAACTATTTTAAGAAGAGGCATAAGCACACACAAAAGAAAGTAGCCTTGACTGCCAGAAGAACATATACACATGTCTTGGAAGAAGTCCAACTAAATTGCTTCTTTTAAAAAATAATTTTTTGAGAACTTTTACATAGCTTATCACAATCCATACATTCATCCAGCATGTCAAGCACGTTTGCACATATGCTGCCACAATCATTGTCAAAGCATCCTCTTCCCACTTGAGCCCTTGATATCAGCTATTTCTTCCCCTTTCCCTCCCTCACTCACCTTCCTTCATGAATCCTTGATAAGTTATAGATTATTCTTTTCATATCTTACATTATCCTCTATCACTCCTCACCCATTTTCCCACTGTTCCCCTAGAAGGGGGCTATATGTTGATCCTTGTGATCAATTCCCCCTTTCTCCCCCAGACCTCCCCTAACCCTCCTGTTTCATCCAGTGCCCCTTCCTTCCCAGGAGAATCAGCAATCAGAATCTGTTCTTCTCGGTGGCCCTCCACGGTTTATCCTGGAGTCCATGTTGAAGGCTCTTATCTGTAGCAGTGTGCATGTTATGGTCTAATACAATTTGTAAGGTAGAATTGAGGTCATGATAGTAGTGGGGTGAAGGAAGAACCAAAGAACTAGAGGAAAGTTGTGTGCTTCATAGGTGCTATTCTGCACCCTGACTGGCTCATCTCTTCCCTTTGTAATAATATCTATATGTTAAGAATTAAAGTTGCAGATGGACATTAGACCTTGATTCAAGTACTCCCTTAACAGAAGAATACTTTGTTCTAGCAATCCGGCTTTCTGTGATGCTCACCTTCCCAACATGTCTTCAGAAATGAAGACAAAATTAGGTGCATAAGCAAATGTGGTGAAGAAAGCTGATGGTGTCCAGCTATCAAATGATATAGCATCTGGGGTCTGAAAGGCTTGAAGATAAACAAGCAGTCATCTAACTAAGAAGCAACTAAGCCCACATGGAAGAAAACACAGCAACCTGCATGATCATGAGGTACTGATGGGATCAGATATCAGGGATCTAAGACCCAGAACAAAATCAACTACCGGAGGACGGGTGGACATGGAGTAGAGACCCGATACCTATATGTAGACAACTGTTTCTTATAAGCAAAGGGGTGACCTTGCACATGTTATCAAGGATATCTGTTCTTGAACTCAAGCAGAATTCCTCTGCTTGAAGCGCTTGCCACATTTTCTTTCATTAAATGCATGCTTTTGGCTCCCATGCAGTCTGGCACTTCTAGAGGGTTGTGGAATTGTCTTACTTCTCTTGGCACCTTCCTTCCTCTTTCATCTTGGTGGTGGTAGGCACAGAGTCAGAGCTCACAGCTTATATGTCAGTGGAATCCATCATGTGGTTGGTAGGGTGATGGTGCTTCCAATTATGTTCTACCCATAGATGATGGAGATGAAAACAGCCACGCTTGCTCAGTCCAAGTTTTCATAGGAAGTCTTTCTAGTCAAACCCTCCCTGCTCTTCTCACATGGCAGGATTTGAATGTTTGGGTGCCTCATCCAACACTCCTTTTATCCCGCGTTTGCTTTCTTGTCATTACTTTGCAGCCCATGTGAGTGGGTGTAATTGCTGATTCTCCTGGGAAGGAAAGGGCACTGGATGAAATTTGAAGAATATCTCCACAAAGCACTCCTATTTGGGGCCACTCATGCTCAGAGTTGTATATTTTAGGTATATCCTGACAACTGGAAATAAATAAAATTTTAAATGAAAATAGAATTTTCTATAAGAACTAGTATGCAATGAGAGGATATCTTTATGAATTTTTTTCTTAAATAGAATTAAGACAGCTTTAGAAGAATTTGTACAATATTAACAAACCAAATGACAGGGATTTGGGTGGGTATAGGAGCTGGTCTATTATCCTGGCTTGGTGACTTTTCAAATTCTACCTTATTCCATCTTCAGAGAAATCTCTTATAAGATATTCCACTCCTACAGCACGTATGTACAGCATGCACCACCCTGCCTTGATTCCCATTACGTCTCTCTTCTCCTTGAGTCTTTAAGCGCAGAGACACTTTAAGTTTGCCTCTAGTTATTACAGTCCAGAAAAGGATTTGATCCTGTAATCTTAAAGGGTACCCACTTTCTGTCTTTTTTCTTGAGGTTTCTTTTCTTTCTGGATTCAATTTTAAAGTATACAAGACAACTTCTCTAAGCCACATGTTATAATGTTGCAAAAATGAGTTAAAATCTGAAAAGTAATTTTTTAACCCTACTTGAATTGTGGTCTAGCCTTGTTCTAAGCAGCTGTAGGAAGGACTTTGTCACATATGAACAGTCACAGTATGGACATGAATCCGAGAGTCTGAATTCAGGAATGAGATGCTAAGCAGGGAGGAGGGAGCAACAGGTGAAAAACCAACTGGCTGCTGCCAAGTCCATTTTAACTCATAGCGACCCTGCAGGACAAGATAATTGGCCCCATGCATTTCCAAGGGTGTCATCTTTATAGAAGCCGACTGGCACCGCTATCTCCTGTGCAGTGACTGGTGGGCACAAGCTACCATCCGTCAGGTTGGTAACCCAATGCTTAACCTCTGCACCAATAGGGACCATTAGAGGAAGGTGGTATGTTTATCATTTGGGTGAGAAATTTGCAGAGTGCCCACTAGAGGAGCCATATCCTTGGAGTGACTTCAGTGTTCTGAGTTTTCATGCCACCTCGCCAGCATGTTCATAGGATGATTACACTTGTCAAGCAAATCACAGATCACTGTGTTTGACAGATCTAGTATTGCTTTGAAGATAAATGGTGAAAATAGCAGGCTAATGTAAAAGGAACACTTTATTCACTTAATTGTCTAGAGATTAATTAAGCAAATGATATCTGTTTCTCCATATGAAAGAGCTATTTTCAACATTTATCCTAAACACAAGTCTGGTGCTATTATTGTTATCATTCATGTATTTATCTACCCAGCAGATATTTGAGCAGAACAGAGCAAGGCACAATGCTAAGCATATAGGCAACATAATTCCATCAGATCAACAACCTGCCTTTAAGAATATTGCAATCTATAATTAAGAAGAATAATGTGAGGTACAAACAATCAAAGGTGGAATATGACAGATTGTGTTTGAATCTGTCTTTTTTTGCTCATGGCTAGGTAATCTGACATTTCAAAATCTTCATTTGCTCCTCTGAAAGTAAAATAAGTTATGTCTCTGCTCTCAGTCAGATTTGGCATTTTCTATTGCCTCAGATGATTGCAAAAACTGGACAATGAATACGGATGACCGAATAAAAATTGATGCGTTTAAATTTTGTTGGTGGTGAAGGATATTAAATATATCCAGGACTGCCAATAGAATGAACAAGTCTCTCTCAGAAGTATAGGTGGAATATTCCTTAGGCGGCAGGATGGTGTGACCTTGTCTGATGTACTTTGAATGTGTCATCAGGAGCGACCAGTCCCTCGAGAGGGACATCTTGCTTGGTAAAGTAGGAGGTCAATGAAATGGGGGAAGATGCTCAATGGGATTGGTTGGCACAATGGTTGCAACAATGATCTGAAACACTGTTAACGGCTGTAAGGTGCAATGTACTTATGATTGCTCTTGAACAGAGGATTGCAATGAATTGAAATGGACTCAATGGAACCGAACAACCGTAGTGGTCTGGAAGGGGAAAAAAAGTCAACTGACGGTTAAGTGAGATCCTATATTTGTTTAGTAGTAAAATCGCTTGTACCTTACATTTAAGAAAATGCGAGCAATGCAAAAGTATTAGAAGCTCTTGTTAGCTGCCTTTGAGTTGGGTCTCTTCCGATGCACAACCATCCTCAGAATTGTTCCTGCACCTGAATCCATTGTCGCAGCCACCAGGTCAATTGGTCAGGTTGAGGGTCCGCTGCCATTTAGTTGACACTCCAAAGTATAGTAGAGCATGAACTATTGTCGCCACATGGTTCTCCTCTAATGTTTGGGGGCATTTAGGTCATTTAGCTCTAATAATAACAGTATATGATGAGACCCATTTACGAGTCAATTCCAATTCAGAGTGACCCAACAGGACAGAATCCAACTGCTCCTCTGGGTTTCCAAGCCTGTGCATCTTTTTATTTTTTTAATAAGTGAGAGATTTTTATTATAATTCTTAGGACAAAATTACTTCATTTCTTAACTTTTTGCGTCTTTTATTTTGATTAGAATTTTTTTACCTTTTTATTGCATAGTTTATTAGCATAGATTTCAGATACCGCACAGTTCAGTTGTTCATATTAAGAAGGATTGAGCACTTACAGAGCAGAAAGCACTGCCTTCTGTCCCAGGGCAGCTGTGGTTTCAAACTGCCTACATTGAACTTAGCAGCCCCATGTGTCCTCCATGACATGAGAGTTCTTAGGAAGTTTGCACAGCAGGTAATCCCTGACCTTACTAATAGTTCCACCTGCATCTTGCTCTTATTCATGTGCCAGCCTCCAGATGTCTTGTTCCTGACAGTTTGGGCCCTGGGAATGACACCCAAAAGGAGAGAAACAGGCACAGACACTGTGACTTCTCACTTTCTCAAACAACCAAGGTATGGGAGGATGAAGCCCTAGAGCTGGGGTCCCCAATTGAATTCAGTCTAAATTAGTTGTGTGTCTTTGGGCACTTTTGTGAAACTCAATTTTCTGAAATTGTAGAGGTTGGGCTGCATCACGGTATTTGAAAGGTGGCTTCTTCCAACTCTCTCAGTGTCTGTCATTCCAGGGTGAGCAGTTAAGGCTCCTATTCATCCTGCTGTTTATCTTGGGACTTAGAGCCTGTTTGAACAGAGTGTCTAAGTGGTAGAAATAGACATGGAACCCTACCCTTTACTGGCTTCTTTTTTCAGTTTGCCGACTTGTAATATCTGTGAGTATGGGACTCTGAGCTGGCTTCTGTTCTCTGAAAGTTTAGTCTCTACTTTAGACTCAGAAGGGTTGCCTATTTTTTGGGGAGGGACATCACTGCCCTCTAGTGGGAGTAGGTGGCCCAGTCTTGCTCCTGGAGAGGTGCTGCTGGATTTGAACCGCTAGCCCAGTGGGCTGCAGTCCTGCACAACTACTACACCACTGGGGTTCAGCCTGGGTTGCCGATTTTGGACAATACCTTTTACGTTTCTCCTTAAATTTTCAGGTGGTCCATGTGATGATCTGTTTCTGGGCTCTTGGGTTGTTATCAGATTAGTGGGAGCATTCAATGCCCAACTCCCTGCTGAGAAATCCGCTTCAACATGATCGTCTGTAGAGAGTGCTTGCTTCCCCTTCGCAGCACCATTTCCTGACACTGAGTCATACGTTATTTGAGGCAGAGGAGAGAGCGGTCTCCTTAGGACATTTTAAAAGGTTTGTCTTTGAGACTCAAGTATGTGTTCAAGGCTCTCATGGGAGGTAAGGAGGGGAAGACAATTTTAGACATGATTTCTGATTTTATAATGTTTGGCCAATGAAGACATCATTTATTAAACAAATATCTATTGATGCTATACCAAGTGTCATATCAAAATGATATACTCATCAACCGAACTCTATCGGGTCAAGTAGGGAGTGATTACACAAGTGCAATTAAACGATTAGTAAAATTATTTCTGCATCAGGGAGGAGTGGAGCCTACAGCAAGAGTTGTTTACCAAGATTTGTGATCCTACCAGTCAAGGATGCTGCTGAGTATCTTGCAGGTCGGGCTCCCACAAAAACCACTTGACCCCAAAGGCCTCTATTCCCAGGCTGATATCTCCTAGAGGTAGGTCCCATTTGCAGCCCAAAGGGGCAGTGAGTTGCTGTGCCCTGGACAAGGATGTCACTTCAGATCATAATGAATAGAGTTTTTACTCCCAACTTGGAAGATATTTCACTCCCTCTGCGGCCATCTGAACAGCTGCACCTCACCCCCTGTGGACAAATGGATAGAGCAACTTTGAAGTCCAAATCTCTGACTTCAATAATCAGTTTTTTTTTTTAATCCTGGGCTGTGTACATGGCAAATATTGGTGAAGTATAAACTGGGTCTTTTCCCTTCCTTTAGGGAGAAAGTATACTGTTCAAAGGATTATATATTAAGAATAATAACTTTATTTATGATTGATGACTTAAGCTTAACTCCTCAATTGCATATATATATATATATATATATATATATATATATATAGGCTGCAAAGTTGGAACAGAAATGAAAACTGACTGAATTTAGCAAAAACTATCTTCAAATATATTTGTCACTCTGCCTCTCCTTGTTTCTCCTGTGTTAATCTGTGGCAACGCATGATCTAGAGCTAAATCTAGGTCTGAGTCTGTATGTTTTTCTATTTTCTGAATCTATATGTTTCCTTCTGTCTTTATATTTGTCCCTATCTTCCCTTTCCTTGGCTTCTCTTTTACCCTCCTCTCTCCCCCTACATGGCAGCGCTCAGTCACCCAATTAGCTCTTTTCTCTGGGACCCTTCCACCATTCTCTCAGATCCAATCTTCTTCTCTCTGAGTCTGTCATGCTGGAAAGCATTTTTTCCTCACACATTTGACCTGGTGAACAAAGAGAAAAGACAGTTGCTTGTTCTAGATCTACATAGAGAAACCCTTGGGAAGTCCTCTAACTTGTTCTGAGACCCCAATCACAGTGGCCCAGATGATGTCTTATATCCATGCTGGGACATCTTGGGAGCCCTGGGAGCCCTGAGTCAGAGAGAAAGGTCCATCAAGAATAGAAGGGAAGGAATTACTAAATAGACTAAAACCACGTTTCCCTTCTAGCAGGGCAATACTAACTCCAAAGACACAAACACACAAGTGCTGACAGATGTCCACTGCCCTGTCTGAGGTCTCTAGCAAAGTAAAGGACAGAGGTCAGCATGAGCTGGAATGACCTGGGAAGACTTCCCAGAAGACTTGATGTGAGAAAATACCCTTTCAGAGCTTTCCTGAGAAAGGATACTTTTTCTGTGCTTGCTTCAAATCTGTCTTGTCTTTTTAAAGCTCCTGAGAGACAAGGACTCCCCTTCTTTTTTTTCAGTAAAACCCACTGCAGCTGAATTAATTCCAGAAGACAGCATGGATCTGTTCCATTGTTATTTCAAGGCTGTAATTATTTTTATGACACCAGACATCCTCATCATCCTTCCTCAGAATGATTTGTGGGTTTTAACCCACAATCTTTTTAGTTATCACCTGAGTGCTCACACACTGGGCCATCAGAAATCCTTTGAGAAATACAGCATAGTACTCAGAGAGCGCAGTCAGATTTGTTTATTATGGCTTCAGTTTTGTTCATGCTACCTGATAGTGATCATGGGGGGTGGAGGAAAGAATGGAAGAGCAACAGACTCTAATCCTGTGACTACTAGCTTGTTTATTAAAAGTACAGAGAAGCTGTAGAGCAGAGATTGCATCTATATAGACTATGGAGTCTCAATAGCTACCCTCCATCCTGGCTGTGTCCCTTTTTATGTGTCACATTGAATTGTTGGCATCACACAGGAAGTGGGGAAGTTTGATTTTTAAGTTCAGTAATATAATTCTCTATCAAGTAGCTAACACTTACTATATCCTAGGAACATGGGTGTCAAATATTTAAAGAGAAACACAATAAAAATCTTTACGTATTACACCCAGGGGGGAAAGACACAGAAGTCCTACTAATGCATGGCTAAGTTCCTGGCTGCTAGACAGAAGGTTCTGATTAGAACCCACCTGTCAATCTGCTAGAGAAGAAATCTGGCAATCTGCTCACATACAAAAAATTTCAGTTAGGGAATTCAACGAAGCAGTGCTCTACTGTCTTATAGGGTGAGGTTAACAAGATTAATTTATTCAATGTAGAAATGAATTAACAATTCGGAATTGATCCACACAAAGCAGCGATTCTTACATATAACTGCACATTGAAATAGTGTGTGATCTTAGGGAAAAAATTGCTACCTTGATCCTTTGTAAAAAGAGCCCGGTAGTATAGTGGTTGAGTTGTGCTGTGATCCACTTGATGGGCAGTTCAAAATCAACGAGTAGCTCCATGGGAGAGAGCCTGGTTTTTCACCCTAGTAAACAGTTGCAGTTCTAAAGGTGAGGTTCATAAAATGACTCAAGAAGAAGTGTGCTATACTCATAAAGGTCTACTTCCGTTTTCTAATATGTATAAGCAAAAGCCTGGGACTATCCATGGGAATGGTCACAACGTATGTGGGATACCCACTGGTGCAAGAAATGTTGCATTACACCAGTCTGCACCTGTAAGCCCAGATTCTTCTTTCAATGTCTCAACAAGAGAGGTTAACAGATGATATAATAGCTTATTTGGTTGGTTCACGGAAGCATGGATTGTCTGATGGCCTAGATTAGACCAACTTGAGTTAATTGACCTACCTTGGTACACTGTAGAAGGAGGGCATCTAAAAGTTTAGGAAAATTGACATGTTGGAATGGATTTATCAGAATAATCGCTTAGATCCAAAAAAGGAATGTCCCAAAGTCATAACTTACACCACACTCTTAAGGAACAAGTGTGAGAAGTGGGTTACAGCATCTCTGGACTCCTGTGATTGTTATTTTATGTGCTTTGGGATTAAAAATGGAAACTGCCCTAAGTGAGCTCTGAGATTTGCCTGTAGAGCAGCAGTTCTAAAACTGTGCGTTGAAACCCCTTTGGAGTTTGAAAAACCCTTTCATAGGGGTTGCTCAATTCATTAAAGTATCAAGATTATAGTTATGAAGTAGCAATGAAAATAATTTTATGGTTGCAGGGGTCGGCACAACATGACTAACTGTATGAAAGTGTCGTGGCATCAAGAAGGTTGAGAAGCACTGCTATCGTGTCACACATCCCCTTGAATGAGGGGAAGGCCAGGGCCCTTTGAAAAAGGACTCTGCCACATAACTGAAGGTTTATACTGCTAGTCTTTTATCTAGCCTCCCACAAAAGAACTTGTGAACTTTCACAAGATTGACTACTGTTCTTTGGGGGAAAGGAAATAATCTAATTGTTTGGGGATTATTAGACATTGGCTCAGAACTGACACTAATTTTAGGTGACACAAAATGTTTTGAAGGCCCACCAGTCAAAGTGAGGAGATATAGAGGTCAAGTTATCAATGGAGTTTTAGCTCAGTTATACCTCACTTCAGGGGGCTCCTGAACCCATCCTGTCATTGTTTCTCCAGTTCCAGAATGCATCATTAGAATAGACATATTGGAAGAACCCCCATATTGATTCCCTGAAATGTGGAGTAAGGGCTATTTTGGTAGGAAAGTCCAAGTGGACACTACAGAATGGTCATTGCATAGGAAAATAGTAAACCCAAAGCAATACTGGATTCCTGGAAGGATCACACACTTGTAGGATGCAGGGGGGTGGGGTGGGTTATTCCTATCATATCCTCATTTAACTCACCCATTTGACCTGTTTAAAAAAAAAAACCAAACAGATGGCTCTTGGATAATGACAGTGGATTGGTGGTAAGTCCAATCGGAACTGCTGTTCCAGATGTGATTTCCTTACTTGAGCAAATTAATACCTATCCTAGTACTTGGTATGCAGCTCCTGATCTGGCCAATGCTGCCTTCTCAAGTCATGAGGGAACACCAGAAGCAGTTTTCCTTCAGTTGGGAGGGCAACAATCCACTTTCACAACTCTTTCCTTGGGTACATCAAATCTTCTACCTTGTCTCATAATTCAGTCTGAAGGAAGCTTGATTCCCTGTCTCTTCCACAAAATGTCACACTAGTTCACTATGTTGATGACATTATACTGATTGGACCCACTAAGGAGCATGTATCAAACACTCTAGATTCATTGGGACAACATCTGCATGCAAGAGGGTGGGAAATCAACCTAATGAAGATTCAGGCACCCTCTACCTCAATAAAAATCTTAGGGGTTCAATGGAGTCAGGCATGTGGAGACATTCCTACAAAAGTAAGAATAAGGTATTGCATCTGCCCCTCCACCCAACAACTCAACAGGAGGCACAATGTCTAGTGAGCCTCTTCAGATTTTAGAGGTAACATATCCTTCACTGGGTTGCTCTTATATGACCTATTTATCAAGTTACAGGAAAGACCTCTAATTTTGAGTGGGGCCCCAAACAAGAAAATGCTTTGCACCACTTTCAGGCTGCCGTGCAAGCTGCTTTGCAATGGGACCATATGATCCAGCTGACCCAGTGGCGGTAGATGTGTCATTCATAGATAAAGATGCAGTGTGGAGGGTTTGACAGGTCTCTATTGGCGAATTATACTGTAGACCCTTGGGATTTGGGAGTAAAGTCTCTACAGAGACTTCACAACCTCTACAGACAACTATTCCCCTGTGGAAAAATAACTATTGGTCTATTACTGGGCCTTGGTGGAGACTGAACATCTCACCACGGGCCACCAAGTCACTCAGAGGCCTGAGCTGCCCATCATGAACTGGGTATTTTCTGACCCACAAAGTCATAAAGTTGGACTTGCACAGAAACACTCCCTCATTAAATGGAAGTTGTATATACAATATTGGGCTGAAGTAGGACCTGAAGGTACAAGTAAGCTGCATGAAGAAGTGGCCCAAATACTCTCAGTCTCCATTCCCTTCATAGTGCCTTCCTTCTCCCAGTCTGCACCTATAGCATCCTGGGGCGTTCTTTATGATAAGTTAACTGAAGAACAAAAAAGTCAGGCTTGGTTTACGATGGCTATGCATGATGTGCAGGTGCCACTCCTAACTGGACAGCTCAGCACAATGACCCCTGTTTGGTATCTCCCTAAAGGACAGCGGTGAAAGGAAATCCTCCCACTGGGCAGAACTTCAAGCAGTGCACCTGGTCATTCAGTTTGCCTGAAAGGAAAACTAGCTTAATATGAAATTGCATACTAATTCATGGACTGTGGCTAATGGCTTGGCTGGATCGTCAGACATTGGAAGGAACATGATTGGAAAATTGGTGACAAGGAAGTGTGGGGAAGAACTACACGGATAGACCTCTCTGGATGGGAGAAGAAAATAAAGATAATCCTGTCTCATGTGAATGCTCACCAAAGGGTTACCTATGAAGAGGAAGGATTTTAACAATCAAATGGATAAAATGACATTCACTGTGGAGACTGGGACTCCTCTTTCCTCGCTACTACTGTCACTGTCCAATAGACACATGAACATGGTGGCAGGGATGGAGGTTGTACATGGGGGCAGCAACATGGACTTCCACTCACCAAGGCTGATTGACCACTGCCACTGTTGTGTGCTCCATCTGTCAGCATTAGAAGTCAACACTGAGTCCAAGATAGGGGATCATCCTTGGAGATACAAACTACCAACCTGGTGGCACATTGATCACCTAGGACCACTTTTGTCATGGAGGGGGCAGCGTTTTGTTCATACTGGAATAGACACCCACTCTGAAAATGGATTTGCTGACCCTGCATGCAATGCTTCTGTCCAAACTACTTTTGTGGACTTACAGAATGCTTAATCCACTGGCCTGGAATACCACGCAGCATTACTTCAGATCAAGAAACGCACTTTACAAAAGATGAACTGTGGCAATGTGCCCATGATCATGGACTCCACTGGTCATATCTTGTTCTTGAAGCAGCTGGCTTGTTAGAACAGGAAGCTGTATATGCTCTAAACCTGTAAGCAATATACGGTGCTGTGTCTCCAATAGCCAGAATTCCTGGGTTCAGGAACCAAGGATTAGAAGCTGCAGTGGTATCACTTAATATTCTATCTAGTGATCCACTTGCAGCATTTTTGCTTCCTGTCCCTAGTCTCAAAAGAAGAAAGAAGAAACTCCCACCTGGATGTCCAGCACTGACCCCACTGATCAGTAGCTGAGAATGCCTTCTCCTGCATCCTTCAAGGCCCACTTTGCCAGGCTGCTATTTTGTTCATTTCTTGAGCTGTCACCTTGCATTGTTTCATTTCAATACCCTATCTGGTTCTGCTTTATGAAGCTTTTGAGCAACTGACTGTTGATGATTCACCCTGCTGTTTGCTACCTGTGGGCAGATTCTGCCTGCTTTGCCCGTGAGAGGATTCCACTGTCTGCTTCCTTGACCTATGACCCAACCTGCCCTTGTGAATTGAAGGACTTCCAGTACATTAACTGCCCCATTGAAGTGAGTTGAACTGAACCCTCTGTGTGCTGTGTGGACCAATTTGTTGTTATATTCCTTTTCGATGTACAAGCCTATTTATATCCATAAAAGCCCTGGTTTTGTTTCCCTAGCGAACCCTGTCTAACACAGTGTCAGAGAGTAGGTTCTAATTCATAGTGACCATTTGTACAACAGAGAATACAGTGCCTGGCCTTGCGTCATGCTCACAATTGTTATTATGCTTGGACTCAAGGATGCATCTGCTAGGTCGGTCCTTTTGTAGAGACATACCTCTTTTTCACTGTCCCTCTCCTCTACCAAGCATGATACTGGTCTCCCCTGACAACATGTGATAACATGTCCAAAGTATGTGCAACAAAATCTCATCATGCTTGCCTCTAAGGAGCGTTCTGACTATACTTCTTCTAAGACAAATATGTTTTTCAGGCTTAATTGTTAAAACTTTGATTGTGTTCATGCTACCTGCCAGTGGCATAGGGGTGGAAGGTAGGGGGAGACTGGAAGAAAATCAGATTGAGACATCTCTAACCTTGAAAATGCCCGCTTGCTTATGAAAAACAGGTTTTTTTGTTTTTTACCTCTGACCTTCTGGTTGGCATACAAAGCTTGCTCAGCAGTGCCAGTGGAGTTCATTCACAAAGCGCCAAGGGCTGCTCTCAGCAGACTCAAGATCGAGTCAATGCTGACTCATCGTGGCCCTGTAGGACAGGACAGAGATGCCCCTTTGAGTTCCCAAGAATGTAAGTCTCTGGGGAAAAGAAGCTCATCTTTCTCCCTCTTATCTACTGGTCGTTTCAATTTGCTAACCTTGGATATGGAAGCCCAGTGTGCAACCACATACCAACAGAAAAATGAATATGAAAGCTATTTCGAGAAGAGGAGAAGATCCCTTCAGAATGGATGTTCCTTCTTGATTTGTTAAGATGCATGCCTATTCCTCATTTGCTTTCTCTATAACCTTAGGTAACCTAGGTTAAGTGTTCCCTTGCCTCAGTTTCCCTTTTAGTCAAATATGAGTATTGATAACCATCCTCCTTACCTTTGGAGTTTGTTGTCAGTCTCAAATAAGATGATCAGAATCAAAAGACGTATTAATGATCATCAGGGGAAAACATCAATAGAGTAGGACCTAATTTGCTCAGCTTTGCTTTGAAGTGAAGCATGTTACATAAGTGAACTTTTCCATTAACTGAAGTTTTATCCTTTAAGGAAGTAATGCTTTTATTAATTTCTTTAGTCCTTCCTTTTCTAAAACGTGTCACTTTTAACCCTAGTTTCTTAGCTTGTTTCTTTGTTTCTTATTCTGTTTGGCTAGCAATGGCCTTTAATCTGTTTCTTGCGTTTCTTCGTGTTAATGTCAAACATTGAATGGTGCTGTGTTGCAGTAATGCCCTCTGGGCTATTGAGAAGAGGGAGGATTTACGGTGTAGACCATGGATTTTGAGCTCTTCGATCACTTTTATAGATTTTCTATTTCTCTCTTTCTCTCTCTCTCTCTGGTTATCTGCTGTTAAGTATCGCCAGTTTTAATTCTACTTTCTCTTTCTAAATTGTTGCTCTTTACCTATTGAAGACTGGAAAACCAGAAAACCAATCTCATTGAAATGATATTTAAAAGAAGTGAAAATAGATTGTGAGTGAGAACCTTTTGAAGAGTTCAGGTTGCATGAGCTTTAATACATGAATATCTGCATATCTGTATTGACTCTGTCCATTCACTTTCTGGGTCTACCTCTGGTTCAGATATCTAATTCAATAGCCATCTGGCCCAATATCACCTGTGGAAGTTAACAGATCCATAGTATTTGTTTTTGGGATTCTAAGCATTCTATCCGCTATGGAGCACAAACCTTTAAGTTTTTTCATCCCAAATTTCTGGAGAAGTCCATCCTTAGAAGGGCAAGCTCTGACTATTTGTTTTCAAATAAAGATCATAAGCACAGGGTCTTAGAAATGATTAGACTGGAAGGTTACAGTGACATAAAGCTAAAACTTAGAGGAAACCACCACCTCTCAGTAACATATGGATTGGGGAATAGTTATTCAAAGTTGGGAGGGCACAAGGAAGGAGGTGGCAGTAGCCATCAAGTTGACAAGAGGGTGGAGTGGAAGAAAAGATGGAAGTGTGTGGAGTTAAGAAAGGGGCGGAGGGCAGGGATTCGGACGGGCATTGTCTGTGTTCTATTCTCCCCCTCACCCCCCATCACTGACATAAGGACAGGACTTACGGCTTCACAATCATTACTGGTGATAGTGACTAGGCTAGTTGCCATTGCGAGGTCACCCGTGACTACATTCTGTCCAACCACACTGTTCAGAGAAATATCTCTTGAGAAAGAGGATTTCAAGTAATGTGCCCTCAGTGACTCTTCTCACTTTGTTGTCTACCTTCCCTGTGGCCACTGAGCCTCTGTCTCTCGCTTCCTTCTCCAGGTCGGTGGCTGGATTGGATAAGGAGGCGGACCTGGTACACATGGAGGTGCGGACAACGGATGGATGTGAGTGCTACAGAGGGTTCCCAGCCAGGCCCAGGGAGACCTGGCCAAAGGTCTCTCTTTTAACCTCATTTGCATTTGGATAGTTTGGGAAGATGAAAAGCCTTGAGCTCCTTTACTGTCATACTCAATTCTACTTCCCAGATTGAGGGAGAGACGACCCTTCTCCAAGGAGATGTTTCCTTGCTTCACCTCAGGAATGAATTTTCTGGGGATGTGAGTCAATGTGGTGAATCTTTTGTGTGTGTGTGTGTGTGTGTGTGTGTGTGTGTGTGTGCCCTGGTGGGAGTAGGAGGCCCAGCCTTGCTCCTGGAGGGCTGCCGCTGGATTTGAACCATCAAGCCCTTTGGGTCGCAATCCCGCACGCAACCACTACGCCACTGGGGCTCAGTCCCTGTGGTGAATCTTGAAACACCTACCTATTTGTAATGAGTTGGTATCCAATTTGAAGAGACTAGTCATACTCCGTCATAGTATCTTGTATTCCATGGCCAATTAGTTTTCTATTTTATAGAAAAAATTTGACCAGATTTATACTCAAACCAAACCAAACTCACTGCACTTGATTTGATGCTGACTCACAGTGACCCAAGAGAAGGTAGCACTGTCCCCTGTGAGATTCCAAGACTGCAACTGCTACAGAGGAAAGCCTGTCTTTCTCCTGCAGAGTGCCTGTAGGTTTCGAACTGCACACCTTATGGATCACAGCCCAATGGGTAACCACTAAGCTACCAAGTCTCCTAGTTACACACTAACTTATACACAGAACAAGTAGCTGGGCAATTATTTTTAAAATGATCTGATTTTCCATTCAGAAAATGAGTGTTTGGGGATGGCTTCATGGGGGCCAGGCGTTTACTATTGACTCTAGAGTTAAAGTTGCGATCAAGAGCTGCAGTGTTCATGCACACTGGGCCATCTGGTCTAGTGGTGGAAGCTCAGGGCTTTAAATATTTCACACGCTTATTGCTCTCAGCCAGGTACATCTTACACAGAACTTGCCTCATAAATTATTACTGTACACCCTGATACTTTAGAGCAAATCTAATGTCAATGGATTGCTTTTTTAAAAAAAATAGGAATCTCTATTCTGGTCTACTCTTTGCTCAGTTATTTGGAAGTCAGACTTCCGCATTAGCTTAAAAATATGGACTCATCTCTGCTTTGGCAGGATTTAAATGTTTAAGAGACATTCATTCAGTTGGTTAACAAGAATACGAAGCCTATATCTGCATACTTCTTTCTTATCTGGAAAGTATCTTTCTACAGTTCCCTGGGCTGGATTTCAGCCTGCCTTGCTTTCTCACTGTCTGTCATTCTGTTTCTCTTTCTGATTGTCTCTCTTTCTCTGACCCCTTTTGTCTGTCACACATGCCCCCCCCCCACAACCTTCCCTTCTAGCCAAAAGACAGCTGAATATCAATAGAAAGGAAGGTAACTTGGATCCATAATAGCTGAGTTAGAAAATTAACTCTGTTATTTAGAAATTGTCAGATTTTGGACAAATCTCTCCATCTGTGATTCCTCATCAAATGCTTTAGGACTCTAAAAACACTAACAAATATGAGAAATATTTAAGCTAATAAAAATCTTGATGAATAATAAAATGCATAATGAGGCAGGCTTCAGTTCCATAGCCATTGAGTATCAAAAAATGGCACAGGTTGCTTTGGAAAAAGACAATTTTCAAGCACAAACCAAATGGAGACCAGGAGACCTTAGAGAATATGTGATTAGAAGTGGGTAAGAGGCCTGAAACATCTAAATATCCCTGAAGTTTCTAGAGCCAGGGGGTCCATGACAAACATTCCTTTTCTCCATGCCATTAGTATTCCTCATGTATAAGTTGGAGTACTTCCTTAATAAGCCAAGATAAAGTTTAGCATTTCTCAACAGAACCACATGGGTGGTGTGGGAAAAATAATTAAATGGAGTTGGCATACAAGGTGACTATTAGCTCTCTAGGTGAAAATAGAGTCCTTAAATGGCTAAAATAGTAGCTCTTCAAGAACCTGACATCATTGACCAGCTTGCCGACACGGGTGTGGTTTTAAAACTATGCAAGACAAATTCAAACTATGCATCTCTCTAAGTACCTCAGAGTCTTTAGGAGGCTCCAAAGAGAAAAGTTAAGGTGACTCAGATCCCCTGCCTTAGGTTTAAGTAGAACCACACCAAATCTCCATCACTGCCCTCGAGTCCATACAGACTCATATCCACCCTAGTGGACAAAGTACAACTTACTCCATGGGGCTTGGATTTCCAAGGCTGTAAATCTTTACCAAAGTGGACGGCCACATCATTATTCCATGGACAGACTATTGGGTTACAAACACTGATCTTTAGGATGGCAGTCAAGTGCTTTGACCATTGGGTCACCAGAACTGCTTTTCAACTAAATTGCACTACCATGAAGTCGATTCTGACTCATAGGGGCCCTAAGAGACAGGACAGAACTGCCCCTGTGGGTTTGTGAAACTGTAACTCTTTAGAGGAATTAAAAAATCTTGTCTTGATTCCACGGTGAAACCTGCTAGGAGTGTTTACTATCTCTCTCTCTATCTCTCTCTCTCTCTCTCTCTCACACACACACACACACACACACACACATCTATCTATATATCTGATTAGGGTTTGATGTAACTTGGTAGCTTTTTATTTATTATTTTTAAAGATGCATGTTTGGTTAAGTCAAACCTAAAAAAGCAAAAACCCACATAAGGCTTCTCAGAGTGGATACAAAAAAATTTATATGTGAGTCAGTATATACATATACATATATATGTTTGCTGCTAAAACCCTTACCAAATGTAAATACAAAAATGTGAACATACTGCTTCTTGACATGTCTTCCATCTGGGTCTCTGTAGTTCTATCTAGGTCTACCTAGTTCTGTGGAGCAGTATTTCCATCTGCATCTTTGACTCGGGTCACATTAAAAGGGCAGTTTGGGCATCCTTGGGGGACCCATTGCTCATTTCAAGTGATTTTTTATTTTGGGGAACCAAAAGAAGTGTGAAGGGACAAGACCAGGGCTGGAGGTTGGGTGGACAGAGGTTTTCTCAATGAAATGCTCCTAAGACAATCCTTGCTACCTTCAAAGAACAAACAGGTGCCTTGTTGTGAAGGGGAGGGGGTGATTACTTGGTAAAGGTACTTGGCCTTTTTCTTACCAATGCTGTTTTCAATTTTATTAAAGCTTCCTATTAATAAGACCCTATGATTGCCCCATGTCTCTTGACTAAAATCTTTGAAAAGTTCTCCCCCACTCCCGCCTTCAAAGGGAGAAAGAAATTGGTCCTTTTTTTTTTTTCACTAAACCGTCAGGTATTGCTGATAGAAGACTGTTTTTTTACTCAAGGTTTCCAGAGTTTTTTTCTAAATGCAGAAGTCAGGATAGATGAGAGATTTTCAAATTGCTTCACTGTACTAATCGCCCCCCCCCCCACACACACACACTCTCCTTGAAAATGTGTCACAACTTGCATGAACACATAGAGAGCTAGTCTTAGAGATGGAACCAGGATGTGGATCCTATTCTAAATCTCAGATTCCTAGCCATATTGTCCAATACACAAGAGTTAGGATCCTAGTCTCAGGTGTGCAATTTGCTTCAGTCATGCTTCAACTCAGACATGTCCTAGACCTGGGAACTGTACACAGGTTACCTAATCACTCCCTGCTTCTATGGGGGTGATAATGAAAGAAATGTCTTATTAAGTGGTTGCAAGCATGAGTCCAGTCGATGTGTGTGTGTGGTTTCAACATGAGCTGACAGAGGGGGCATTCAGAAATCCCTCTCTGTGGGATCGCCGTTCTCATCAGGGTCCATTCCTTTGTCATGATGGGTGAAAAGAACCTGACTGGAGTGTCCAAATTCCTGATAGTCACTATCATTTCTACATACCTATATGTTTTCCAGTTTCACTGTTATTCTGGAGATGCTGGAATTCTTTTCCAATGGGTAGTTCATCTCACATGCATAGCACATGCCTGCTAGGAGGGATTGGAAGCGCACCTGTTTTGTTTGATTTTTGTACCTGTGGTGCTGTGGGCTGGATATTGGTCAACCTAAAGGTCAACTGTTCCAACCCAATCTGCTCACTTTGCAGGAGAAAGATGAAGCTGTTGACTCTCAGAAAGATGCGGAGTCTTAGAAACCCCATATCTGCTCAATATGGGTTGGAATCAACTCCATGTCAGTGGGTTGGTTGCCTTCCTTTGTGATGCCACAAATAGGAAGTACCAGTAGCAGGATGGTTAAGTGCTTGGCTGTTAATCAGAAAATCAGTGCTTTCAACCCACCAGCCACACCACTGACACAAGATGTGGCCGTCTGATTTCATAAAGATTATCTACCACCTGGGATCCCAGAGGGTCAGTTCTCCTCTGCCTGATAAAGTCCTAGAAGGAGTCAGACTTGACTTGGTGACACCCAGCCGCAAGAGCAGCCTCTCTCTCAGGCGCTGTTTGGGCACCTCTGCATGCAGCTCTTCCTTTGTTCTTGCTCTAGGCCTGCAGATAGGTGAATCACAGCCCCAGAACAAAGAGAGAGAGCCATATGGAAGTTAAACAACTTCAGAGTTTCTTGGAATCTGCTTGGTTCACTTATTTGCATTTGAAAGTTAATGTTGTTATTTATAATAAATAGCTCCTGGGTATTTCTCTAAGACAAAACCTGAAGAGCTGAATTTGCCTTTTGTTCACAATTTTAATTTAGTTTTCCAATTTCTGACAATCTGTATATTACCCAAAGGGATGGGAGTTGAGTGAATCTGGGGACGTTTTCCTTTCTTTCTTTCTTTCCCCCCCCCTCTGCAATGGCAAGAAGCATGACAAATAGGATAGTTTGAATATTTAATAATCTCAAAGGCAAAACATAATCACAAGTCACAGTATAATTCAACATAACAAAAATGTGTAGGCTTTTAATGCAATCTAATTCAATTTAGCCATCACTTACTGAGAAGTTTTCTAAAGGCAGCTCAAGGAAAGAAAGATGACTACAAAAGCTCTCCTGCCTAGGAGAGGTGGCCATTTTGGGAAAGTGTGGTGGAGAGAGGAAAGACCAGCATTTGGAATAGAGCTTGTTGGTATGTATGAGAAACTAGTTTTGCTGAATGGGGAAAGTTACACACTGACTCCTTGACCCCTATGAACTCCTGGCAGAAGGGAAGTCCTGTCAAAGAAAGGATGCACTCGTGTGGTAGTCTCTCCTTCCACATTCCTCTGCTGAAGTCCTGATACTCTAGCACAGGTGCCAGGCATGTTCACTTGTGACCATCCTGCCTCTCTCATTTCCTGAGAATCTTGAGGGCAAGATCTATTGCTTATGTGCTCTGCTTCCTGGCCTTACAGTCTTCAGCACATTCACCTTCTGTGTGAGTCTTAACTGAAGTTACGAAAAAATGAATTGCTTGGAGGCTGCTCCTTCTCACAATGGTCCAGTACAGGAGACCCTGGGGCCAACATCTGCAGGGTGAAAAGGCACAGACGCTGGGCCCTACGTGGGAGATGACATTGTCCCCTGGAGATGGAACTAATGTGAAACAGGGCCAGATATTTCTAAGGTTACTCAGAAGACCCTTCTCTTCAGGACAGAAGGAACAAACTCTTTGATTTTTCACTTTTGTAAATGAAGCAGTGACTGACTGCACCAGCTCTTAGAATTCCATTAGAAAAACATTTTACATTTTGAAATGTATTAATGACGAGGGCAGTGTGATTCTCATGTGTGTGGGAACTCTCATACTGGTTCCACTACAGAGATCTCCAAACGAGATCTTCATTCCTCTCTAGTCTTTCTAGGTTTTCATTTGAGGCATTTTCAAAGGAGATGAAAGAAAATGGATGTTCAAGAATAAGGATTAATTGAAGGAACCAGCTAGCATGCAATTATGTAGTACTTATAGAAAGCTTTGCCTCTGTAAAAGGCCACGTGTCATCATACTTCCTGGGATGGGAATTCTCATTGCAGTTCCCTGCCTAGCTTAGACTGAACTCAAATACTCACTCCATCTTGAAAAACCCTTGATTATTCAGACTTGGGAATGCCCTTTTTGCTTGAATGAACTCCACTTGCCCTTAAAGAAAATAAACATATTGTAAATTCGGAACATGATTTACCAGATTGTCATTGCCACTAATCAAAACTCACAGTAACCCTGTAGGGCATGGTAGCGCTTCTCTCCCATTGGGTATCAAAGACTGTAATCTTCATGTAAGTGACTGCTAACTTTTTCCAATTGGAGTGGTTGGTGGATTTGAACTATCAACTGTTCAGGTAGTACCTGAACATTTAACAACTGTGCCACCATGTGAGTTTACTCAGAAACCCATTGCCATTGAGTCTACTCTAACCCATAGCGACTCTGTGTAGGGTTTCTGAAATGGTAGATCATTATGAAAGCACACAGCCTCATCTTTCTCCCAAAAGCATTGCTCAGTATAAACCACTAACTTTATGAGTAGTACCCTAGTGCCTAACCCACAGTGTCACCAAGACTCCTTACACTTTATTAATAGGGTTTGTGACATTAAGGCCTTTTGATTTTCCAGAATAAAACTAATCAGTGTCATTGCTGGTTGCTCCTGTAGCAGCCACCAACTCATGGTAACACTACACAAAGCTGAAGGCCCTAAGGGACCTCTGTGTTTTTATCAATAAGGTTTGAGTGGGCTAATTTTTTTAGCAGTAGAACAACAGACATTTCCTATAATCCATCTTAGTCTTGAAAATCCACTGAAATCTTTTGTACAGCATGTCAGCAGTGAAACCTCTTCTGATACAGGAGTGTGGTCTATGCCTGAAGTGGGGAATGAAATCAACTCTCTCACATTGGAGCTGAGATGTCTGCCAGTGAACCCACCCTGCCCTCAGACAGACATTGATTCTTACTAGCTGACTTTAAGAATAATATTGCTCAGCATTAAAGCCAAAATTAGTCCATAGACCCAATGTAGAATAAACCACCAATTGCTTATATATAAGTTTAGGTGGAAATGGAATAAAAAAAACAAGTCCATGAGAAATGAAGTACAACCTTCAGTCTATCCAACATTTAAAGGAAATTTGCTGCAGTCAACACTAATGACAAGAGACCTGATGTTCTTGAAAGATCAACAACATCTTTCATGAGGAAAAGGAAAGAAAGAAAAGATCAAAGGGGACGTCAGAAGAAACTCCTTAACTTGCTCTTAATTGTAAAATAGCTACGACAAATGGAAGAAATGAGGAGGCTAATGAGAAAAACTGAAAAAAATTAAAGGACAGCTTGATAATCAAAGTAAAATACTATAGTGAAATGTGCAAAGACGTAGAGTGAGAAAACTAAAAAGGGAGAATACACTCAGTCTAACTTGAACTAAAGAACAAAATTCAAAGCTTGAGTTAACCATATTGAGAGCTCCTCTGGGCAAAATATTCAATGATGTAGGAACCACCAAAAGAAGATGGAGATAATACAGTCATTATACCCCCCAAAATCAGGGCACATCCCACCATGACAAGAGGCAGTATATGAGCAAGAACCAAGGCTGCTGAAGGAAGAATTTTAAGCTTCACTGAAAACATAAGCCAAAACAAAGATCCAGAAATTGATAGAGTGCCAGTAGAATTGTTTTAAAAAGCTGATGAAGCATGGGAAACACTCGCTTGTCTAAGCCACAATCTGACCAACTGACTGAAAGCAATCCATATTTTTACCCATTCTGAAGAATGGTGGCCAAAGACGATGCTCACAGTATAAACAATTGCATTACTATTGCATGTAAGTAATGCTGAAGATCACCCAAGAACAATTCAATAGTACATTAGCAGGGAGCTACTAGACATTCAGGCCAGATTCGGAAAGAGGATGTGGAACAAAGGATACCATTGTTGATGTCAGATGGATATTGGCTGAAAACAGAGAACACCAGAAAGATGGTTCCTTGTGTTTAATTGATTATGCAATTTACTTGTATTTAGTTGATTATGCACAAGTGTTCCACCATGTAGATCATGAAAAACTATGGGCAACCTGGAGGACAAGGGGAGTCCCAGAACACTTCATTTTGGTCATGAAGAACTTGTACATGGATCGCAAGGCAATTGTGCAAACAGAAAAGTGGAATACTGCATGGTTTAACATCATGAGTGATGTGTGACAAGGTTGCATCCTTTCATCATGCTTAGTCTGTTTACTGAGCAAACAATTAAAGAGCTGGATTATATGGGGAAGAAGGTGGCTTCAAGATTGGAAGAAAGCTTTTCTCTCTCTTTGATTTGTAGATAACACACTCATGCATGCTGAAAGTGAGGAGGACTTGAAATACTTGGTGATGAAGGTCAAGAATTGTAGCCTTCAGTATGGGTTCCATACTCAGTGTAAAGAAGACCGTAGATCTCACAACTGGACCAATAAGCAACATCCTGATAAATAGAGAAAAAAATCGAAGTTGTCAATGATTTGGTGTTACTTGGATTCGCTATCAATTCTCATGAAAGCAGCTGTCAAGAGAGCCAAGGAAGCATCAGTTGGGTCACTCTGCTGTACAAGACCTCTTTCAAGTGCTGACAGCGAGGGTGTTTCATTGAGCAGTAAGATGTGGTTGACTCAGCCAAGGTATTTTCAATCACCTCATATATATGTGAAAGTTGGACACCAAACTTGAAAGGAAGACCAAAGAGGAATCAACATGCTTGAATCATGTGGTGGAAACGGATATTAAAAGAACTGTGGGTTGCCAGAGCAACCAACACGTCTGTCTTGGAAGTACAGCCAGAATGAATCTTAGAGGCAAGGATGGCAAGACCTAAGCTCTTGTACTTTGGACAAGTTTTCAGGAGAGACCAGTCCCTGGAGAATAAAATCATGCTTTATAAATTAGAGGGACAGGGAAAAAGAGGAAGATCCTTCATAAGATGGATTGACACAGTGGATGTAACCATGGGTTTGGACATTAAAAGAATTGGGAGGATGAGGCAGGACTGGGCAGTGTTTTGGCCTGTTGTACATAAGGTTGTCATGAGTTGAAATCCAATTGATAGCACCCAACAACATGAGGGATGCCCGAAGTTTAATCTCCTCTCCTTTCTTTTCGTGATAAAGCATAGGTAACACTTACTGATCTTTTAAAATGCATTCACTCATGTGCTTGTTCTATTGCTGTGAGGTACGGTTGAGTTGGTATTGGTTCAGAAGAACCCTGTGTATAACAACCCAGGAAATTACCCAGTTATTCACCATCCTAATAATTCACACATAATTGCATTTTCTCTTGATAACAATATTCAGAAACAAATGCTGAATACCTGCACCTCAAAGATGAAAAAAATTCTGTTACCACGTCTTACCCAAGAGCAATCAACTAAACCAACAAACAAAACCACATCCCTATGGAGTCGATTCTTACTAATAAGGACCCTATAGACAAAGAAGAACTGTTCCTCTGTCTTTCTAAGACTGGAAATCTTTATGGGTGTTGAAAGCTAACCTTTCTCCTGTGCAGTAGCTGATGATTTTGAACAGTTTAGCAAGTATCTCAGTGCATCACCAGGTAACCAGTAGGTACTGGGGTTTTAGCACAGTACTTTCTAGATCTAGAGGCCATCCTCGCAAATATGAAAGTATGCTGAATTTTCATTTTTATCAGCCACCTTCTATTATTAATGGAATTCACACATCAAAAACCTATTTGAGTATTTGTGGGGTTTGTTGTTGTTTTTTGTTTATTTGTTTTGTTTTGGGGCATCACCCACTGCCCTCTGGTGGTCGTGGGAGCTACCTAGTCTTGCTCCTGGAGAGCTGCTGCTGGATTTGAACCGCCAAGCCCATGGGCTGGAGGATTTGATATGGTAGTTTTAATGTCTTTTTTTAGTTACATCATAGAATTGATGGGAATAACCAGAGTCGAAATAGGAGACCTGAGCCAGATGGTATGTCACCCACCCCCCACTCTGGATACCCACAGCTCTGCACAACACTCAGTCACTTCTACCAGGCCTCCCTGATGATTCACTCACTCCATGTCTCTCACTTTGAATTCTCAACCTTTAGTGAGCATTCTATCACCTATTTACTATCCAGTCTGTGTTTTGAAAAATAAAAAAATTGGGGTCTTCCAAAATATGAATCCAGCCTAAGATTTCAAGTCCTCCAAATTATAAATGAATTTCAAACACATATTTCACTGTAGCCTTCCTGATAAGTTACACATGTCTGTTCATGCTGGGAAGTGGCAAGCAAGGGGGAAACCAAGAAGAAGGACAAGGTTGGCATGATATTTCACATGCTGTGACCCAAGGTTTAGATAGCATTTTATTTTGTCCAGGGCAGCCCTGAATACTCAAAATTCTTTTTGAGAGCGTTCACATCAGAGGGTGAACATTAAAACAAAAAATCCACTGCTTTCAAGTCTATTCCAATTGGCAGAATAGTTTATAGACAACAGAAAATGTATTAATTCAGCATGATAAAATGTCTCTGGATTTAGTCCTTTTTGCATGCTCCAGACAGAGATGAGCCTGACAGCACTGAAGGTTGAACTGCTACCCAGAAGGTCAGCAGTTTGAAACCGCCAGCTGATCTGCAGGAGAAAGATAGGGCTTTCTACTCCTGTGAAGAGTTACTGTGTCTGAAGCCCATTGGAGCAATTCTACCCTGTCCTACAGGGCAGCTAGGAGTGGGAATTGACTTGATGACAGGGAAATTGGGGGTTGAGGTTGGTTCTTTTTCTGTCCCAGGGCTGTCTCATTTCAATCTATCATCTACTACAGAGGTCCTCAAACTGTGGGTGGCGACCCCTTTGCGGGTTGAATGATTCTTTCACAGGGGTCTCCCAATTCATAACAGTAGCAAAATTATAGCTATGAAGTAGCAACGAAAATAATTTTAAGGTGGTGAGGAGGGGGTCACCACAGCATGAGGAACTGTATTAAAGGGTCACTGCATTAGGAAAGTTGAGAACCACTGATCTACACAAACGCTAGTTGTGAAATAGGCACAAGCCAGGAAGATGAGAAGGACCTGTTCTGGGATTGTGGCTGGTAGGAGGGCAGAAAAGATGAGAAAATGAGATGGAATATTTAAGGGTTAGAAACCAATTCTGGGCTGAGCCCCAGTGGCATAAGTGGTTGAGTGTGGGACTGCAGCCTGCGGGCGTAGCAGTTCAAATCCAGCAGTGGCTCTCAGGAGCTGCACTGAGTAGCGCCCACAACCACCAGAGGCAGTGATCCCCCCCCCAAAAAAAATGAAAAAAAAACAATTCTGTGGGATACAGAAGAAAGAAAAACGCCAGGGCAGATGATATGACTCTGCACTGAGAATCAATGCTGGGCATGCTTAGCAAAGCTAATAGAATTTATTTAAATGTAGATAATAAGTTTGATTTGTGGAGCACCTCACAGCAGAGAGAGTCTTTTGGGGGGCCAGCCTGCAACAGAATCAGAAGACCTTTCCAAGTCTAAGATTCTTCAGTCAGCTACAGTTGCTGGCAAGTATTTTGGTGATATTATCTGAGGCGGTTTTAGGTGCTGAAATCTTTAAAAGTAACTTTAAAAATTATACAACACAGGTGAATGAATACAGTCTTATTGGAAACGCAGGAAAGACCAATGAGGGGCTTTCAATTTAATTTTTTTCGTGATGCTTCTGAAACCCCTTCATATGTACAAAGTTAGGCTTAAAACAGGAGGTTATTATGTGAAAATCAGTGTTATTCAAAAATGGAGGATGACCAGATCAGATTGCATAATGGAAGATAATGACATCCTTACATAACCGCCTAATTATGTTGATTCATAATTGCCAAATGACAATGTTACACAACGTTCAAATTGCACCATTACATAACCGCTAAATTGCATCATTACATAACTGCCACACCCCAGAGAATCATGGCGTAGCCAAGTTGACATATAACCTTAATCCTCACAGCCATTATTACTTTTGCCATACACCTCAGTGATCATTACTGTCATGCCAGCATCATTAATGTGAAACATAAGCAGTTGATTTTTTTTTTTTTTACTGTTGCTCATCAACACAAAATGTCTGGTTAGGAGGTAATTGAGAAGTGAGGAGTAGATACAATTTGAAAAAAAAAATACCCCCCTTCACTCCTTTTCCCAAAGTCTTGGCTACTTTTTAATGGTTATTTTAAACCTTATTTTCTGTGCGTTTATAACGCAAACCTATATATTTGCAAAAACAAGGTTTTATTTCACCTTCAGTGGAATCACCCTGTTGTGAAAACTGCAATGGCTGGAAGTTGGTGGGACTATGTGACTTTTCCAAGTTTCCACGTTGTTTGCCTTTGACACACCCTTATGACTTTTCAATCACTTCTTTTAGTGGAAAATATTTGCATTTTCCTTCTCTGACAGCGTCCCACCTTATGTAAGGCCTGGCCTTGGCTTGTCTGGTGGTGTAGTTGGTTTCCATGGAGTCGGTCCTGGCTCAGTTGTGGCCTCATGTGTTGGCATAGAATCGCGCGCCATAGGATGTTCAGGTGCAGATTTTTCAAAAGTAGATTACCAGGCCTTTCTTTGGAGGCACCTCAACCGTCTGGTTAGCAGTTGAACTTGTGTGCAGTTTTTACCATGCAGGGATACCTGTCACTCTGTGTGATTATGTGATCTCAAATCATTCTGACTTAAATTGACCCTACGGAACTGAATAGAATTGCTTCATAGGGTTCCCTAGGCTGCTATCTTTATGGAAACAGATTATAGCATTGATACACACACACACACTATTTCAGGTCAAAGCATCTTGGGTAAATCACCATGTTACTGCATATGAGGGGTACCTCCCCCCAAAATGGGTTTTTTTTTCTAAAGCTATGTATTTAATTTTAGTTTTGCTAAACAACCTTATCACCTTAACACCTACTCTCCATTACACTTAATATATTTCTCAGATCTGCGATGCCATTCTTGTAAACATTTTTCAAACTCATCTGTTTATAGGACTGACAACATCTCCCTCATTTTGTTCTTCATCTCTTCTACATTGTCAAGTCGCTGTCCTTTCATGTCTCTCTGCATGCACAGAAACAAAAAGAGGTCACAAGAAGCGAGGTCAGGGGAGTAAGGTACATGGGGCAGAAGCATACTTTTTTTTTTTTTTGCCAAAAATTTGTGCACTGAGGTGGCTGCATGAGCAGTTGCATTGCCATGGAGGCAAAAGCAGTCCACCCATCTGCCACAGATGAGACTTTTCTGTCGCACCTTATAATGCTATATTTTCAGAACCTTTCAATAGAAAACGTAAGAGTACGACCTGGTGGAATGAACTCCAAATGCATCCCCCTCACATAAAAGCAGCAACAAATGATCATTGTCTTGGCCTTTAATTTTTGAGGTGAGTTGACAATGGCATCTTCTACTGGCTTGATTGATGTTTGTTTTGGGGATTGCAAAAATAGTGTCACATCTCTTCACCAGTAAGGACCTTGGAAAAAAAGGTCTGAGTCACTTCAGACCTGTTATTTCAAAGCATGGCATATTTCCATTTGAAGGTCTTTTTCCTGGTCAATCTGAATCTGAGGCACAGATTTCACAGTCACCCTTTTTCATTCCTAAATCTTCCATTAAAATGTACTGAACCCAGCTTCACGATAGTCCAGATAACTTTCTCATGTCTTCAATGGGTGGTCATTGGTCTTCAAGCACCAGTGCACTAATTTTTGTGGACATTTTCATGTGTTCAGGAAATTGATAGATGGCCAGGATGAGGTTTGTCATCAATTGACATTTCATCTTCTTTGAAAGGAGAAAACCACTCATACACATCAGTTTTTCCCCATAGTTCTGTCCTTGTAAGCTGTGTTCAACGTTGCAACTGTTTTGGCGGCATTTTTCCCCAAGCAGGACAAAATTTCAAAACCCAAAGATGTTGTCTTAAATCAGCCATCACAAAAAGTGAGATTCAAGTGAAACTGATTTTACAAAAAAAAAAAAATCGCTGTGATCAGAGAGAATCTTCCCAGTTGATCCCACTAAGTGCACTAACTCAGAGTGAGTTGCTCAGTGCTTTTCTAGTAGGAAAAGTGTGTATTATGAAAGCTCTTCCCAGCATTGGTTTTTACCATGGGGGGAGGGAGCTCGTATATATTTACCTAATGCTTTTAATTATAATATTACTCTATAACAGGGGTGCTGAACTTCAGGCTGCAGACTGTATGTGAGCCCTGAGGTAATTTTTTTGTGGCCCATAATGTTCTGAAATAAAATGAAAATAATAACTGTTACGAAGTCTTAGGCTAAGCATTATTTTCTTCTTAGCAAGTTTTTTCTATTTTCATTTTATTTCAGAGCATCATGGGCTGCAAAGAAGTACCTTGGGGACAGCATGTGATCCATAGGCTACCAGTTTGACACCCTGCTCTGTGGCATGTCTTACTCAATAGTGCTACCACCTCTCCTTCAATGATAGTACTTGGTTCATTGAAATGTTCCTTCCTTCAAGGACATCTAACCCATCTCATTGTTGCAAGATTGTCACAATGAGCATCTTTGCGCTTACTAAAAAACAAGAATATTTCTTTGGAAAATTTCCCTCAAATGAGAATTTCTGGGTGGAAAATATGCACAGATGTTCCAGTTTTTCCTTCCCAAAAGCTATACCAATGTACCTTTTTACACGGAGATGTTAAATTCTTTCTTTCCTTTCTCCTTTGCCTAAACAGAATATTGCCATCCATTGTAATTAGTAATAATTTTGTAGATAATGGAATGAAAGCTTAGTGTTGCTTTTAGTGACGTCATTGGTTGCCATTGATGTAGCGCTGTATGTGCTATTGAGACCCGAGCTTGCCATCTCCCCTGTGTCTAAGCGTTCCTTTGTGGTCCATTTCAGATGCTCACTACCTTACCTGCAGGATCCAGGAATGCGCGGAGACGACTCGCAGTGGGCCCTTTGCTCGTTCCATTGACATCAGCTCCCTGGTTGTGCAGGATGAGTACATTTTCATTCAGGTAAGTTCAGAAAAGCCCATCAGTGGGAGAGAGTCAGGGGAAGTAAGAGCTGTCATTTAAGGAAACAAGGAAGCATCCCCGCAGGAGGAACAGAACGAGGAGCTAGTGGCAATGACCGTCATTCTCTTTGGACCCCTAATTTCTGTGGGAGGGACATCTACAGGGACTGAAAGGTTTCTGCTTCGCCATTCAATCACAACACAGAATCACAGGATTTCCCTTCTCCCTCCCAGGACTTAGCAGGTCAAAGACACCACCGTTCTCATACTCACAAGAATTCATTGAACACAAATAATCCGCTGTGTATGAAGCCCTTCTTGGCCTCCTTTTTGTGCCTCATACTCACTGTCTTGGTGATCCCATGGCTCTAAGCACCACCTCATTAAATCAATGAGTCTAGCTTCTCCCAGATACTGTGGACAGAAATACCTCACATTTTCAGCATAGGTATGCTACAAGTAAACCAGAATCAACAGCTTTTTCTTGAACTGGCCCTGTAGGTGGTTCTACATCCTACCAGGCCACTCAAGAGAGAAATCTGGAAATCAGTCTATGCCAACAGGTTAAATACATCCACAACCTCTGCTAATGTCATTCACTGTGGTCATTTTTCCAATGTTTCATCTCTTGTGTCTGGTTACAGTTACAGGTCAAGCCCTTCTGATCTCTTTTTAACGTAATATTTTAAAGTTGGGGCAGAGGGTTAATTTGTGAGTGTACCAATCTGATTGCTCTTTTGTTAATGTGAATACCATATGAATGATGCCTATTGCAAAATTGTTGCTAAAACTGTGGCTTACAATTGAACATGCTTGTCTATGGTTTTTATATTCTCCGTGTGTTCTTATAACTCTTGCAGGCACATATCTAGGATTTGGGGGAGTTTAGGTAAAAATTTTTCTTTACTGTACTATAAGGAAACAG
Source organism: Nesogale talazaci (assembly GCA_004026705.1). Lineage (NCBI taxonomy): Eukaryota > Metazoa > Chordata > Mammalia > Afrosoricida > Tenrecidae > Nesogale > Nesogale talazaci. The sequence goes on from PVJH01000116.1 coordinate 448,170, forward strand.
AAGGATCTCCTTCAATTAGCATCAATTTTCTATTATTTGAAGGAGATATTAAGTTTATCTTTCCAATAAAGTTTTATTAATTGACTAGTACATTTATATGTGCTTAAAGCCTGATGTTTTGGATGCTGGGGAACAAGATAAAGACACAACAAACAACCTCTTAATGGAATTTATATTCTTGTTAACAAGGGAGACAAGAAAAAAAGTGTGCCTGTATGTGATATATATGAGCACATGTCCACATTTATATGTGGAAATGAAAGGCTGCTTAGTGTTGTGCTTTAGAACTCAGAGTTTGGGAGTCAATTGTCAGTGTTTATTTGGACACAGCTGCCATGCTAGGCTATGTGTGTGCCTAACTTGACTTTCTCATAAAAAAGAGATGATTGTAGTACCTATATCATTAGTTGCTATGAGAATTATATTCATTCATGCTACCTGTAAAACACTAAAACGGTGCTTGAAAACCCAGTATCACATAAATGTTTGCTCTCCACCTTATAAGCTATCATCTACTAGGTATACGCTAGGATAATATCAATGATAGGATATATCTGTGATAGCATATCTTGCCTATCTGAATAGAAGGAAATCCAATCTATAGAATTATTATTCAAATTTAAGCACCAATCACTAAAACAAGTGATGGCAAAACTGAAGAATTCTACAGATGATTTCCAATTGATTGAAAATGCAAAAAGATAGGGCAGTGACACCAAAAAAAAAAAAGAAAATGCAAAAAGATGAATTAATAAGTCTTTGTGATTGAAATAAATTCCAAAAATTGAAAACCAGAAGGGAGGAAAATACAGTCTTCATCATTGAAATGAGGCTAGAGATCACAGGACCACAACAATTTCTTCATTAAAAATATCTTATTGGTTACTATCCACAAAAGGCTACTATCCATATGTACTTTTCCAGATGTAATGCACAAAAATCAAATTTACTTCAGCAGTGGGAAGAGACTATGGGAAAGCTCAAAATCAGCTAAACCCAAACCAGAGTGGACATGAAACAGAAAAGCACACCAACTGTGCATATGTCAGTTTAGTTTGAAGCTGAAGAAACTTACAATAAGTCTACATGAGCTAACCTGCGTTTCGAGAACTGATTTGCTGCATTGAGCATTAATGACAAGAAGACCTGAAGAGCTATGGGATGACATTAGGAACATCCTGCGTGAAGAACGTGAAGGGACATTAACAAGATAGGAAAGAAAGAAAAGGTCAAATTGGAGGTCAGAAGAGACTCTGACGATTGCTGTTAATTGTCAAATGAGAGGAATGATGAAGTTGAAGAGCTGAACAGAATGGTTCAAAGGGCACCTCAAGAAGAAGACTATGCATGCCGACCTATGATGCTCAGAGGAATACATCCCTCTGGAAACCCGATGCGCCACAAAAAGGACTGGGCAAACAACGATGCCTGAGGGCACGAGAGAGAAGAGGATAAGGGGGGAGGACAAACACGTGGACGGGGGAGGGGGAGCAGCAAGTGGTCTGGAATCAATGGAAAGGAGGGTGTGGGAGGCCTGGTCAGAATTAAGCAAGGACAATGATTCTGTGAGGAAACACTGAAATAACAATGAAGGTGGAACATGATGGTGGGACAGGAGGGAGATGGGAGGAAATAGAGGAAAGAGCTAGAAGGCAAAGGGCACTTGCAGAGGTCTAAACATAGGTATATCCATACATAAATACAACTATCTATTATAAGGTAGGAATAAATTTAAGAACATATCGATAGGCCAATACTATGGTAGCAAGTGGACCTTGGGCCCTCTCCCTGGTGCTCCCTCAATGCAAGAACACTTTGTTCCATGAATCTGGTGTTCCTTGAGGCTCACTGGCCCAACACGATCATTGAAGTAAAATGGGTACACAAGCAAACGTGGTGAAGAAAGTTGATGGTGCCCAGTCATCAAAGGATATAGCTGGGGTCTTAAAAGCCTGAAGATAAAAAATAGCCCATTTAATTGAGAAGAGACCACACCCATACAGAAGAAGCACAACAGCCAGTATGGCCACGTGAAAGGTCTAGGCAATAGACATCAAACGGGGGGGAAAAACACCTATCAATGTGTGCACACCCCCCCAAGGTGCCCACTGAGGACATGTGGGAGCATGAGCAAGAGTGTTGAAGAAAGCAGATCGTGCCCAGCTATCAAAATATAGCACCTGGGGTCTTAAAGGCTTGAGCATACACCAACATCCATCCAGCTCAGAAGCAACAAAACCCACCATAAAAAATGCTCACTTGCCTGTGCGAGCATCAAGTGCTGAAACAATCAGGTATCAGACATCAAAGAGCAAAAATCAAAATCAATGGACCAATCGACTCCTGATATCACTGAAGACAAATGGATACAGAGGCAAACAGAGTAGAAGAAATGATGATGCCCAGCTATCAAATGATTGAATGTCAGGAGTCTCAAAGACTTGAAGATAATCATGTCTCCATTCAGCTCAGAAACAGCAAAGTCCACATGGAAGAAGCACACCAGCATGTGTGATCAAGAGGGACCGAAGGGAGCAGGTATTGAGCATCAAAGAACAAAAATCACATCATTACGAATGAAGGGGAGAGCAGGGTGGGGACCTAAAGTCCACTGGTGGGTAATTGGTCACCCCTTTACAGGGGAGTCACGGCGAGGAGACAGACCAGTCAGGGTGCAGCTGGGCAGTGATAATGCATACATATTTCCTGTAGTTCCTGAAGCCTTCCTCCCCCCCAACCATCATGGTTCCAACTCTACCTTACAAATCCAGATGGACTGGAGAAGGTACACTAGTGGAGAGGGGAGCTGAAGATATGGGGACACCAGAATGGATGAGCCCCTTTGGGCCAGTGATTAGATTGGGGCTGCTGGAAGGGTAGAGAGAGGGTGGGGTGGAGAGATGGAACCAACTGCAAGGATATACACATAGACTCCTATTTGAAGGATGGGCATCAAAGGAGTGGGTTGGGGGAGAGGTCAGGCAGTGTGAGACATGACAGAACAATAATAATTTATAAAGTTTTGAGGGTTGGTGGGAAGGAGACAGCAGGGGAAGAGGGGAAGGGATGGAAAGGCCGATACTAGGGCTCGAGGGAAAAGGCAGATGATCGGAGAACGATAATAGCAGCGGACATGTGAAGGTGCCTGGCACAGTATGTTTATTTATGTATTGTGAAAAGCGATGTACGAGCCCTCAATAAAATGATTTAATTTAACAAAAGAAGACAATGTACAATATTATCATGAAATGTGCAAAGACCAAGAGTTAGTAATCCAAAATAGATTAACACACTCAGCTTATCTGAAACTGAAAGAACTTAAGAAAAACCTCAAGTCTTGAGTTGCAATATTGAAAGATTCTTTGGACAGTGAAAAAGAAGAAGATCCTACCAAGCTGAATTGGCACAGTGACTGCAACAATTGGCGCAAATATAAGAACAATTGAGAGGGTGGCAGAAGACGGGGCAGTGTTTTGTCCTGTTGAACATAGGTTCACTGTGAGTGGAAACTTACTCAATGACCCCTAATAGCAAGACATGATAAAAAAGTATTATGGATAAAAATTATGCAGAGTTTGTCAATATTGGGAGTGTGTTTTTCCAGAATGACTTGGGGAGGTCTCCTATAATGTACCTCATCTTTTGTGATTGGACATACTCTTGCTCAGCAGTCATGGAAAGGGAGGCCTGGTCAGAAGGGACAAAGAACCAGGTGTGCCAAGCCTCACATGGTTTCTATTTCTATGAAGTGGGTGGTTATTTCCATTAGATTGGGTCTTGGGAGCAGGCCCGAGGGGAGGTCTGGCATAGTAGTGAGTAGTGGGAGCGTTAAACTAGAGATACACATCTGAAGAATATGTGCTTATAAAAGGGGAGCTTATAAAAGGGTGGTTACCATTTGGGCTGAGATCTGAAAGGACATTGGTTTGAAGCCACCAGCTGTTCTAAAGAAGAAAGACTGAGATTTCTATTGGTGTAAAAAGTTAGAGTTTCAGAAACTCACTGGGGTAATTCTACGCTGTCTTATCTAGGTCACTATGAAGTGATATAGACTCGATGGCAAGGAGCTTGAATTTTGAGTGCTTATAGAAGGTATTTTTAAGTCAGAAAACTTGAGTCACTCAGAGAGTGAATATAGATAGAAAAGATAAATGATCCCAAACTGAATTTGAAACCCACTGCCATCAAGTCCATTATGATTCGTCCAGGGCCCATAGCACAGAATAGAGCTGTCTCTGTGGGTTTCAGGAAAGTATAACTATAAAAATGTATAACTATTTATTGGAGTAGAAAACCTCATCGTTTTCCTGTGGAGTGACTGGGGGCTTTGAATTACTGATCTTCTGGGTAGCAGCCTGATGTGAAACCCACCATGGCTATACCACCATGGTTCCTTCCTAGGCCCCAAAGTACCGCAACATTTACAGTAAAGAGATGAAAAGAAACCAGCCAAATGAGATGGAGGAGAATTTATAGATAAGGTGAGAAAGGTAGCTGATTGCCAAATCCCACAGAATCAGAAGGGCCGGGGAAAGTAGAAGAGGTAGCCCAATGTCAACCAATAGTGCAAATGTATTATAATTTGTTGAGTTTTAGCTTTTTAAACAAGACCAAGGACATAACAGCTCCCTCCTCTCCAGTAAATTACTTTTAAATGTGCCAATTATTTAAAAGCCTGTTAACTATTCCAGATATTTCTAATTCAGGAAGGAGGAAGCATGACCATTGTGAGAATGAGTAAGGAGACTGAAGCCTTAGGGGTAATGGTGTGACAGCCCCGGGAGTCATGAAGATGGAAATTAATCACCTGATCATCCCTTGTGCAAATGTAAACTCTTTCTGTGAACTTTACTCCATTTTGTCCCTTTGCTTGAAGGTCCTCTGATGACTGTAAACTTATAAGCTAGCCTCCACTCCAACCTGACAGGAAGTTTGGGGTATATGTCTTGTTTGATTATCACTGGATTTGTGAAGCAGTCCACTGGTTGTTTTCCTCTGTAAGAAAGCCCTTGCAGGATTAAACTTAGAATTTCTCAGATAAAAAAATAAAGAACTGATGCTTTGCAAGGGTGGCAAACCACCAGGCAGTGTCTCCTTCTGTTGTCCCTAAAGTTTCTGTGAATCAGAACCACCCAGCAGCCCTAGGAACAATGACATGAATGCATGTCTTTATAAATAATGTCCCAGATAACGCAAAAAACTGGCAAGCATGAACAAAGCATTAAGCTTCATTAACCATCAAATGATTGCAAATCAAATGCTATTTCTGTTACCAAGTAGCTAAGATTGAAATAAAGTAAGAGTCTCAAAGCAAACCACTGCATATACAGTAAGTAAATACAACTGTAAATCAGTTGGACATCAGGATTTAATGGGAAGGCGACTTTTACCATGAGGAGTGATGGATCTGAGAGCTGTGTCTTCCTTACCGTGGCTTCTTTTGTTTTTAATTCTCCCTGTATGGTTTCTTTTTTCTTTGCCTTGGTACCTGTGTGCTACTTTGATCGTACTGAGTGCAGAAGCTTAAAGAATGTAATTTCATAGATAGCATACCAAGCCTTCTTTTAGACAATAACTATGGACTTCCTATTGTGTGAAATTTTTTAATATAGGTTTTACTGGGGGCTCTTGCAGCTCTTATGACATTCAATACATCATTTGTACTAAGCATATTTGTACACATGTTGCCACATTCATTTCCAAACATTTTCTACTTGAGTCCCCAGCATAAACTTCTCTTTCTCCCTTTCCTCTGATTCTTCTTCCTTTTTTTAATTCCTGCTCCCCATACTTCCCCTCCCCCTCCCATATGAACCCCTAATAATTTACAAATTGTTATTACCTCTTCATATTGTACACTGTCCAATGTGTCACCTCACCCACCCACCCCTGTTGTCCGCACCCCAGAGAGGAGGTCATATGTAGATCCCTGAAATTAGTTCCCCCTTTCTACTCCTGATCCCTCCACCCTCCCAGTATCACCACTCCCTTTACTAGTCCCAAGAGATCATCTGTCCTAAATTCCCCATGTTTCAAATTCCCCATGTACACTCCAGTGTACATCCCCTGGTCTAGATGAATCTGTCTAGGAGAATTGGGACCATGATAGTTGGTGGGAGGAAACATTTGAGAACCAGAGGAAAGTTGCGCAATTCATTATGCGAAATTTTAAAGATTAGTATATCCCTGTTCAAAACCAGCAGCAGCTCTGAGAAAGAAAAATGAGACTTTCTGCTCCTGTAGAGAGTTCCAGACTCAGTCAGCCCTGGAGGAAGTTCTACCTAGACCTCTACGCTTGTTGTGCTCTGGAATCCACTTGATGCTAATGAGTGAACACACGCAGTTTTCCTCCCCTCTCTGGGGAAACTCTTCACCGCCCAATTCTCATGACCTTGGTGGAGGACTAGATACCAGCAAGGCACCAGTTCAAAACCAGCAGCCACACCAGGGGAGAAAGCCAAGACTTTCTATTCCTGCACAGATTCGCAGAGAGGCAGGTCTATCCTGTCCTTCAGGGTTTGTGTGAGTCAGAATGAATGGCAATGAGTTTATTCCTCTTATTTTGACCATCCAGTTCTGGTTAATTATATTATTTGCTCTTTGTTTATCTTACGATCTGAAAATACATGCAGTTCTTTCAGACTTTACTATTTCATGAACCTTGGCTGGAAAAAAAGTGAAAAAGAAATAGTGCACTTTTATCACCTTCCCCCTATACTTCTCTCACCAAGCCCCGTGTTTGCTCATTATGCTGTTTAAAGCTTTCTGCTCTGAGGCCGGAGTTTCACATTTGAAATTTGCGTCTTACAGGTAAATGCATTCAACTGTTAGCAGCCATGTTTCCTTTTACTCTGGCTTTCTAATTTATTTGCTGGTTGTCCAAAGTATTTTCTATAATAATGCCTTCAAAACGGGGTTATCCTTGAGTATTAAAATGATGGATTTCTTTCTTTTCCCTTTATGCTTTAGTATCATTTGTCAGAGTATATAATATTTGTATCATTCTCTTTACTCCATTAGCTTCCAGGAAAAAAAATGATTGAATATTATTACATAAGGCCATGGTGATAATTTTTACGTTTAAATGTCTTGGTTTACTTATTTATTTTCTTCTTAACATTATTACTATTATTATTATATCCTGAATATCTCAAGCCTCTTTCCTTTATATTTGAATACAAGCGAATTTATACTACTGTATGTTTTCTGGTTGGTCATACTGCATGAAATTTTCCCTTGGAATATAAGTTTATTTCACTAGCAGATTTTATTTATTGATTTGAATTTATCAGCATTTCTATGATTTATATCTCAAAATATGTTCTTTCATTGCATTGTTTGAAAGATCTTTTTAGAAGACCTACAATCTATAGCACAATCATGAAATGCAAAGGAAAACTATCATTTCCTTCTGTAACCTTAAACTCCACATACCTATTGAGGAAAATTGAGCAAACTTATTCACATTATCCAGAATTAGTATTCAGGAATGTGTAGGCTTCTTTTGCTGCTTTTGTTTCTTTATGAGCTTTTAAAAAAACTTTATTTTAACTTTTTGGTGGGAGCAGCATATCTTCTCTGAGCTTTTGTAATTCTGCTTAGAATCTTCACTTGTAGATATAATAGTTCTATTACATATGTTACTTCTGCTTCTAGCAATATGGTGGCCATTTTCATTTATTTCCTAGAAGAGTTTTTGCTCTCTGTTTCTCTTCTATGTCCTTCATATCTTTTTAAGTTTTTTCATTTTTTTGATGTTTTATTTTATAATTTTTATCTACATTTTTGACCATTATTCATTTTTAATGACCTGAGTTGGTTCTGGGCAATATACTTGAGAAAGCTTATTTTAATGAAAGATCAGAGGTTTGATTCAGTTTTTCAAGGATACTGCTTGGATCTCAGTGAGAATCTGTTGAACTCTAGGTGACTATTATCAGTGACAGGCGTCTGCTCATATGGCCATCAAGCTTGTTCATGATTCGTCCCCCAAAGTTCTCCCTGACCACACTGCATCCATTCTAAATGCAAGACGCTCTCTTTGCCCCTTGCAAATATCAGCTTTGGAGAACCTGTGCATCTTTGCCTTGAGCTAAGATTTGTCGCAGTAGACATGTTTGCATTGATGCCTGTCTGTGCCATGTGTCTTTCACAACATATGGCTTTCTTTACATGTAAATTGTGCTGCAAAAAGATAGTTTTCTTAACTGCATTTAGCATTTCTCTTTCATGTGTTCCTGCCTCATCTAGAGTGATATAGGGGAGGGAAAAAAAGGGGAAGTTCCACCATTATTTCTCTATTTAAAAGCATTTATAAGTTCTTATCATGTATTTTCTGAAATACTACAAAAGTGGGTTGACTAATTTCTTTGCTTTCAGGTGACCACCCCCAAATAAACTGCCAACATTACTTCCAAATAAATTTATTTTAAATGAAAATCAATGCCCTTGTCTCCAAAGGCTGCTCATCCTCCATAGAATGAAAACCTCACTTCTTTATCTTGCCTGTACAACCCTCCACAATCCCACCTGCTCCGCCTCTTCTCAGTCTCATGTGTAAGAATATGTTAGTTGCTGCCCTACCTATAGCTAAATATTATTAATATATTTACCCTTCATAAAAATAATCACTATGTACCCCCTGTCATTCTTCACCCCATATATCTTTCATGTAGTTTTGTTTTCTGCTTGGAGAACATCCCTTTGCCATGCACGTTGTCCTTCATATTGCCAGGTACCCTCATCCTTTAAGAATTTATCTCAGGCAGCACCACCAGAAAATCTTCTCAGACAGGATTGGACCAAGCCCTGATGCTGACTACTTATCCATTCTTATTCAATCTTTCCAGCCAAGTCTATAAACTCTATGACTAGGGAGACTATGTCTCATTCATCATTGTTTCCCTGCACTTAGCATAATGACTGGTACTCAATAAATGTTTGTTGGGCTGAACTGAACTGAGAAGATAAGACACCATCCTTATTCTCAGAGAGTTATCTTTTTCAAGCCAGGGAATCTTGTCTTGCCAACTAACAATATAAGACAACTTAGGGTAATTGGCAAATGCTCGCTGCATGAGAAATGGCCATGTGTAGAGCATCTCTGCATTTTTATAAAACTGCTGTCCAGGAATTACCCATTATGGTATTCAGTGTCCTTTTTATATTCATTCATTTAAATATATTAAAATACATTCAGCCCAGCAGGGAACACAGACAACTAAACAATTATAATGTAGTGTGATGAGCGCTATATTAGTGGAAGCACGAGGTGCTCCTGGAGGGAAGAGGAATACTTTGCCCTGCCCTGGAGCATAGTTCTTACAAGCTTCCTGAAAGTAGTAGACTGCACCAAGTCACTGTGGATAAAGACAGATTATCTGAGAGGAAGGTAAGGGTAAAACACCCAGAGGATACTGGTCTGTCCCTTCCTCTTCTCCCATCCTCCTGCATTACATGGTGCTTTGCCATGGATTTGAAATTGGAGGTTAGTAGAGAGGAGCCTCAGAAGCTACCAAAAATGAAGGCGAGAGATGTCTGGGCAGGTAGAACTTCATGTCTTTGTGCTGGTCTGGGTAGACTAGAGACCAGAGACATTCATATGTGTATAAGAAAGAGCTTTACATAAAGAGGAATTGTACATTAAAAAAACATCCCAGCCCAGTCCAGATGAAGTCCATAAGTTCAACATTAGCCTATATGTTTGATACCAGTCTATAAAGTGTTGTCCCTACTCATGAAACACATGCAATGATGCCAAATGCAGGAAGATCTCAGGCCAGTGGGTTGGAAGTCTTGTGGCTCCAGGGGTGTTGTAAGCATCTCAGTGCTGGCAGGGGTCTCCATGTGGTTCCTCCAGATCAGGGCACTAGGGCAGTTCCATGTGTCTTGTCACCTGCAATATCTTCTAGTGAGTAAGGAGAGAGAGAAAGAGAGAGAGAGAGAGAGAGAGAGAGAGAGAGAGAGAGAGAGAGAGAGAGAAAATGAGAGAGTATCCCACCTCTAAGGAAGAATACAGAAATTCCCAGAATCCTCAAGAGAAAGCCATGCCCACACAGAGGACTCATTGGCTATGAACTGATTCACAGGATAGACTCTACCCTCTTAATCCTCTCAATTTGACAAATGATTTTATAACTACCACAGTCTCCACACCGGATGCCTTCTAGTCAGTTCTGACTCATGGCCACCTCATAGATATCTGAATAGAATTGCACTTCATTGAGTTTTCAAAAGCTGATTTTCCAGTAGATGCCAGGTTAGTTATCCAAGGCATATCTGGGTATAATCAAACCTCTAACCTTTCCGCTAGCAGGTAGACAAGTTCATCCTGCCACCCAGGGACTCTGTAGGTTGCCTCTCCTTATAGAAGATAATTTTACTTTGTTTCTTGCTTTATATGTTGAATTTCTGCATGCGCAATCCATTTGATCACCATTTAGAAAAGCACTGCACTGTCTTTCTCTATAGGTCACTGACCCATAGCCAGTGAACCACTAGGAAAGAAGCTGGTGATCCAGCCTCCCATCCTTTCTCTGCAGAGTAACTAATGTGGTGTGATTGTTTAATGCATGGATGTTTACCAACCAGTAGGTCACAGTAACCAAATACATATCCTCCTGAGAACAAAAAGATGAAAGAATGAAAGAACCCCAAACCAAGGTTCCTTTTTCATGATGCACTGAAAACTATAAATTTCATAATGGCAAGCAAAATCCCTACCCTCCTCAGTCTGTCTCCTTAAGCAACACTTCCCCTGCGTCATCATCAGTTCCCTCTTTTGGGCCAGAAGCTCTCATTTTCCATGCTGGATCTTTGATGTGGTGGCAAAGGCAATCTGCACAGCCCCTTTAATTGAGAGAGATTGCCGAGGTACCACACCACCTTGTTTCTTCCTGTTGACCAAGTGGTACGTGGCTAGCCAGCCTGGTGGTTTGCCTGGAGGGGAACTCGTGTCTGATCTCACACTGTTGGGGAAGCCAAGCTGGTGATATACAGAGAGCAGTGAAATTTGTTAATCTGTCAGGGTCTGTCTGTGCAGGGGGCCCGGGGCCTGGGGTTCTGTAGTGAAATCAAAAGCAGCTAATCCTTCCCAGAAGAGCTTTTGTTTTAATAGGGAAGTGTCTGGCTGAAATGCAGTTCCACATGGATAAAAGAGAAATCAGCTTTCCCACACAGGGGCAGAAGGAGGGAGTGGGGAAGTGATAAGTTGGTTTCTCTGTTCTGAGTCAAGATGGTTGAAAAATCCTGTCACTTCTCCTCATGAAGTGGCTTTTCCTCTGCTTATCCTGGGGACTGGCAGTTCAGCAATGGTCCCAGGAAAAGCCCTTGGTAATGTGCTCGTGATACTGATTAGTAGGGAATGTGATGGAGAAACAAGACCAGGGGCTTAGGAAGCCTTCATTAGAGATGCAGTGTCTGGAGAGGCTGTAGGAAGCCCTCCCCAGCCTTCCTCTTTCCCGAGCCAGGAGGTGGCTGCATAACTCATTAGGATAACTCATTAGTTAACTCATAGGATAACTCATTGATTGAGGTTTCATTTTGAGGGAAATTGGATTCATAAGAAAGAAGAAAGAAAGAAAGAAAGAAAGAAAAAAGGATTCTGATGTATTCTCCAATAATTAACTTCAGGATAGAAAGGAGATCTAAAATCCTGATGTAAAAAATGTATATCCGTGTTTGGGAGGAAAATAGACAACTCAAGGACGAGAAACCCATTCCAATTCTGCCGAATCCTTCCCCACCAGTCCTCTGATGTAGAAGAGAAGTTTTCCAGCCCCTCTTTCTGAGACTGTATGGCCCTGGGAGAGGGTACACAATAACTTAGATTCTTAGGAGAGAGTTAGAGATGGTTTTTAGGAGTCAGGTCCAGGGAGAGTATAGGAACCCTGCAAACACAAATGACCACCTGAGCCCAGAGGGTTTGTAGAGTCAAGCTGTAGGAGGGATGCCTGCCTGAATCAATAACATCATAGCCATCCTCACTGATCTTTGATAAAGCTACTGTGTAAAGCACTTGAACCCCCAGAAAAAAGACTTCGTTGTCTCCTTCCAAAAAGTAACCCATGAGAGCCCTATGAACACTGTGGTCCAATCCACAACCAGCCATTGGAGGGGTGGGGGGAGAGGGTTTGTGTGTGCTGCATCTGTCCATGGTCCCCTCTGTCATGCGTAGGGTCACTGTGAGTTGGGGGCCTGGCTGAGTGACTCCTAATATAAAATGACCAGACGTCCTGCTTTTTAACAGTTTCAAAATGCCCCGGGGCATTTTAAAATTAAAATAAATATATTGCAATACTCTTTTTGCGTTCTATGAAAATTTTTGTTGCTCCATAGAGACAAAATTTTTCATCAAGAGTTCCCTCCTCCTCCTGATCAATGGTGCCCTGCTTAAAATCTGGTCACTTTATGCTAATACCAACAGTGTTGTGTAGAGGAAATCATCAAGCGTAAACTCACCATTGAGTGGATTCTGACTCGTAGCTACCTGTCAGGAAACTGCCTCTGTCGGTTTCTGACATTGTAAATCTTTATGGAAGTATAAAGTCTCATCTTTCTCCCACAGTGAGGCTGGTGGTTTCCCACTGATCACTTTGAAATATATATATATATATATATATATATATATATATATATATATATATATTTTCACCAAGTCTCCCTCCTCAAGAGAGAAGCTCCCCTCTGTTAGATAAGACTCTGAGTTAAAGCAATGACGTGTGTCATGTCCAAACTCAAACGTCACTACCATCACCTTGATACTGGCTCACAGTGACCCTATAGGACAGGGGAGAACTGCCCCTGTGGGCTTCTGAGACTGTCACTCTTTACAGGAGTAGAAAGTCCTGTCTTTCTCCCTCGGAGCCGCTAGTGCTTTCCAACTGCTGACCTTGCATTCCCATCCCAGTGCTTAACCACTAAGCCAGCAGAGCTTCTTATCCCAGTACAACTGAGATCATCCCAGTTGGTACTTGGCCATTAGTTACCATGTGTAAACACAGAAAATAGTGCTGTTTAAAAGTGTTGGGAGGTGTTTCAGAAATATGAGCAGTGAACAAATATCCGTAACAAATCAATGTAGTTGTTGAGCGTGCCAATGCAGGAGAGCATGGCAGAGGTTGAAGGTGAAGCCTTTGATCCTAAGAGGCTTATGATTCAAGACCAGTGGTCCCATATTGGGGAAAGAGCCCTAAGTGAGAAGGCCTGAACTGTCCTCAAGGAAGGATCAGCCACTTGCCATCAAGGGAACACAGGAAAAGTCCCTCTGACTCTCTAAACAATGCTTTCCTCTGCTCTGTGGAACAGAATCATGCTACTCACTCTGCCTAAATTGGAGGAATGTTGTAAGGATCAAGGGAGATAATAATGGCTCTGAAATGCTTTGAAAACTACAAAGCCCGATAAAATGCAAGAATCAAGAGACTAATCCACATTCAAAACTCAGCCTATTTTGGTATGCACATCCTCTTTTAAGGGTTTCTCTAAGCCTAGCATACAAAGATTACTAAATCTTTCCCCCAAGTTCATTGTTTAATTATCCATGGATTGAATTCACGTATTGACATGTGGGCAAAATAAAATCTTCCTACGTGCCTGTCATAGAGGTGACAATTAGAGAAAACGACTTCTGAAGTTATGTGACTCTGTATGTTCTGGAATTTAATTATCTTTAAGGACTCTTAAATATCTTCTTGAAGCACCTTGGTCCCCAGCTGACCTGGGTCGTGATACTTCATTTAAAATCCTGCTTCATACATCACCAGCAGGGGAAGTAGAAAAGCCCTTCTGGTTAACTACTCATTCCCTTACAAATTGTTATCTTTCAGAAGGTGTGGGGGGCGGGGAGGGGGTAGTGGAGGTGTGTGTGTGTGTGTGTGTGTGTGTGTGTGTGTGTGTGTGTGTCTGAGAGAAAGACAGAGAGAGAGAGAGAGAGAGAGAGAAGCCCTGAAGCAAAAATTAATAGAGTGTAATTATTCAAATAAAAACTATTTGGTGATTTTAAAATGATGTTAATTTGGCTTAATGGGAGCGATTTTGAATGTTAAATAAATAGCAGTTTCATCATGAGGGACACATTTACAACACAGAGGTTTAAAGGAAAACAAAAGAGTTACAAGGACAATCTTCAAAAGATATTCAGTAAAGACATCTTCAGGTGGATGTTCTTAAAGCACTTTTAGCCTCTGAAGCAAAAGTGTTTTTACCAGCCCGCAGTAATGGAGGTTCTTTAAATAGCATTTAGCTGGGATGTGTCTCCTCTAACTAATGATTTTAGTAGCTTGATGCAAAAGTTGCTGTTAGTATCTGCAATATATCCATAACATACAAAAGTTGGTGGTCTGATCGGGCAGTATGGGTGTTTGGTTGACCTTCCTGTTAAGCAGGTTGTATGTTTTATTTCATACCCTCTGATCCATGTTGCCTTAACAATTAGCTGGGCACCGAGGTAACTATCCTAAGGTCACCTTGACTCTGTTGCACTGTGGGTCTCTTGTATTTAGTTCTGAGACTGATATCTCCCCAGGAGAAGTGCTTGTAAGAAACCTCTTAGCCATTCTGGGGTTCATACAAATTTTGAAGGGTGACTGTATCAGGATCCCCTGAGAGAGTGCTTGACCAAAAGAACCAGACCTAATGGGTAAATATTCTTCTCTTTCTGTGACAGGTGGGCAATCCTAAGCCTCATTGAATATGAATCTTTAGAGGATCCCTGGTGAGATTGAGCCCCAATTAGTCACAGTGATGAATTGTTCAGTAATGTAACCTGGGGTACTGTTTCATCCTTCCTCTTCATCACTTCTGTTTCCCTCCCTCAGTCTCCTGGGATCCTTTCTCAAGAGAAACTGCTTGTATAAGATAATTTGTCTCAGATTCTTCTTGGGGTTCAGCCTACTCAACCTCAGAAAGCCTTGAAAGACCCCAATATTTGCTGAATTCCTACCATGTGCCCAGTGTTGTAAGTAAAGTGAATTCAACAAGAAGCTCATATAAATAAGATTCCTCCAGTCAAAATACTCACCCCCATTCCTTTCATCTTCTCAGGGACTTCGCTGTATTGATTTTCCTCCCTTTCCTCAATCTATTTACTCTTGCTCATCTGTACATCACATATTCCACCAATATTTAAATCTCTACCATCATTCAATTAATAAAACAGAAAACAAAGAGGCAAAGTCCCTTTTACATCTCAACTTCTAGCATCAGACAGAATATAACTCCACACTCTTCATATCTCATTCACAACCAAGTTTCTTGAGAGCCATTCATGCTCACCGTCCTAATTTTCTCATTTCTCTCTTTCACCCACTTGGGACTGACTTTTGCCCCAGCCACTCCACTGAAATTGCTTTTGTCAAGTACATCAAGGATAAATTTGAATGATATACAGACCCTGTTTCTCAATAATTAACTTATCTGACCTGTCTGCAGCATTTGAATCTTTCAACTGCTCCTTCTTCCTAGAATCCCTCTCCTCCCTTTTCTTTCTTGATAAAAGTTCTATCCCTACCTCTCCTGTATTCCTTCCTTCCTTGCCTCTTTTTTTGGCTCATCCTTTCAACAGGGGATTTTCTCAGGGTGCTGTCTAAACTCATTTTCTTCCTTTTCAAAGCCCAGAGGGTGCAGTAGGCACTCCATAGAAGAAAGTTGTGGCAACCTTCTTCTGTAAAGATTACAGCTTTGGGGTTTCAAAAAGTTCATGGAAAACTTGAATAAAAGATAATGGGAGTTTTCCATAAACATTTTGAATGTCCTTCACAAGAAAAAAAATCACTTTACGGTAATGGGTTTGGAGCTTGGATTTCTCCCTTTACTGTCCATCCATTCTTAATGATGCCCATTTTCACCCACATGCCGAGGACTGCCTGGTGACTGCTCTTCCTTTCAGCATCAGGCTAGAGACAGATAGGCACCAGGTAGGGCTCTTTGTTTTCAGGATGCCCGTCACTAGAGCCCCATCCATCCTGTGGGCATGACAATCTTCTTGCTTCATTAAGAGTTTTACTGTGCATCCCCCTACTAAATTATTAAGACTACCATTTTCCTGAGAGTAACTGATGAGCCCCCATGAAAGCTACAATTAAAGAACCAATGAACAAAATGAACACACTCTCCTCAAGTGAATTCTGATTCGTGGCACCCTCATGCATTACAGAATCCAACGACTTCCTAGAGTTGGGGGCCTGTACTTGTCATGGAAGCAGATGACCAGGCCTTTCTTCCATTCATCGAGGCCTCATGCGCGACAGAGTAAACCAATCCCAAAGGTTTTCCTGGCAGGAATTTTTACATGTGCACACGTCTAGGTCTTCCTTCCACTACATCTCTTCATGAGTCCAAACTACCCACCTTTAGGTTCATGAGTAAGCACAAACATTTTCACCACGTAAACACCTCCTAACATCACAACATGGGTTCATTATTGGGTCTGAAATAGCAAGGAATGTGTTCCTTTCATCTCTGAGAAGTTTTCTGTGACTTGCTGTGGACAAGAGGAAGTCAAAAAGCCTAGATATGAATATTTTAGTTCATATATGCA
This sequence comes from Nesogale talazaci, assembly GCA_004026705.1. NCBI lineage: Eukaryota > Metazoa > Chordata > Mammalia > Afrosoricida > Tenrecidae > Nesogale > Nesogale talazaci. Next base: position 464,707 of record PVJH01000116.1, read on the forward strand.
TGGATTTCTTCCAACCCAAACCTGATTATCTCTGCAATTAGCAGATGGGTTTTATATGATTTTCTCAAAAGCACCCACTGGTCTTCTTAGAGGACATTAAGAATGTCCAATCAACTCTGGCTTCTGTGACAGCTGCTGGACCAGTTAAATAGAAGACAGTGAGGTCGGTGTGGAGGGTTATGAGCAACTGTTTAAAGATTTCAAAGGGTAATCTTGATAGATTTTCTCAAGGGACACAGGTGATCACAGGATTTTATAATGAAGCAAATTTTAGTAAATTTACCATTGTATTTCTGAGAGGGGACCAACAATGATCCAAAAAATGAAATTTACCCCCCTCATAGCAATATACATGTTCATTCTTCTAGGGAAGGAGTTAGCAAACCTTTGAGAGGGAAGGGTCGATCCTGCTCCTCACAGAAATTTTAAAATTATGTGAGACCCATTCATATATTTTTACAAACAGATGAAATCACCATGATCTGAATAATGTCTTGAACAATTTTCAATTTTACTTCAGAGCCACATGTATGTCTTGGCAGAGCCACATGTGGCTCTCAAGCCACAGTTTGCCTACCCCTCTTCTCCGGTAGTAAGGAGAATTTCATGCCATCCTACTCACTTACCCGTCCTCTTTCAGACCCTTTTCGCCCCAAAGTCAAATAACATTTTAAAGGAAAACAATTTGAGTTCCTCAAGAGTGTGAGAAATGCGGTTTTGACGAGGTGTGCATGGAAGTGTGTAGAACTCATTGGGAAGAATCAGAGAGATGCAAGCACCACCTTTAGTGTATAGACCTACAGGAAGTGTATCTTGAGAAACAATAGCTTTATCTTTGGGTGTTTTGTTTAATAAAGGTTTCTAAGATTTTGCAGAAAGGGTGTTTTTCCTTACCCTCTTATTATAAAGTAAGCATTCATCTTTCTACTAGTACTTGGAGGGAATATGTCAAATCTAGGGGTGTACAAAATTAATGTATTTGTGTATCACCTGTGAGTTATTCACAGGAGTTGCACAGAAGCCTATGTCATTGTAGTAAAGTGCAGTAGGAAACACTGCTACTACTTATGAACAGAGTCTTCTTGGGAAAGAGAACGGAGCCCTTCAGTGTGTGTGTGTTGAGCAGTATATTGTCAGAAATGTGGTTTCTGCGTGCTATCCCTGGTAGCAGTGTGAATTAGGGGTTTGGCTACTAATGTGAAGTTGACGGTTTGCATTCACTAGCTTCTCCTTGTCCATGATGGAAATATCTGCTACCATTAAGATATACAGACTCAGAAACCCTAAAATCAGTCACTGTGAGTCAGAATTGACTTGATGGCAATGTTGTTTTGTTTGTTTGTTTGTTTGGACACTTGCAGTGTATAGGTATTCAGGAGCCATATATTGTTACATGCCCTGTGTTACTGCTGGTCAGAAAGGGGATGCCATAGTCAAGGAATCACAAGTATTGATTTTGCTTCAAGTCGTGAGATTGGCTGCTCAACTTGTAGTCTCTTCAACTATTTCCTTTTTATAAGTCTGTGGCTATCACTTACTAATCTGTGTCAATTTCAGGACTGGGCGTGTAGGGGTGGAGTCTAACCTATCAATCTGGAGATTGTCGATGAGACCTCTATGTGGGCATAGCTTTCTCCTGAGAATTCTGGGAAATCTGGCACTTCCTTCTTGGAGGCAGGAAACACTATCTTGCTTAGTCCCTGGGAGTCATTGCTACTGACAAGACACATGATAGCATGTTGATGGACCCTGAACCCTGGAAATTGGAGGAGCCATGAAGAGACCCCTGCCAGTGCTGAGATGCTTCCTCCACCACTGAATACACAACACTCTGTACCCACTGACCTGTGATTGTCCTGGTGTTATCGCACATACTTTGTGAGCTTAAAGAAGACTTCATAGACTGGTATTTGGCATATGGGCTAATATCGGACTTATGACCTTGGTCTAGACTGGGTTGGGATTTTTTTTAATGTTCCATTTCTCATGTATATAAACTTCTCCCTTATATACATATGTATGCTTATCAATTTGTTTCTCTGTTCTACCTAAACTAACACAAAGTCAGAGTTCCTATTTCCAAATCAAGAAATATTCAGTTTATTCTTCCAAGCTAGCCAAACTACCAGCTTTAGCCAACAGTCAGAAAATGGGAAGACTAGGAGTTATGGTTGGAAAAGGAACTCCTATGCATTTAGTGCCCAATAGATTTCAGGTGTGTCTCCAGATCATTCTATTGAATTCTGTCCTAGTCTTCACAGTATCTTGGGGTAGCAGATATTATTATCATCAATTTTTAATGGAGGAAACTGTATCTCAAATTTAGAAAAAAATATTTAGGCCTTACATGTAACTCAGTAACTGCAGGATCAAGATATGATCCCGACACTGAGTACATAAAATATGTCAAAAGAAAATAATCATCAACTGCTCATCTCATTGTTTCAATATGAATAGCTCAACAGGAGTTGTAAGTAGTTGGTGTTCTTGACAGCATACCCAGATGGCTATTATGGGGAAATAGGCAGATTTTGTCCCAGACTCTGTAGATGGGAAGAGGCAAGAGAGGCACCCCTCTTGTTCAGTGGGCAGTCAGGATCTGTTTCAATTTTGTTTCTGATCAGAAGCTTTCTGCATCATTAACCAAAGAAAGGCTTCAAGGGATTCTGTGCAGTGTAATCACATTGACACCAGGAGTGTTGTCCCTCAGATACAAATGGAGCATTTACTTAAACATTCATCCCTAAGTGACAAGCAAGACAGAGTGGCAGTGTGGTCAATCATCATTACCATCTACAACTTCATTTTATTCCAGGCTTGTCTTATTTGTCTTTTACTCCTTGCAGATCCTTATCTGATTTTCATCATATATTTGAAAGGAATGGCTTCTCTGTGGACTAAATTCAGGATTCAGAGTAACTATTGAGCAATGAGCTAGAGGAATGCCCCTAACCCGATACTCTGCCAACTCTCACCAGATCTTTGACACCCGGCATGCTAAATGCAAAGAAGTCCTGGTGATGTGGTGGTTATCTGTTGGATTGTGACCCACATGGTTGGCAGTTTGAAACCAGCAGCAGTTCCAAAGGAGAAAGACTGGGCTTTCTATTCCTGTAAACAGTTATAGTCTTGGAAGCCCACAGGGAGTCACCATGAGTTAGCATTGCCTCCACGGTAGTGAATTTTTTGTTTGGTTTTGGTGTGAAGCTGAGCTTGATGGATAATTTATTTTGCAGCCGTTTTTTAAAATTAAGAGATCATTTTATTAGGTGCTCTTACATCTCTTGTAACAATCCCTACATCAATGGTATCAAGCATATTTGTACATAAGTTGCCATCATTTTTTTCTAAACATTTACTTTCTGTTGAGCCCTTGGAATCAGCTCCTCTTTTCTACCTCCCTCCTCACTCATTGCCCCTCGATAAATTATTATTATTTTTCATATCATACGCTGATTGCTTTCTCCCTTCCCCCTTGGTTTCTGTTGTTCTTTCCCCTTGGGGGTGGTGGCGGTGGTTATGTGTTGATGATTGGGATCAGTTCCTTCCTCTCCCCACCTTCCACCTACCCTCCTGGTTTTGTTACTCTCAGTCTTGTTCTTGGATTTCATGTGTCCTGAGTTCTTTTCCCTTATCTCTACCTGTGTACATACTCTGGTCTAGCCCACAGTGAAAGACAGGACTGGGGTCATGATTATGTGTGTGTGTGTGTGTGTGAGAGAGAGAGAGAGAGAAAAAGAGAGAGAGAGAGAGAGAGAGAGAGGCAAGGAAACAGAATATTGTGTTTCATTGATGCTATACTACACCCTGGTTGACTCACCCCTTCCTTGTGTCCCTTCTGTGAGTACATGTCCCATTTCCTACAGATGATTTTGAGGTCTCTGCTCCAACCCCCCCCCCTCATTTTCAAAAACATGGTTTTGCTTGTTTGTTTCTTTGTTTTGTGTCTTCTGATGCCTGTTATCAGACCCCATGATCGCACAGGCTGGTGTGCTTCTTCCTTATGGGCTTGTTAGTTCCCTGCTATCTAGTAAGGAATGTCAAGCCATTAAGACCCCAGACTCTATATCTTTTGATAGCCCAGCACCACTCCCTTTCTTCACCACCTTTCCTTATGCACCCATTTTGTCTTCAGCAATTGTGCCGGGAGGATGAGCCACAGAATGCCAGGTTGTTAGAACAAAGAGTTCTTGCATTGCAGAAGGGCATGAGCAAAGACCCAAAGTCCGTCCACTACTTCAGTGTACAGTTCTAGTAATTGAGTTGAACTATTGACTGATAAACCC